>CM050164.1:113257293-113857293 GCA_027410445.1 Discoglossus pictus
TTTTACCTATTTTATTACATTACAGCCTTAAGCTCAATGTTTTGTTAATCTGAATTGTATGTGATGGATCAGAACACATTAATCTAAGTTGGTGAAGTGAAGTGAGAAAAATATATACATAAAACTATTTTTTAGAAATAGAAAACCAAAAATTGACATTCTTGCCCTTTGTTATGAAGCCCATAAAAAGCTCTGGTGCAACCAATTACGTTCAGAAGTCACATAATTAGTGAAATAAAGTCCACCTGTGTGCAATCTAAGTGTCACATTATCTGTCATTACATATACACACCTTTTTTGAAAGGCCCCAGAGGCTGCAACACCAAAGCAAGAGGCACCACTAACCAAACACTGCCATGAAGACCAAGGAACTCTTCAAACAAGTAAGGGACAATATTGTTGAGAAGTACAGTCAGGGTTGGGTTATAATAAAATATCCAAATCTTTGATGATCCCCAAGAGCACCATCAAATCTATCATAACCAAATGGAAAGAACATGGTACAACAGCAAACCTGGAAAGAGACGGCCGCCCACCAAAACTCACGGACCGGGCAAGGAGGACATTAATCAGAAAGGCAGCACAGACACCTAAGGTAACCCTAGAGGAGCGGACGACAATAAGCTGTACGCTCCATAGAGTTGGCAGAGGGGCCAGAAGAAAACCTTTGGTGTCAGCAAAAAACCAAATGGCACGTTGTGAATTTGCAAAAAGTTATGCGGGAGACTCCAAAAATGTATGGAGGATGGTGCTCTGGACTGATGAGACTAAAATTGAACTTTTCACCATCAAAGAAAACGCTATGTCTGGCGCAAAGCTAACACATCACATTACCCAAAGAACACATCATGCTGTGGGGATGTTTTTCAGCAGCCAGGACTGGGAAACTGGTCAGAGTTGAGGGAAAGATGGATGGTGCTAAATACAGAGATATTCTTGAGCAAACCTGTACCACTCTTTGCGTGATTTGAGGCTAGGTCGGAGGTTTATCTTCCAGCAGGACAATGACCCTAAACACACTGCTAAAGCAACACTTGAGTGGTTTAAGGGGAAACATGTAAATGTGTTGAAATGGTCTAGTCAAAGCCCAGATCGCAATCCAATATAAAATCTGTGGTCAGACTTAAAGATTGCTGTTCACAAGCGCGAACCATCCAACTTGAAGGAGCAGGAGCAGTTTTGCAAGGAGGAATGGGCAAAAATCCCAATGGTAAGATGTGGCAAGCTCATAGAGACTTATCCAAAGTGACTTGGAGCTGTGATTGCCGCAAAAGGTGGTTCTGCAATGTATTGACTTTATTGGGGTGAATAGTTATGCACATTGACTTTTTTTCTGTTATTTTGTCCTATTTGTTGTTTGCTTTACAGTAAAAAAAAAAAAAAAAAACATCTTCAAAGTTGCGGGCATGTTCTGTAAATTAAATGATGCAAATCCTCAAACAATGAATGTTAATTCCAGGTTGTGAGACAACAAAACACGAAAAATCCCAAGGGGGTGAATTCTTTTGCAAGGCACTGCAAAACTCAAAATAGAGCATGCGCAGTGAGTTCCCCCCTAAACCAAGGGTTTTGTCTCGCGACTGCAGCTATATTTACTGGACAATTTTAAGATCGTTCTCACTTTCGCCTCAGGTGATGAAAAGTGTGACTGGACAATTATCTGCTAGCGTTATTTCTCAAGAGAGATTGTTAGCTCATTAGGAGTTTGAATTCAGCTAGTTACAGAGAAAAGGAAAGTATAATTAATTATTAATTAATTATTACAATTGTTAATTAAATAGATTAAGTGCTGCAAATTATTATCATTTAGTTAAAACTTGATTCAATATTTGTGTTAACAACATTATTTATGGATAGCAATATTTAAAAGACAGAAAAATGTTTGGGGAAAAAACAAAAAAAAAATATAATTGTATAACGGAGAGAGTTAAAGCTAAAAAAATATTAATTTAGAGATATTTGTCAAAAAAATAGTCTTGTATTTGTCAAAAAACTTCTTAATAAATCTTTTCATTTAATTTTAACATTTGCATCTTTCTGTCACTTTTCACAGACACTTCAGGCAGGCCTTGTCACAGAAATATTTGCAGCAGTGGGCGGTTAAGAAGACAGACTGTCAGCACTGCATGAATTTATAGACAGCAAATTCCATAGAATAGGTCCAGTATAATGATTTCTACAAAAAATATAGAATTGATGTCATTATTGAAAATTAAGAATAGATTAATTATTTAAATTGCATGAATTGATGTTGTGGATTGTGGTTTACTTAAAGTATATTAATAGACATAAAAATAATTATAGGAAAGATGCTGCAGGTATTAATAATTTAAGAAATGATTATTTGATGAATTAACTATTAATTGAAATAAAGAAAGAAAAAAAGAAAAAAGGTAATAAATGTAGTGTACCGCTGTTTAGACATAACAAATACAATTAATTAGATTGGAACAAGGATTTCATATTATCACACTTACATTTTTCTAACAGATTGGAAAAAATGAGACAAAATTTAAATACCATCATATATTGAAAAGAGTGGAGTCTGAAAAAGAAAGGAATTTTACTACTTTCATCAAGTAGCTACAGAACATCTCAGAATGTAAAAAAAAAAAAGGATGAAAAATTAAACAAAAAATATTGACATTTACAAATTACAATGGCGGATAACAAAGAAAACAATGAGGAATGCCAGGAAACGCATACAAAGATGGAAAGATCGACAGTCACCGGAGACACAGAAAAGGATACGAAAAGAAGAATGGGAGAGAATTTCAAAGAAAAAAAATGGCTGGGAAAGTTACATTGAAGCATCAGAGAGCTACCAATAAACAAAAAAATAATGAACATGCATGTGGCCAATATGGTAACAATAGTAATAGTTGATTTAGAGAGTAATATTAATATATGATCACAGGATAGTCCATTATTTAAATCGTTAACAGTAGAGCCTCACAATTGTGGTTTGTTGAATGTTTTTTTTTTTTTGTGAGTTCATTAGTTGTTGTCAGAAAGGAAAGGTAAGATTTTAAGAAAGAGACAAATTCCCTGTAGATTTAAAAAGTATAAGCTTGACATTCTGAATGGCACCCATAAAGGTGAACGAGTTTTCATACCAAGAATAGATTTGGATCCAAGTGAGAGTAGTTTGCCTTTTGTACTTCAAAGGAGACAATTTCCAAATTATAATGGCATTTGCCATGACCATCAGTAAATCACAAGTGCAAACTAGTCTGGTGACCTGTTTTTAGAGGAACCAGTATTTGCCCATGGACAACTTTATGTGGCATTTTCAAGATGCAAAAATCCATCAGAAATTAAAGTTTTCCTAAAATAAACAGAAAGTCATGGTGTGTTATTAGATGATGGTAGAGTCTTTATGAAAAATATTGTATATTATTAAGTGTTGTAAATTAAAAAGAAAAATGGACTGTATATATATATATATATATATATATATATATATATATAGATACGATGTGGAATGGATAACTTTAGTGAAAATGTATTAATTTAACATGTGTGATTAATAGCTTGGTGATTTCAGGACATTTATACATGTGTAAATTCTAATTTAGGCGTTCAACATATAAAAATGTTTAGTCTTATTGTATTAAAAAAAACAGACATGTAAAAAAATTGGTTGTACATGTTTAGGATATTCGTGTATAGTAAAAAAAAAATGCTAGCAGTTAAATATGGAGATATTGTTTAGGATATGTTGAGAGATAAAATTATAAATAAAGGATGTAATAAAACAAAAGATTTTTAAAAGTTCACAGAGTTATTCAAATTGTGGTACATTATTAAGCTAATCATGTAGCTTAAAAATAATTAAATGTTTCAAGTTTTAAAACAATTGTTTGTTGATTATTGGTTCACAGAAAAAAAAGACAAATAGCATGTAATAAAAAATATACAATTTGATGACATATCTATGAAATAGTCGGAAAAAAGAAAATTACAGAGAGAGACATATGTTACACATACAGATAGTACATAAACAGACAGAAAACAAAATGTATAACACTATATCATGCGTCATTTTTGACGGGCAAGTAGCTAGTATAATAATAACAATGGGTTAATACACAGGCCAAGTCCAATTAGTGATACTGTAGAGTATGAACTAAAATGAATATGACAGGTGATACAGGAGTGGGTTGCCAGTTCCTTCTCTAGTGGAGTGTGATTTGTCTGACCTCTCTGCTATGACATGCCCACCTAGAGTGACCCTACATGGTATAGCTCACAGCTTTATTGCAGTATACAAGCCCCTTCACCACCATCACTTAGCAATGCTGACGGGAACCAGGAAAACACACACTACACTAATCAATTCTAAACCATCAGGAGGGGCCACAAAAATACATGGAGGCTGTGCATAGGCACGTGGATCAACAGCCAACTCATCTCCATCGGTGGTTATCTCCGCTACGCCCATCCTGGCAAGTCCCATGCCACTACTGGTGGCCATGTGCCAAGATGTATACCCATTCCCATTTTGTTACCTCCCATTCTGTTTTACTATTCATCAATTTACATTAGTGTGGATTGCTAAGTGGTGGCGGTGAAGGGGCTTGTGTACCTGAATAATGCTGTGAGCTATACCATGTAGGGCCAGTGTAGATGGGCAAGTGATAGCAGAGAGGCCAGAAAAATCCAAGTCCACTAGAGAAGGAACTGGCAACCCACTCCAGTATCTTTGGCATGCAAACCTTGTAGAACAGTACAGGCAGAGACCTAGTTAAATGTGCTGCAGTCCATAGGGTCACAGAGAGTCAGACAGGACTGATGGACTGAACAACAAATAACAAATTGTTCCCCGGGTACTTGATATATGTGATGTGGCAGGGAAATATGGCCACTACTTGTGTTCTCAAATGTAGATGTGATGAATGAGATGTATATGCAATTATATTGATTTTTTAGGGTCTGTGAGTGAGAAAAGGTTTATATGGCATGAGCTTTATGTTTTTGTGTTGCTATTTAATCAGGTAGTGTGTCTTTAATTGCTTTGTGCATGTTGCAGCATGACTTTTCATATTGGCATATGCATGACCAATCCAACATATGGAAAAAATATATTTTTTAAATGTTTCTTTTTTTCTTGGGCTACTATTGTGCTCGTAATTGTAATGTCTTTCCATGCTTTCCCCATGTTTTAAAGTGCACTGCTGTGTTTATATTGTCCTTTATAGTGTTTAATAGTTGTCTGTAAACCCTTTGCGGGTCCTAATTGGACCCCTTAATGTTTTGGCCTCCATTTGTGTTGCAATTTAATAGCAAAATTGGAACGTAGCAGTTACCAGCTTGACAGAACAAAGGATTTAGGCTTTTTTTTGCTCAAAACCTGCAGATCTGCAGCGACTTCCTTTACGGGGCCAATTTAATAGCGGCAAGTATTTATGTGGAACTGAGATTTTGATTTGGCTTTTGAAACCCACTAATATGATTTAAAAAAAACAGTTATGAAATCCTGTTACTAAATGAAGTATTCCATTATTCCATCATTAAGCACAAAATAGCAAATAAGAAAGTATTATAGAGAGGAAATGGAGGGGAAGAGTGCCGCAAAACCTAGTGCAAATAACTGCTACACTAGATAAATACACAGAATGCAGGTAAAAATGCCAACTCACATGTCCTAACCCCACTATGTGAGGTATTTCAGTCACTCATCAGGAAGTCCTTCTCCTAAAGGATAACACGGCAGTAAGTCCTAACTTTTAGCTTTAAATAGGTGAGGCAAGCCACCTTGCCTTCCTGCATATAGCTATTTATCTAGTTACAAATTTTTATTTTATTATTTATACATTAAGAAACCCTGTAAGATCGAATGAAACGCGTCTCTTCTTTTATTTTTATTTTTTTAGTTATTGTTATCGACATTTTTATTACAATTTTTTTTTATCTTGTATTAGCATGTTTTTTTTACTCCTAAACCTGTGAATTGTAACTAACAGTAATTTTGAGTACAACAATCCTCTACCATTTGATAAGCATCACAACTACTATACAGCAAACTGTGTCACTTGTGTATTGGATTTCTTTATGAATAAAAAGATTTTATTTTTATAAACTATCATATTAGCTTTAAATATTTATAGGGGTCTATACGACTCAAGGACTCAGCTTCTCTGTGAACATTGTAGTTCATGAATAAAAACGCACCCATAGGGTGACTTCTCCACCTCATGTGAAACAGACACGAAGATCCAGTTCCCAGACCAGTGAAACTAGCTACCTCTGTGTTATCCATCAGAAGAAGGACTTCCTGATGAGTAACTGAGACATGTGAGTTGTCATTTTTACCTGCTTTCTATGTATTTATCTAGTTTAGTATTTATTTGCACTAGGTTTTGCGCCTCTTCCCCAACCTTTCCTCTCTTTCATTGATTTTACGCATACCAAGTGAACGGTGTCGTCTGATGGGGCAGCAATTTTCAAGTGACCACCATTACACCAATTTCATCAAGGAGGACACCCTATTACCTGGGACTACGGCTTATCATCCTCCTTTAATCCACAGGGCTAATTGGACATATTGGACCTTTTTGGACTAAGGTACCGTGAGTCCCCATATCAATCAGGGGATATACAGGACAGTACTAAAACAGCTGTATAACATCCAACTATTCCTTAATTCTACTTTGGGCCTATATTGACTTTGGAGCTCTCCGGTTTTTAGACCTTTCATTGTTCTTATTTTCTGTTTGTAAGAAAGTATTATAGCCTACAATAATATGCAAGTTACAATAGAAAAAGATGACATTACTTTTTGTATACATCTTTTTTTAATTGATTCCTGTATTAACATTTCTGATGATCTGTATGGATTCTGTTGCACAGCATTCCCGTAAAACATAATAATTACAGATTATTTATGCATATTATCTATTGAAAGTAGTTAGGCATTACCTCTTACAAAATTATATATAAAAAAATTGCATATTTTATTACTGTGTAAATGATTTTTCTTAATCTTTGTAGCATAAAAACATAAGATTTTCTGGAAGCAGCACAACAACCCTTTGGCAACATTAAAAGTCAGTAGAATATACTATATATTTCCTGAAGAAAGAACAGATGTCAAAGAAATGTTTGCCAAATTTGTTAGGCTCAAGCTGCCAATAGCATTTTATTGAACAATCAGTGTAAACTGTAGTATTTACTTGGTGTCTCATATTTGGATAGCAGGTTTACAAACATATGTATAGAATTTCGATGTGCTGCTAAATGTGGGCCCTATTAGAACACATCGCCTCTCCTTTTCCGGTGTAGTGAATGCTGCGTGACCACCGGCTGGCTTGCCAATCAGGAGGTCATTGCATATGGCCTCTCCTACATTACTGTGTCCGTAACAACACCTTCTCGTTGGTGACCCCCGTTTTCACAGAGCTTCCTACGTTATTGCGCGACCGAATGTCTGGCGGTATAACCAGATGGGTAGGCTGGACTCGTTAGCCGTGGTTGGCAGCCAGCCTAGGAGAAGGAAAACTCTGATTTAAAATCTGAGCAGATGCAGCTCGTTAGCCCTGTAAGGTCATCCATCTAAGAGAAGGACACTCCAATATAACACCTATGACTCAAGGACCTTACTGTCACCATCCAAGCTTGCTAGGCCATGAGAGATGAACTCCCTAGTGTAAAGGGTGGGACCAGTACTGCGCACACTGCATCTCACCTAAAAACTCCATTGCGCAGGCCCAAGGGGGCAGTGCTACATCTAGAACAATCAACACCCCTCTTAAATCTTCGTTCTCGAAGCCAAGCCTATATTTACCTACCAATAGAAACACTGCATTCAAGTATGGATTGTAACCCTTTACTAACCTTCATACAAGCAGCAGCTCAAAGCAGAGATCTACAGATCAGTGTCTGACTCCTCCTGCTTACTTCTGCAGGGGGGACTACAGATTCCACGATTCCTTCCTGCACAAACTTCCATCACTGATTGTTACAATGTATGAAAATGTATTAGCTGTCTGTGATTGGCCAAAACAAATTATGCATTTTATGCCAATTTTAGCAGGGATTTTCACAGGAGTTAACTCACAAAAGCAACTGCTTGGAAACTCAAGAGATTTAGCAAACATCAGGGTGAGTTTGTTAATGTTTATTTTGTATTTTTTCATGGAATACATGTTTTCATACACTACTGATTCTCCTTTGTCAGATGCATTCATAATCCATGCCTTTAAATGCCTTATTCTAAAACTTATACAAGTAATGAAGAAATAGTAATAAAGAGACATCATCTGTAGTACATTTGTTCATACAACTTGCTTCATTAACCGTTTTTCAGTATAGTATCTCTTATAGAATATTAAAAGGAAACTAACAATGCAACTAGCTAAAAATATGTCAAATACTCAGATTATTAAACAAACATTACCATAGTCCAAACCAATATTTAAGCTAAAGATATGTTTTAAATAAGTTATAGCTTATAATATATTGTACCATAATAAATAAGTAAAGTAAAAATGTAGAAGTGAGTGTTAAAATATGATGTGTCATGGAATAAAGATTGCATGTTACTTATTAATGAATGGTATGTGCAGATAATGATATAGGGGAAAGTAAAGTATGTGATAAGCATACTTGTTCCTTCTGGGGGGTCCTTCAAGTTCATCCTTTTGGGATTTTAATAGGTATACAATATACATGTGTATCTCTTTACTTTTATATAATTTGTTGTATTAAGAAGCAGATAAAAGCTCTTTATTTACTGGCTAAAATCAAACAAATCTTACCTGTACAGTTCTTCCCACTGAAGTTTATGAAAACAGACTCTGTAGTACTTGCTGTGCAGTGTCTCATCTTAAACAGTTAACATCTCTCTGCAACATTCTGCAAAATGGTGATGAGAAGTGGCGCCTTATAGGCTGGGACACTAAACATCCTATAGAGTCTGTCTGCATACCCTGCAGTCGGCAGGCCCATAAGGGACTATTTGTTTGATTTTAGGCAGTAAGTATACCATATTCCTACTAAAATCCAGAAACCTTCCATATGATTTCTTTTTCTAACCTCAAAGACAGACCTCTTGGCAAGAAAACGTCACCTTCCCATTAGAGAAGGTTGTTACAAAAGCTGAGGTTTGCATGGGAGCAGTAAACAGAAGGTTATGTTGCTTGGTAGCAAGAGCTAGGTTTAGTAATAGTACTTAATACATCTGAAAAATAATTATTATAGACAAACTACATTAAAAGTTTTAAGTAACCAGCTCAGGTAATTATAAAATGTAGTCAAGTGTGAAATTTGTATTACTAATCTTCAGCACTTCCCCCATGCAGCATAAGCACAGTCTGTTTTTGCAAGAATTTCAAGCTTTTTCTAACCTTAATCAGTTTTTATTAGCATCAAGTAGGAATTTTCATGGGTATGTAATTTCAATAAGTGTGAGTCCCACATTTCTCAATTATACTATATCATTGCTTATCTTTTTTTGCAGCTTTCAAAATCTTTCAAATTGCTTCATAGCAGATAATATATATAACAAGGTGCACAACTTAATCTAAGCTTACTTATGATAATGTGCTTTATTAGAAGATTAAAAATAGATTTGAAATAACAAATATAATTGGCAAAAAGCACATAAGTGATCACCCATATTTACTTTCTCTCACTCAGCATAAAACATATTCCATCTTCCTTTGCTGGAGAACACAACATTGCTGAGAGTAAGGGGAGTATTTCCAAACATACCTTGTGTCATATTAACTAAACTGCAAAAAGTGTTGAAGAACTCTTAGATGAGTTAAATCTTGGGATAAGGAGATTTTCCAAGGTCTCTCCAACACTTCACCACTGTATGATGAAAATATATAAAAAACATTTTCATTAAGATAATTTTTAATTAGAACA
Source organism: Discoglossus pictus (assembly GCA_027410445.1). NCBI lineage: Eukaryota > Metazoa > Chordata > Amphibia > Anura > Alytidae > Discoglossus > Discoglossus pictus. The sequence goes on from CM050164.1 coordinate 113,267,167, forward strand.
AAAAATATATTTTACTTCTATTTTACTTCTTCTACCCCTGATAAACTCTAGAGGCATCCATTGATTTGTGAGAGGGACATTTTACTTTGGTGCGTGAAAGGACACGGCTTGCATTTTATTAATGCAAGCTGTCTGCTTCTGAGAATGTGCAGGGAAGTGAGCCGATGTCACATTTAAGAAGCTTCAGTCACCAGCCCCCCTTCGTCACACCTCCACCAACTCTAATCCTGCATCCCCACCCTCCCTCCACTGTTCAGTAGATTAGCTTCAAGTTTTTAGGAAGTGCTCAAGTCAGACAAAATAGAAACATGCAATAAACTAATCTTCAAAATAATTTCTGTCAACACAGACTCAGTTTTATGTCTGAATAAGCAGATAATGAAATAATCAACTTATAATTATCTACTAACCAATGGCACAAAGACATACAGGGGCCCCTATTCAATTGAGCAATTGTTAGTTACTGGAGCCAATAATGTAGCCCGTAAACTAATTTGGTATTCAATTGGCGTCTTGTAGCTAACCGCAAACAATTTGCGGGTTACAGGCTGAAAATCCCTGCGGTTGTCAAAATCGTAACTCCAACCCATCTAAGCCTTTGATCTTTCAAGCCTGTAAATGTTACAAGTCACTATTCAATTCCTACAATTCCTCAAGCATGCAGTTGTTTTCACACCCATAAATGGCAAATGTAGAAGAGAATCCTACTAATACCAGATAGGACTTGCAAGGGGGTTAAACACCTGGCGCCTCATTCAATTGTAAGGTTGCAACTCACTGTGTACAGAATGTATATGTGCGGGATTGCTGCAGGCTTAAACTCTGCTACAATTAGGGGGCGATTCAATTGAACAAGCCCGCAAGTTACACGCCGAAAGCGGAAACCGTAAACCATGCAATCGTATGTAGCATTTCAGAGTGTGAACATGATCAATTAAGCAAGGCCATAACTCCCTATTTAGAAACAGCCAATAGAAAAGGAGACTGTCATCATTACGGCAGTATAAGATGGAGGTTACATGTTAATCAATTAGCGTTTACACGACCCATATGCGATCATACTCACAAACCTGCAAAATACAAATTAATAAAAATAAATGCCAATAATGTTCTAGTCCATATGGGTGGCCTGATATGTATTAACGCATTGATTCCTGAGATTGATATAACCCCGAAATGAAACAAAAAAATTATTGATTTTTTTATTGCCAATTTGCTAGCTTGAGACTGTTATAAGCTTAATACAAGGAACTCAAAGGTAGTTTTTTCTGTGATACTACCAGTGCCACGGGCTAGCCCAGGGAGACAGAAGGAGCTTAGAAAGGTTAATGTGTGGCTAAAAAAGTGGTGTATTAAGTAGGGGTTTGCATTTTTAGAGCACTTGGCTGACTTCTCACTTGGGTACAATCTCTATAGCAAGGGATGGATGGAACCTAGTGACGAGGGAGCTTGTGTGCTAGGGGAAAGGGTTGTAGAAAGGCTGGAGGAGTTTTTAAACTAGCAGGTGGGGGAGGGACTAAATAGAAGTAATAGGGTAGAAAGTTTAGAGGGGGTAAGGAATAGATTAACTAATCATGGGGGTGGAGAAGGGGGGAGGGTTTATATAGTCAATAGGGAGGTATTGCTGATTAAATCAAGTACAATGGCAGACACTTTAAAAGTACAACTTAATAACAACATAAAGTGTATGCTTACCAATGCCAGAAGCTTGCCAGGAAAAATTAGAGAGTTAGAATTATTAGCAGTTAATGGGAAATTGGATTTAAAAGGCATTACTGAAACATGGTGGGATTACTCTCATGACTGGACTGTTAATCTGGATGGTTATAACCTACGTAGGAAAGATAGGAGCAATGTTAAAACAGGAGCAGGGATTTGCCTGTATGTTAAGTCTGAATTTAAGCCTATAGTCAGAGAAGATATTTATGGTGGAATTAGCGATAATGTTGAATGTTTGTGGCTAGAGTTAAACAGCAGAGCAGCAAATTCCAAAATAATATTGATGGGGGTAGGCTATAAACGCCCAAATATAATTGAAACAGAGGAAATGCTATTATTGGTACAGATTGGAAATGCAGCTAAGCATGGACAAGTTTTATTAATGGGAGATTTTAACTACCCTGAAATAAACTGGATGAATGAGATTAGCATTTCAGCTAAGGGGAGAAGCTTCTTGAGTACACTCAGAGATCATTATATGAGCCAGGTTATATAAGAACCTACTAAAAATGAAGCGATCTTGGATTTAATTATCAGAAATAATATTGATATGTTGAAATAGGGCAACATTTGGGAAACTGTGATCACAACACAGTCTCATTTGAGATTAAATAAAAAAAAGAAAACTGTTAGGGGCCAACAAAAACTCTTAATTTTAAGGGCAGGTTTTAATGGTCCAAGGGCGGCAATACAATGTATAGCCTGGGACAAAGAACTAAAAAAATATATACATACTTATCTCCATATACTATGTGAAAATAAAAAAGTAGAAAGAGTAAATCCCATCCCATATGGCTTAACAATTAGTTAAAGATCAAGATAAGTAAAAGGCCGGCATTTATATTATACAAACATGAGGGAACAGAGACTGCTTTACTTGAGTAAAGAAATCAACAAGGCTTGCAAAAGGGCTATTAGACTGGCTAAAATAGGAAATTAAAAGTTAGTTGAGAAGAAAAGTAAGACTAACCCTAAAATATTTTTTAAATATGTAAATGGTAAGAAGGCCGGGAAGAAAGTTGTAAGAATATTACAATGTGAAACTGTCCATCTGATAAATAGTAACCAGGAAAAGGCAAATTAGTTAAATATGTTATTTTCTTCTGTATACACAAGGGAGGAACCAGTGGTTGGGTCACTGCAACATAAAGGCACTAAACTACCTTCACAAAATAATTGGTTAACGCAGGAAGAAATCCAAATGAGTTTGGAAAAAATAAATATTAATAAAACCCCAGGTCCTGATGGAATACATCCAAGGGTACTGAGATAACTGGGTTCTGTAATAGCCAAACCATTATATCTATTTTTTCAAGGTTCATTCAACACAGGGTCACTACCAGGTGACTGGAGAAAAGCAGATGTGATACCTATATTTAAGACGGGAGCGAGAGCAATTCTAGTTAATTACTTTTTAACATATTTATTAATGTCTCCATTTTTGCTGATGACACTAAGGTGTGCATGGTAATTAAATTTGAAAAGGATATAATTTTCCTTTAAAGCGATTTGCATAAATTAGAGAAATGGGCAACTGAATGGCAGATGAGATTTAATACGAATAAATGTAAAGTTATGCACTTAGGAACGAAAAATAGCCATGCACTTTATAATCTTAGTGGAGTAAATCTCGGGGTATCGGATATTGGAAGGGATTTGGGAGTGGTTGTGGACAAGCACCTAGTTAACAGTTCTCAATTCCAAGCTGCAGCTGTAAAGGCAAATAAAATATTATCACGTATTAAGAACAATATAGAAGCAAGAGAAGCAAATATTATTCTTCCACTTTACAAATCCCTAGTATGCTCTCATTTGGAATATGGGGTAACATTTTGGGCACCACTTCATAAAAAGGACGTTTTACAGCTGGAAAAAGTACAGAGGAGGGCAACAAAACTAATAAGTGTCATGGAGGGGCTAAGATATGAAGACAGACTAAGCAAATTCAACTTTTTTTCTCTCGAAAAATGGCGTCTAAGAGGGGATATGATTACCTTCTAGAAATATATCAGGATCAATGTAAGCCTTTGTCAAGTGAACTTTTTGTGCCAAGAGGTTTTCAACTGACAAGAGGACATCATTTGCGGATAAAAGTAAAAATATTTTACCTCAAAGAAAGAAAAGGGTTCTTCACAGTAAGGGTGGTTAAACTGTGGAATTCTTTACCAAAGGCGTGGGTGACTGTGGATTCAATCGATAACTTTAAAAGGAGTTGGATATATTTCTAAATAAAAAGGGCATTCAGGGTTATCCTGATTAATTAGAGAGTATTAATCCAGGGAGGAGTCTGATCTCCAGTATCTGGGGTCAGGAAGGAATTATTTTTTTCCCATTAAGACAATTGGCAAACTTTCACTTTCAGTTTGCCTTCCTCTAGATCAATTAACAATTAAAATTAATCTGAATACTGCAGATGAGGGGAGATCTTAAAAGGTTGAACTTTATAGACTAAAATTATTGTTTGAATCTAATTACTATGTATTAAGACTCACCAAATAGCTTTACAGACTAATAAGCATAATTCTATATTGGCCAGATATTTATAAAAACAGAGAACAAATACATATATTCAATGAATTAGAGATAACATGGGTAACATGCTCTGCAGGCTGCAACAGATTGTTACAGAATTTAAATTTTTTTGCCAAAATTTATAGAAACAGGAGCTACCAAACAAAACATTTCTTAGTTTTTAAAATCACTTAAGTTACTAAAACTCACTTGTATCTGCAACATGAGACAGGCAACGGCTGCGAGCTTGTCAAGTAGCGGATTTACAGTGCTATTCAATTACAACAGGTTGCGAGTTACGGGCTTAAGAGGCAAACCTGTAAACCATTTTTCGCTCGTCGGATGTGTGGCCGTGAACGTGATCAATTAGTCTAACTCATAGTTACGAGTTGGGATGGAGCCAATGGTAACAGAGATCGTCAGAATTACGTCACTGAAAAATGGAGGTGGGATTTACTAAGTCTTACAGGGTTCAATTACGAGTTATGATCAGACCCACATTCCAGATATAGTGCAATATTGATAAAGCCGTAAATATGATATTCAATCTGATGCGAGTTACAGTATATGTTTAAAAACATTGATTGCCGGGATCGATATAACACAAATGTTATGCATGAAATAAAGTATTTTTCTGGTCCGATTTGTGGGCTTGAGAATATTGTGCTATTAATTCTAAGACCTTGCAGAGTTGTGGTTAGAGCGCAAATGCTCCTGACCAGTACCTAGATGCTCAGTGAATCTGTGCGGCTGGATGGAGTGTAGTTATACCATTGGTTTATGATATTTCCAATCTTGTGTGTGAGATGATGTATTGATATAGTTCTCGTTATACAAAGAACATACACAATCGTATACAAAAATTCCATTTTTTTTTTTTTTTTTACAGAAATCTCCTCCCTCTGGGTCGGAATTTTGGTCATGTAAAAACAATGATGAAGTCCAAAGCGATAAAAAATGCTGATATATAATATATATGTATATATAATATATATCAAAATGCACGAATAAATGGATGATCAAATGCGTTTCGCTGTAGTGTACACAGCTACCTCAGTGATAATAAAGTTCTGTGGGTACATATCAAAGAGTCAAAAGTTTATATTATAATACAGAGTACAGCTTTTATGACTCTTCTATGCTACCCGGATAGCAGCAGGTGGTCCTTAGACAAAACATTTTCTTGATATACATAAAAGTAATAATAATAATAATAATAATAATAATTAATAAATAAACATTATGGGCCTCATTCAATTACAATTTGGCCAATTGAATAGGGCTCTATATATGCACATAACATATTTTTTTTAAAGAAGTTTTTAGTTAGTAAGCATCTATCCAAAAGCAAGATTTTTACTAACGAAAAACTTCTTTAAAAATAATATGCTATGTGCTTATTTAGAGCCCTATTCAATTAGCCAAATCGCAATTGAATGAGGGCCTATGTATAGGGATTCTATAAATCCAGCTACTACAATCACAATGCTGAAATACTATTCATAGTGCATGTTCTAAGGTAGAAAACTCATTCATAATATATATGAGGTCTAAATATATATATATATATATATAGTTTTATGTGAAACTTATGCACCTAAATCTCTATATATATAGGGCTTCTATGTACATTCAGGTATACAAATGTGAATACATACAAAGCTGGCTTACAGTAGCAGTCATACAAAATCACAATAAATACAGAGCCAGTTTATAGTAGCACTCATACATAATCTATATAGTCACAGGGCTGAACTATGTACATGATACTTTTCTTGATACTTTTTTTTATAAATGAGAAATGGACTGTGGTCTAGCCATGTGTCTCCTTGTGACATTGTCGCATATACCTGTACTGTCATTATTGTATATTTATATACTTGTATGGGCGAACTTAAAGCTTTTGGCAAAAGGCATAGTTCTCATGCATAAATATAGGTCGGAATACTAGTTTCAGGTAGGTGCTTGGCATTTCCTTTCACGAGTATGTATGACTTAAAAAGATAACACATTGATAGTTAATTATTGAATAGACCGGTGTTTCAAAGGACCTGTAATATGCAGGGCACCTTCCTCTATTAGTGGGTGTGTTGCAATTTAAAATCCCCCTTTTAGTCCATTTGTCCTGTGTACGGCTCTTATAAGTCTCATTATTGTGGGAACCTTGGAGGAGCTTTGTGGCTGCCTGATCCCCACTTCCTTGTTTGCCCAGCATGTGGAAAACAGGATAGTCTCTGGAGGGTATGAAGGGGCTATACCCTCCTAACAGAGACTATCCCCTGTTGTTTTTTTTTTTTTTTAAACTGGCTGGCTGGTGTTATGCCTGCAAGCTAATGTTGTAGCCATTATTTATGTAGGAGAGATAGTGTGCAAAGTGCTACAGCCTAGTAGGTGCTTCTGCACTCGTGTCAGTGTAAATTTGTCCTACCTTTCTTGGTTTTCCTCCTCTGTAGGAAGCTAAAATGGTCTGTTGTGCTGTCCCACTTCTTTCTAACTCTATTTATTATGGTCTGGTGGATTTGATGCCAAAAACGCCAGCATGGTCCCTGAGAGTTAAAGCGGCAATGCCATTGCTGTATCGGTTCTTTAAGTGGCGATGCTGTTTCTTTAATAAAGTGGGGACTAGCCAGAATCAACAAAGGGTTTGGCAACTTTAAGAGATCTGGAGAAATACAGCAGCCAAGAGTTTAAGAACTGGTATGACCTCATCTGCTTGGAGAGCAATGTAAAGAGTCAAATGATCCCCAGAGGACTCAGAATGAGGAAGAACTGTACCATAGACATCAAATACTCCAGCTACATCAATGAGTGGGATAATCCCCTTGAAGACTGTTCATTTAAACTCATGGACATATTGATCAGGTTCAGGAAAGGAAATCTCAAAAGGATAAAAAGGACCCTGGAGGAAACCATTAAGAAATTGGGCCCCTACGGATTTATAGATTGGAAGTTGATATCTACAATAAAAAAAGAGCGATCTCTCGGACTATCAAAACCCGAATCCACAACCCAAAGAGGCACTGATCCAGGGTACAAAGAATCATGCAAGAACATCTAATGACAGCAGAAAGGCAGTCCTGGAGGAACAATAACCGTAAGGCCTACCTCATAATCATCCCAAAGGACCAGATTAATTTTGCAGCCAAAATATTGGACATGCAAAAAGCTGATGGGTGGCCCACAACATGATGCACCAGGCCCATCCAAGATGCAACCACACGGACCTGTACCCAGTAATCCCGAATCCCCCTTTACCAAAAAAGAGAAGCGGCACAGACAAGAAGCAACACCCAGCTTTTTTTAGGACAGGACAACCGACTACAAATAATGGATCCACTACAACTGAGGGATCAGCACAAAGAGGACAATCCATCCTCACACCTCCCCCACTGAGGCGGAAGAGACCATTATGTATAGAACAAGGTGAGGATGTAGGGGAGGAAGATGAATCCAACTGCAAAAAATGAGGGAAAGCGACTAGATACAATTAAGATCTACAACCTGTCTAACCACGCACTTTACAAGGTTGGGAAGAACATTCTAAGAAGGGGTCTATCATTTGCACCCTAACCTGATTCGTTTGAGCTATTCATAGACCTACATAAGTTTATACGCAACATCACACTGATACAGCATTTTAGAAAACATGCCAAAGATGATGGACCTACCAGTTCAAGATCAGAATCCGGAACAGGGACTCTCTTATGGGAGGAAAGGGACTTTGCTTGTCTCAAGATTCTAGAAGAACTAGAAAATACCTCTGATACTTCTGAACACACTGTACTAGAAGGGGAATCTACTCGGGGGTTTCCCAGAACACAGTTAGCACAGACGACAAGAAGTTAACCCACTCCAAATTAAGAACAAAATCCAATTTTTATCTGATCCAGTCCCAAGGTCCACATATCCCAGTCTTCAAGAAACTCATGGTCAAATAATTGGAAAAGATTTGCCAGAAAAAGCATACCAAAAGAGCAAATCTGAACCATAGGGAACAAATTGCATTAAAGAATTTAAGAAAGGATACATCCATAGTAATTCGTCAAGCAGATAAAAGGGGTGGAATAGTCACCAAAAATATAGATGACTATCTACAGGAAGCATACCACCTGATCGGGGATACAGAGACCTATGAAAGTCTGACTAAAGAGCCAAGAGGGGAATTTATGCATCTGTACAAAGAACTTATTGTAAATGCCACGCACAAGGGTATACTTAACAGACATGAATCCAAGTTTCTAGAATTCTCTTTTCCAAAAAAAGCATTTATTTACCATTTACCCAAAATTCACAAAGATCCAGTCAAGCCACCAGGACACCCCACTCAGGAATAGCCCCCATGACAGAGAAACTATCAGAATATGTGGATTCTTTCATATAGCCGCCAGTATTCAACTTGAGATCATCCATAAGAGATTTACCACATGTACTGGAAAGCCTCCAGGGACATGCATGGAAGAATAACTATTGCTGGATCACACTAGACATCACATTTCTGTATACTTACATCCCACATAATCTAGGAGCCGCAGCCGCCAAGATTGTTCTGGAAAGGGCAATATGGAATCCACTCAGATTCAATTCATTACGGACGAAACCCGATTTATTTTGGAACATAATTACTTTACATTTGAATGCAAATACTATCTCCAAAAAAGGGGCAGGCCATGGGCACGAAGTCTGCCCCAAGCTTCGCAAACCTCTACATGGGACTATGGGAGAACATCTACATCAGGAATAATAACCCTTTTCAGTCCAATATCATATATTACAGAAGATTCATAGATGACATTATCATTATCTGGGAAGAAGGAATTGGGAACCACAACAACCTGTTTTTGGAACATGTAAACAGAAACACAATTAATCTCCAATTTACCATGAATTGCAACACTGAGTCAATTCCCTTTTTCGATGTTACCCTGATTGGCAGCAATGTCGATATCACTTCTACATTATACACGAAACCCACTAACACCAATGGGTTTCTCCATGCAACCAGTGGACACGACCGTAGATGGATTAAAAATATACCCTTTGGTCAATTTAGAAGGATCAGGCAAAATTGCAGTAATCTGAGCCACTACGACCAAGAGAGCCTAAAACTAAGGAACAAGTTCCTGGAAAAAGGCTATGACAAGCACCTGATAGCTGAGGCAGAACAACGCTCACAAATCCCTCGACAGAAGTCAGCTCATACTAAGAAAGGAACAACATACAGCAAAAGAAAACCCAGTCCGGTTCCTAACTAAATACAACACAGCTTCAAATGCGATCAAAACCTGCTTTAATAAATTTTGGCCCATTCTGCAAAATGATGAACTACTTAAAGATGCTTTACATGATAGACCCATTATAACCTTCAAGAAAAATAGGAATTTAAAAAATATCATCTCCCCGAGCAAATTGAGAGGTCATGATGGAATTAAGGCCACTGGAGTCTGCACAAACAAGTTTACAGACACGTACAAGTGTGGAACACAAAATTGTCTTTCATGCGGACTAATCAAGAAAACCAACAAGAACACTGTCACCTCCACATTCCCTAAAAAGGAATACAAAATATGGGATCTTACATATTGTCAAACAGATCACATGGTGTATGTGATAACCTGTTTTTGTGGGAAACAGTACGTTGGAAGAACGAAAATACCTTTGAAAGTCCACCTAAGAGAACATTTGTACCATATGTCCAAAGGAACTCTCACCAATGGCTTTTGCGCCCATATGCACTTAATATATAACAAAGCCAAAGAAGGAATCTTCATTCAAGCTATTGAACAAGTCCGACTGAACAAGAGAGGAGAAAACTGAGTTCTGGCACTCAGACAGGCTGGAACAAGCTGGATCCATCTATTGGGAACTCTTGGACCTCAAGGACTCAGCAGAGACATAGACCTGGCAGCCCTCCTGACAGCTTGAGATCCAAAAGGTCCACCTGATATTTTTATAAAAGATCTTCTTCTTTTTTTGCTCAAATCCCATAGTATCCAGGTTCCTCCCTCCCCCCGTCTCTTTTCATATTTATACATCCAATATAATTCACACACTGCACTATCTAATCATATGCAGTATACAGTCACCCACCATACACACGCCCACCCCAGTCAGACCTACCCACATCTCCACTCAGGAGATATTATAGGGTCTAACTTTAAGGGCAGCCAGAGTCTCCCACAATACCAAGACATCCTCACAGACCTCCTCCCTTATTCAGGGGAGCTTATGAGGCAATCACACAGGGAGATCAGTATAACCCTGTATTTATATCCCTGATCCAATTAATGTTCCTTTTATTTTAGTTTATAATCTAGGCTTGGAAACCACTGTTTGCAGAATCACTTTCAGACATATGGGCCTCAGTACCCTTATACACTAGTTTTGGGGAAAATATCACCAGATATAGGCCAGTCCCTACTTTATTAAAGACACAACATCGCCACTTTATGAACTAGTACAGCAATGGCATTGCCACTTTAACTCTCAGGGACCAGATACTGGCTAGTCCCCACTTTATTAAAGAAACAGCATCGCCGCTTTAATATCCAATGCAGCAATGGCATTGCCGCTTTAACTCTCAGGGACCATGCTGGCGTTTTGGCGCCAAATCCACCAGACCATAATAAATAGGGTTAGAAAGGAGTGGGGACAGCACAACAGACTTTTCCGCTTCATACTGAGGAGGAAAACCAAGACAGGTAAGACAAACTGACACAAGTGCAGAAGCACCTACTAGGCTGTAGCACTTTGTACACTATCTCTCCTACATAAGTACTGACTAAAACATTAGCTTGCAGGCATAACACCAGCCAGCCAGTTAAAAAAAAAACTACTCTGCTACTGCATTTCAGGCCCTCCATAGCCCCTTCATACCATCCTAACAGGGATGGGGGAACACGGAAGTGGGGATCAGCCAGTCACACAGATCCTTCAAGGTTCCCACAATAATGAGACTTATAAGAGCCATACACAGAAGAAAAGGACTACAAGGGGGATTTTAAATTGCAACAAACCACTAATAGAGGTAGGTGCCCTGCATATTACCAGGTCCTTTGAAACAACCCATTCAATAATTAACTATAAATAAAATAAAATACATACTTGTAAAAGGGAACTACAAGTACCTATCTGAAACTAGTATTCCCTACCTATATTCATGCATGAGAACTATGCCTTTTGCCAAAAGCTTTAAGTTCACCCATACAAGTATATAAATATACAATAATTACAGTACAGGTACATCCGACAATGTCACAAGGAGACACATGGCTAGACCACAGTCCAGATTTAGGTGCATAATTTTCACATAAAACGTTATATATATATATATATATATATATATATATCATTTTTAGACCTCATATATATATTATGAATGAGTGTTCTAACTTAGAACATGCACTATGAATAGTTTTTCAGCATTGTGATTGTAGTGTTATAATGCCAATAGCCGTATCTGTGTATATATAACAATCTGAATATCTAATTGTACTTAGTAGCTGGATTTATATAATTCCTATACATGTTTATTTATTATTATTAGTATAATTACTTTTATGTATATAAAGAAAATATTTTAGTTTGTAAAAAGAGACCTATATCAATACATCATCTCACACACAAGATTGGAAAGATCATATACCAATGGTATAACTAAACTCCATCCAGCCGCACAGAATCACCGAACATCTAGGTACTGGTCAGGAGCATTCTTCAACCACAACCCTGCGATTTCTACACTCTAATATAGGGTATCTCTACGAACGGTGCCCCCAGAGAAGCAGCAGCCTCCCTTGATTTACCAGAACGGTACAACAGCGGCGCAACATACCCTGCATATAAAGAATCATATTGACCGAACAAGGAAGTAAGGGCATTTGACGGACTTAGCACTGAGAATCTATATTGGACAAAAGATCCAGTACCAATCGTAATTCTAAGACTTAACATTACTTTTCCTTTTAAAAATGAGTACAGTAGTGTGTTTTATTTGTAGTTAAAGTGCTACGTATTGGATTTTACCCCCCTTGCGGGTCCTCTCCAGCACTCTTTGGGCTTTGGGTTCCGTTTGCGTGTTATGGGCTTGCTCGCGAGTGACTTTGTTGCAATTTAATAGCATTATTGGAATTGCAGTGGTTACAGGCTTGACAGATCAAAGGATTTACGGCCGCAAAGTTCCACGATCCACGTCCCATAGGCTTTTTTCGGGCTTGCTGCGTCTTAAACCGCAAGTCGTCTGCGGGTTCCTTGAAGAGACTTATTTAATAGCCTTAAGTCCTGCAAACTATGTTACGAGCTACAATTTACCACGTAGCCTGAATTTAGCAGGCTGAATGTAAGCAGGATAATTACTTTACAACAATATGCTATCAATCACAATGTCCATCCTGTTATCGTTAGGATGGATGCCCAGAAAGCATTTAACAACGTAAACGGTTCTTTTTTAATTACCACTCTATCCCACTACAACTTCCCAACTGAGGTCATTAGAGGCATAAACCTGGTGCACACATATGCACAATGGCCCTTTATTCCTCTAGACTAGAAATAGATGGAGACACAAGACAAGAATGCCCTCTATCCCCACTTTTATATACCTTATATATTGAATCCTCCGCTATAGCAATGATATAACTGGCATTAAGGTTTTGGAAAATCAATATAAATTAGCAGCAGATTACATTAATATTATGCTTTCAAGTCCACACATATTTATTTAGAATGTTCCCCTACAAATTCTGAAATACAAATAATGTTTACAAAAATTATCTTGATTTTAAAGGAGCCAGAATTAATCTAAATACACTTCTAATACATAAAACTCTCTCTGGTATAAATGCTCTAAATCTAAAATACTATTATTTAGCAGCAAAATGTATACAACTGATGCAATGGCACTGATGCAATGGAAGATAAGAACTTTACATGGTTAAGTGCATCTAAAAGGCCAAACAACATATAACATATGTCACAATCAATCATTAGCTATGCTTATGGGCTAAATATAAAAATGCATATAAACTGACACAAGCACAATCTGTTTTTATTATAAATAGTTCAAAATAAAGATTTTGGTGATGGGAAGGTATTGGGCACTTTGGACCAAGGATGCAAGTTAATCACATTTTAAGTTAGCAAGAAAAGGGTATTGCATGCTCATTTCATATCATATGAAATGGTGAAATAATTTCTTTTCAAAACGTAAAAACACATTATGATGTATATGACTTTGACAGTAGGAAATGCCTTTATGTCAAACATTATATACAAGCATATTTAAAAAAATAAAGCTTCTTAAAACCTTACCATTGTAGATATGGCCCTGGTACTATATTTCAACTGTATAATATGCTTAACAATGTAAATGCGAATAGTGCATAAACACACAAATGAAACACTATTCTAAATAGAGAAATAGATAACAAAATATAGTAAAAATGTAGGATCAGAACACCAGAGCATCAAGAAATATTCAGACTAAATAAACAAATATTTAGGTTTCATGGGTAATGAATGCATCTGATAGAGGAGAATCAGAAGTGTATAAAAACATTTTTGCATGAAAAAAATACCAAAATAAACATTAACAAACTTACCCTGACGTTTTTACATTTCATCAGGTTTCTGCCACTTGATTTTGAGAAAGAATGCCCCTTGAAAACCTTAACTTAATTAGCATAAAATGGCCAATCACAGGCAGCCTCAAAATTGTTTCAAATGACTGGGAGGTCAGTCTGTGTTGCAAAGCATCATGGGATGTGTCGTCTTGGTGTCATTTGCGCTCAGACATTGCTATGTGGGTTTCTGAATTGGATTTCTGTTGGTTTGAGGTTTAGTATAGGATTAAAAATGTACCTGAATGCAGTGTTTCTATTGATGGGTACCAGGTGCCTGTGTAAGCACCTCTGGGGGTGTGGAAATCAAATTTTGTTGAATCAATGTAATGTGTGTTTCGCACACAAGAAGTATATGTTAGATTAGAAAATGTTAATAACAGGGAAACTTAGATATACCTTTAACTTTGGCTAGAACTTTTATAGCACATCACTGGCTTTAAAAACAACAAGCATTATGTTTCTTGTTATATGTTGCAGAAGGAAGACCAATTTTACAGTGTTTGGAAACCATGGGCAGAGTATAGTAATTTAGATTTAACAACATTTTAGTCATAATCTCTGTATTTTATATAAGGTTAAACATACGATATAGAAACTTTATAACTTAATATTTTGTCATTTAATGCAAAGCAATATTTAACTGTGTTGTACTGAAATATTTTATTTTTTAGATTATAGGTTTACATTTATAATATGCATGTATTATACATCTAATAAAATTTAAGTTTTTTTTCCTAAAAAATGGTTCAAGGATTACATAGCTGCTAATGTTATTAGTTACATGCCACACAAACATGACCTCAAACTCACTCTGCAAAACACATTACAGTGTCATTATTTTCCATGTACACTGCATTGCTCTTATGACAAATGCACAACTCTAATTAAAACACATAACATTTTTGGGTGTGTTGACTTTCTTATATTTGTTTATTAAGGAAGAGAAAATGCATAGATCGCCTGGTATGGACAGGAAATGAATCCTTAGTTTATTATAACTTCTTTTATAAACATGAGTATTGCACAGAGCTATGAAAGTGATCAGTGATTTTGTAATGAGGGAAAAAAGGAAGAAGGGAGTAATCACATAATAGTTGTCAAACTGCGATTCGTCAGCACGCTTGTGACAAATCCCAGTTTGACAAGTACGATTGCTGCAAACATGTGACTTGTGCAGCATAAGCCACGCATGCGCATTTCATCGCATAAGCCACGCATGCGCATTGCACAGCAGAGTGCGTATGCGCATTACAGTGAAGCCCAGAAGAGGAAAACAGACGGGAGGAAGAGACACACAGGGAAGGAGAGGGGAGACACAGGGGGGGGGGGGGGGGCACAGGAAAGGAGGGGGGAGACACAGAGGAGGTGGGGGAGAGACTCAGGGGAGTGAGAGGAGGGGGAAGAGACACAGGGGAGGGAGAGGAGGGGGGAAAAGACACAGGGGTAGAGGGGGAGACACACAGGGGAGGGAGAGGAGGGGGAAGAGACACAGGGAAGGTAGAGGAGGGGTAAGAGACACAGGGGAGGGGGGAAAGACACAGGGGGGGAAGAGACACAGGGAAAGAGATTTAGGGGGGGAAGAGACATAGGGGAGGTAGAGGGGCTGCAAGAGACAAAGGGGATGGAGTGGGGTGCAAGAGACACAGGGGAGGGAGAGGGGGGAAGAGACACAGGAGAGGAGGGAAGAGACATGGGGAGACAGGGGGGGAAAGACACAGGGGAGGTAAAGGGGTTAAAAACAGGGGGAATAGGAGACACAAGGGAGGGGGAAAGGAGACACAAGGGAGGGAGAGGAGGGGGAAAGGAAACACAAGGGAGGAAGTAGACAGAGGGAGAGACTCACAATGAACGCGCCGAAGGCGCTCATTATGAGACCCGTTATGAGCACCGAAGCCGCTCATCGCGAGGCCAGTAAAGTAGGGGGGGGGGCTCGCAAAGAGCGTATGCCGTCAAGTAGAGGGCGAAGAGGCTCGCAATGAGCGCCAAAGGTGCTCATTATGAGGCCAGTAAAGTACAGGGGAGAGGCTCCCATTGTGTGGCAAACAGCATTGAAAGGCTTCAAATGTTATTGCCATCGACAGGCAAGTTGCTAGTATACCATATAGTTTTAATTTTATAAATAATCTTACAGAATATCTTTAACTGTATAATAAAAGCTTTCATGACTTTTTAATATTATAGGTCAATATTAACAAGTTTCAATTTAGTGTGTCTTTAATTCAGGTGTTTTTTTTTTTCCATTTGAACCTTACACTGGAAATTGCTTCTTTTCATCCATCTTTGGACTGGAGACCCTCCCATCTTTTTCAAACTGTGGCGACCCTATCACATAATTTCCTGTAGCTGTCTAATTACTGTAAAGCTTTAAAAGCAGATTCTAGAGATGTGATGTATTTCCCTTCACAGTTTGAAAATTGATTGATTTCTCGCCATCTTTGGACTGAGATCTCCTGTCTATTTTTCCGAGTAAGACCAAAATAAGCATTTTATCACAAAAAATGAATCCTGATTTATACTGTCTTTTTAAAAAAGTCATGTAAATTCGATTGTTACAGTGGCTCTTTAACATTGAAGGTTTTTTTTACACTTTTGATACCAAAATATTAACCTCTGACATAAAACTAGTTAGTTGTTCACCAAGCATTACTAAATAATACTATTTCTATTTTTTTACAATCTGATTTACCTTAATTTAAACTTGTGTTAGTCTGACTTTAACTTTTCAAATGTTATTTCTATTTGTTTTGATTTTTAGTTATTTGAATAATATACACACCAGTGTTAAATAGGAAAAATGTTAAGTCGAGAACTGGATACAAATAACATCTTTAAAACCTACTGGACAGTGTTTTAAATCCTACTATAACAGCAAGCATGAAGATCTCATGTTATGTTAGTTTCACCTGCTAGGGGGAGATGTTGATCTAGTTTTTGATAAATTGCACTGAATTGCTGTCAATAGATATAGTTCAATATGTATATTTAAATATACAAAGTATATTACAATGAACTGAATGCCTTTCAGATCTACCCATATTTACTTAATATTATTAATCAAACAACTGAAAAGTGACACAAAGCTAGATAAGAGATAATGCACAATCACTGAAGAAAGATAGAAGGTGCAAAAAATTGCAAAAAATTGTTTCTTGTATATTTGCCATATTGGATTAAGAATTCCAACTCAATAACTTGGTGTAGCAATTGTATCACAATTTAGTTTTGACATTCCAGTGATCAATTTGATTAAAATGCTTATGTTTCTGCAGAAAGCTTGTCCATAAAAACAGTTTCATAAAATGTACATCTCAGTCTCAGCTCTCTTTGGCATTTGACTCTGGATCATCATTTCTCTGGATACTGTAATGCCCTGTAAGGATATATTTCCTCTCTGTGAATTAAAACACACTTTAAAATGTATTAATTCTCACATATTGTGGAGCTATACTTCCTTAAAAATACCTATTATGCATGTTGGAGCATCCTCTTATATGTTTTGTGACATTTATTTGAGTCTAGTATTACTTTTAGCTCTTACCCATTTAGACCATGCACAGAAATAATGTTTTCTAAAATCTCATAGTATTTATAATAAACCTGTACTAAAACATAGATAGCAAGACCAGTGTGTGTTTGCGTCGTTCAGTTGTAACTGAATCTCTGTGACCTCATGGGCCGTAACACACCATGCTGACCCACTTGTATTCATGGCAGAGATACTGGAGTGGGTTGCCAGTTCCTTCTCCGGTGGGCCATAGCATACAGCTTCTGGCATTCCTATGTGATCTTTTAAAAGAAAAGAAGACAACCAAAACAGCCGCCAAGGATTTCTTCTATATTATTACAGGCAAATTAATCTATAGATAGACCACAAATTAAAATATAACTTTTATTTCACAAAATAAAATGTAATATTAAAACATAGACGATTAAAATTATCAAAACATTACACCGTCCCACTAAAGATTTGATAATATAATTTATATATCATACATAATGTTCAATAGCATAGAACAATGGTACTATTTTAATACGTAATCTCACATACAAGAAAATAAGCCAGCTTTCTTTCTTCTTATTATTATGGCGCTGTTAATAAAAAAGCCTTAATACAGAACATTTGAGAATGTCCTAATTATTATATAAAGTACGTGAAGAATGAGGTGCAATCAATTTTCTCTATTGTGAAATCACAATTTTTAATAATTACATTTAAAGTGCTCACGCTACAAGTACATTATACATATATCATAACCCATCTCTTATATCTACATGAATAAATAGACATAAACTTACTTATGTACAAACATACAATTATAAATCAATATCTCTGCTAGTCATACAGAAAAATCACATATCTATAATAATCAATTACTAGAATGACATTTAAGTACGAGGACACACTCTCAGTGCCAATTATGTAAAAATTCATACATGTAAAAAATGTATGATGATCTGCCATCAAAATACTAACCAGGCCCAACCCTGCATGACTTCAGGGTGGTGTGTCTTCCTGGTTCCCTGACTGGAATTGAATCCAGGTTGCAGTGTTGAAAGCACCGAATCCTAACCATTTGACCACCAGGGAACCCTAGCAAGACCATTAATTCTCTCTAAAAATGTTTTTTGCACATAAAGTATTCACATATAAAAAGAGTGCTATGTCTGTGAATTTGTTTGTCTCCATAAAATTTCTTCTCTTCGAGAACTCCAAAAAAAAAAGAAGGTAATACATGTTTTTGTTAATTTCCTTAAACCAGTGGTAAGGGGATGGAATAGTAAGCTTAAGTAAAAAGGTAAAATCATAATTTAGGTAATTAAAACCATTCTTTCCATTGTAAGTCTCCTCTTATGCCACATTAAAAGTTGTTTTTTACTTACCTTTTAAAGGGCATGATTTTTCAACTTACAGTGTTTGTATTTGACTCATTACAATAAACTACTATAATATTTGTTTCTTCATAAACTATTCTAAACCCTTTGACTGTGTGTATCACATCAAAATAGCAAGCTCTTAAAGCAATGGGAGTACTAGAAAATCTGCTCAACTTTAAAAAGATGAAGATCATGGCAAATAGAAATCTCAGTTCCTGGCAAACATATGGGGAAGAAGTGGAGACAGTGACAGATTTAATTTTTCTGGGATCCAAGATGCCTCCAGATGGTGACTGTAGCCATGAACTTAAAAGACGTTTGCTTCTGGGGAGGAAAACATGGCAAGCTTGTATAGGCTAGTAAAAGATATAACATTATCAACAAGGGTCCCATAGTTAGAACTATGGCATTCCCAGTATTAACATATGTATGAGCGCTGTAGAATTGATGCATCTGAATTGTGGTGTTGGAGCAAGCTGCTTAGAAACCCTTGGACTGCAAGAAGATCCAAAAAAATATATACTACAGGAAATCGAGACAAAATGTTCACTGGAAGGTTTGATCATGAAGTTAAAGTTCAAATATTTTGGCTAGGATTTCCTAGAGAAAACTAATACTGTAAAAGATTGAAGGCACACAAAGGAGGAGATGGATTGATGAGGCCATTTTAAGCAATGAGCTTGATGGAGCGCAGATGGGCAGTGGCTGACAACTAGAATAATAAACAACAACTAGAATATTCACAGATTCAGAAACTGTGACTGGCAGATCTCCCATATCCATTCCTCCAATGGTTAAAATTGTAGTTAAAATGGTTAAATGTTTATATTTATGTTTAAAACACAGATTATTATTTTTTCTTTACATTTATTCATATTTAGATGAATGCATATTTATTTGTTTTATATAGGTCATGTAAACTATGTTTTATTTTCTTAATATAAAAAAAAATAAAACTTAAAGTTAAAATACAAATCATAGAAAAATATATATTTAATTTACTGTTCTCTGGGGTCCCATTGCAAAACGCTGCAACATCATCTCTGTACCCCATTACTTTAGCCTTTCACCCTCCCCTCTTGGGACTGGTGAACCATGAACAATCTTATATTTTCCAATTTCACACAATAGAAGCTCCAAGGCAAAAGTGAACAGTAGTGGTGACAAAGGACAACCCAATTTTACTCCAGATTTTAAAAGCATTAACTCGGTTTTAAATCCTTAGGTAAACCCTTTTTTTCTAAAACTTTGAAAATATTTTTGTCTGGGTGTTACATGTTATTTTCTTTTAAAATCCATATAGCAAAAACTTGCTTTCTCTCTTTTGTATGACTAATAGTGATGTCCCGAACAGTTCGCTCGCGGACTATTCGCAGCGAACGGCGAACACATGCGCTTTTCGGTCCGCCCCCTATTCTTTATCATTGAGGAAACTTTGACCCTGCACCTCACAGTCAGCAGACACATTCCAGCCAATCAGCAGCATACACTCCCTTCCAGAGCCTTCCATCTGAAGTACGGCCTCCATTTTAGAATCATTCTGAAGCTACATTCGTTGAGAGAGGACATATATTGTAGCTGCTGCTGATTTAATAGGAAAATAGATAGCCAGGCTGTGTATTTAGCTTCCACTACAGACCTGAAGGACTCATCTGATATCTGCTGCAAGGACAGCAACCCAAAAAGCCCTTTTTAGGGCTAGAACATCATTTATTTTATTTTATTATTTTTTTCTGTGTAATCTAATTGCATATGCCTGCCTGCCAGCGTGTGTGTGTGTGTGACAGGCTAACACCTAACAGCTTATATTGTGCTTATTTTCACTACTCATACCTGGTGGTGTACCATACATTGAAAACAACCATTTTTTTCCTGTAATCTAATTTCAGTTGCCTGCCTGTGTCAGGCTCACAGCATATATTGTGCTCAGTGAAATAAAACAACACTTTTTTGACTGTAATAGATTGAAAATCAGTTGCCTGCCTACAGGCGTGTGAAGCCTATTGCATCTACTCTGCCAACTTTTGCCAGTGCACAGTGACACTCATATCTGGTGTCACAGTAGCTTGCACGCATAGTACCACTAATCGGAAAAAAAAATGACAGGCAGAGGCAGGCCACCCGCAGGGGCCATCGTGGTCTTCGTGCTGTGATTCCCTTTGGCCCTAGAATAATGCCCAGTTCATTTTGTTTTTCAATTGAGTTGTACAGTTTATAGGTCACATTAAAGGTGGAAAAAGTTCTGAAATTATTTATCTTTGTCTAATTTTTTTACAGCACAGAAACCTGACATTTTAACAGGGGAGTGTAGACTTTTTATATCCACTGTATATTTATTAATTGATTGATTATTTTTTAATGTACATTAATTTAGTAAATATTAATTATTAATCATTATGAAAAAAACTGTATATTTTTGACTGCCTTTACTTTATGAATATATTATTGATTATCTCTTTCTAATATATGTATTAATTAATTAGTAAACTGTATCAAAAATATATATTTTACAGTGCACTTACATTTCTGTGTTGCTGCTCAATTATTAATATTCATTAATTACTTCATCGGTCATTAATTAGTAATAAGAAAAAAAAAAGGGTTTAAACTGCCTCAAAAGATATGTACATTTTACAGTGCACGTATATTTGAGTGTTGGTGCTCAATTATTACAGTGAAGTTATATTTTTATTTTGCTGCTTAATTATTAATGCACTTATATTTGTGTGTTGCTGCTCAATTATTAATGTTAATTAATGACTTAATTAGTCATTAATTAGTAAAAATATATAAGAAAATTGTTTAAAATGCCCTAAAATAGTTAGATGTTACAGTGCACTTATATTTCTGTGTTGCTGCTCATTGTGTGAAAGGAATAGGATCCTCAAAGCAGTTAAATATTGAAATCACTTTATTACATTATGACACCTGTTACATTTAATATTTTATAGTGCATTTATTTATGAATATATCCATGCTTACAGCTTTATGTTTTGCATGTATGCCAATTAAACATCATACTCTCAATGATTGATGAATGAATTAGATTGAAACATTAAAAATGCTTTTAATTTTATTTGACAGTTTGATCATCTGTGCACCTGACTACACAGAGTGACATTTGCAACATTTGATCTGCAATAAGATCACCTTTACAGGTATATCCGTTAATGATGCTGTTTTTTAGGAGAAAGTGATTAAGGCTTTTTGTTTTCCATTGATCAATGTTATTAATTAATTAATGAATATTAATTAATTCTTCATCAGGAATCATTATAAAAAAAGTATTGTCTATTTTACAATGCATATATTTAATATTGCATTTATATATCTGAAGTAATGATTATTAAGGTACATTCATTGATTGACTATTCATTATTAATAATTACAGAAAAAAGAAAAAAAAATGGCCAAATGTTCAATTGTATATATCTATGTTCCTGCTCATTCCCTAAAAGGGATAGGACATTTTAAGCACTTCAATATTTTTATCCCTTTATTATATGATGACACTTTATAATAGTTTGAATGCATTTACTTATGAATATATTGATGATCAGGCCATTAAATTTTGCATGTATGACAAGTAAAAAGGATACTTTCAATGATTCATGAATTTATTCAAACAAAACATTAAATGTGTTTTTTATGTCACGGGTTTATCGTATCTGCACCTGCCTGAAGACAGAGAGTGACCTCTGCAGGATTTCAGCTCATATAACATCAACTTCACAGGTATATGATTTAATTATGACATTCTTTAGAAAACAAGGATTAAGTCGTTTTTTGCCATTGATGACAGTTATTGATTAATTAACATATTTTAGTTTATTTATAAATCAATAATTAAAACAAACAAAAAAGTATATGAATACATACATGCTTAGCCATTTATTTTTTAATAATGAATGACAATTACATCATAACTTGATTTATTGATTCATAAATTTAATCAAAACATTATAAAACAGTTTCAATCTATAGTTTGCTCATAGCTTTTTTTGGTTTGCCCTTCTTTAGGTAAACATGATTACCTGTTTATGTTTTGCATTCATGACAGTTTTACATTATTTCATTAATGTATATTACTTTAATAATGACTTCAGAATTCTGTTCATGCTCATTGTCTAACAGGAATAGCACCTGATAAGCATTTAAATATTTAAATCACTTTATTATATTAGGACCCTTTTTAATATTTTGCAATGCATTGACTTATGAATATATTGATGATTATGCCTTTATATGTCAATGATTCATGAATTTATTCAAACAAAACATTACAAATGCTTTTTACATTATTTGATAGATTCCTCATTTCTGCACCTACTTGAAGACAGACAGTGACCTTTGCACGATTTCAGCTGATATAACCTTCACTTGAAAGCTATATAGTTTAGTGATGACATTCTTTAGAAAAATAGGATTAAGTATTCTTTTAGTCCATTGATGACAGCTATTGATTAATTAATTTACATAATTTATTTTATTAATTAATCAATAATTAAAACAAAAAAAAATACATTATGAATACAGATATGCTTAGCCATTTATGTTTTCATGAATGACAGTTTCACCTTATGACTTGATTTATTGATTAATTAATTTAATAAAAAAAAAAAAAAATGTTTCATGCCCATCTATAGTTTGCTCATAGCTATTTCTGTTTGCCATTCTTTAGGAAAACATGATTACCTGTTTATATTTTGCAATCATGACCGTTTTACATTACTTTTATCCATATGTATTCTTTTCTTAATTCTGTTCCTGCTCATTATCTAACAGGGATAGGACCTTATAAGCACTTAAATATTTAAATACCTTTATTATATTAGAACACTTTTTAATATTTTAGAATGTATTTACTTATGCGTATATTGATTAGGATTTACGTTTGGCATGTATGTCAATTAAAAAGGATACTTTCAATGATTCATAATTTCATTCAAACAAAACATTACAAATGCTTTCTATGTAATTTTACAGATTCATCATCTCTGCACCTGCCTGAAGACAGAGTGACCACTGCAGGATTTGAGCTGATATAACATAAAATTGACAGCTATATAATTTAATGAGGACATTCTTTAGAAAAACAGTATTAAGTCTTTTTTTTTCCCCATTGATGACAGTTAGTGATTAAATAATTAACGTAATTCATTTTATTAATTAATCAATAATTTAAAAAAATAATACATTATGAATACATATATGCTTAGCCATTTATGTTTTCATGAGTGAGAATTACACCTCATAACTTGATTTATTGATTCATTCATTTAATAAAAACATTACAAGTTTTTTCATGCCTATCTACAGTTTGCTCATAGCCCTTTTGGTATGCCCTTCTTTAGGAAGACATGATCACCTGTTTATGTTTTACAGTCATGACAGTTTGAGATTATTTCATTAATGGATATTCAGTTATTAATTACTTCATAATTGCCAGTGTAAAGGAACAAGCAACATAAAGACTTTCATTTACAATGTAGATACAGAAAGTTGTACCGAGATCTATGTTGAGGAACCTCACGATATTCCTTTATTTACAACACTAACAGTAGACCCTCATTATTGTGGTTTGTCAGTTTTGTGGGGCCTATAATTTTCTGAAAGAAAGACCAACTGATGGAGAGTTTATTAGTTGCTGTCAGAAAGGAAAGACTTCCATAAAGACACACATTTCCAGAACATTTAGAAAGTATAATGAGTGATCCAAAGTTTCCAAATTATACCAATTTTAAGAAAAACATTAGGTCTTATAACAGTGCAATTTCATTTGCTTCAATGGGTGCAACATTAGCAGAAAATGTCCCAGGTTATGGTCCTTACTGTTTTAAAGTACAAGTACAAGGACAAATTTTCCACTGGACTTCACATTTACACCCAGAATCAGGAGAACAAAGGAAATTTGCACAGTTGTATGTCCTTGATACAATGGAAGATGCTTCCTGAAAATAAATAATGCTTACCCATAGTCTTTGAACAGCTCGATAACATTATGGCCAACAACCCATATAGTCAAGCATACAAAAAATTAGCAGAGGTTGAAAAAGAACAACATGCACAAATAAATCAATTGCCAATGCCAAGAGTAAATATGGTTCTCTAAAGAAATCGCCATAATTTACCAACAGCAAATGAGGTTGCCATGGTATTTAGAAATAATGATGGGGAACCACCATTTGAGCGGGATATTAGAATATATCCATGCAATAAAGAACAACCTTTTATAAACATAAATATTTTAAGTAGTAATTTGGATCCAATGACATATCCCATTTTCTTTCCAAATGGTGAGCCAGGATGGCAACCAAAATTACAGTTGCAAAGTTATTCCAATAGTAAAGTTTGTGTTAGAAACAATATTTCTGTGCTGGAATATAAAGTGGAACAAACTGCTATTCGGATAATTTTAATCCTATTTTATGTGGGGGAAACTCACACACCAATGGATTATTGATTCCTATCTACAAGTCAAAGCAAATAATCTACATTTTGTCAAATTTCAACAAAACAAGCTTTGAGTAGAAGAATATTGTGGATTGATGGATTATGTTGCTGAATTGGCTGCAACCAGAGACATTCCTGCTGGAAGAGCAATGATTTTGCAATCCTTTCCAATGATCTCCTCGCAATATGTGAGAAAGATACAATGATGCCATGGCTATTGTCACTAAATTTGGCAAACCAAATTTATTTATTATATTCACATGTAATCCACAATGGGCAGAGATCAAAGACAATTTACAGCTTGGCCAAAAAACTTCTGACCGACCAGATTTGGGAGCAAGAGTATTAAAAAAAACAGTAAATTCATTAATTGATGATATAACTAAAGCACACTTATTTGGTAAATGTGTGGCTTTTATTTATACCATTGAATTTTTAAAAAGAGGCAGAATACGGCAGACAGAGTGGATTCAGTAATTATTGCTGAACTTACACATCCAGAGAAACATTCAAAACTTTATGCGATTGTAGCTGATAGAATGATACATGGTCCATGTGGAAATATCAATCCAAATTCACCATGTATGGAAAATAAAAATTGCACAAAAGAGTTTCCAAAACAATTTCAAATGCTGACTTATGCTAATTGTGATGGATACCCTTTGAATAAAAGAAGAGAAGGACAAACGGCTATTATCCGTGGCCAAAAGGTCGATAATAGATATGTGGTTCCATACAATCCACATTTGCTGATGAAGTACATGGCACACATAAATGTGGAAGCTTGCACTTCTATCTTTAATTTTTCTTAGTATTTATTATTTTTACAAGAATATAACAATGCACCATATAAATATCATATACATCATAAATAAAGTTAATAGCATAGTGCATTGAAATAGACAACAAAACAAGGAGAAAACATAAGATACATATGATATAGCATCTAAAAAAAGACATTCACTCAACATGCATACACATGCATTTGAGTGATCACGATACTGAATTGTAAATTTACAAAGATGATTAATAATAAAAAGCAGAGAAGAACAGCAACAAAAAATAAATAAAAACCAGGCACAAGCGAGAGAAAAATAACATAGAGTATTTCAATAGGAAACCAAGCCGGGAACAGCAAAAATTTCCATTAGGCAAGAAATGACAGAAATTATTGTATAGTAATTTAAGAAACCACTTTATGGACAGAGTCCCAGATTTTCCACTTTAAAAAGTTGTTGCAGGAAGTGCTTATATCTTCACAATTAGTTTGAAGATCTCTTACTCGTTGGATAATTACTAAAATTTCATTCCAAGTAGGAATTTTATTAGATTTCCATCGAGAAATAATTGATCTTTTTATTGCCATACAAATTAAAATAATAAAAGCTTTCTTATTGAAATTTATCAGCTTTGGGAAAATATGCAACAAACTGCACTGAGGTAGAAAGAAAAGTTTAAATTCTTTGGAACGTTCAATAAACTCGAAACCTTCAAACCACAATGTTTTAATTAATGGGCAATCCCAAAATGTATGAAGAAAATCACCATACATGCCACATTGTCTCCAACACATACTGTCTTGAAGATTATGTGAAAATTGGTAAATTTGAGAAGGCACCATGTACCACCTGTTTACCAGTTTAATGTGAAGTTCTCTATCAGAAGGGTGTTTAACAATCTTGTTTGTCCCATACAGTGAGGATTCCCATATCACCCAAGGGAAGGAGATACCAAGATCTCTTTCCCAGTTTTCCATACCCGATGTTTTATTAAGCACCAAGGGCCTCCCTATAATATTATAGCATTTAGATAATAAACGGCTATAATTGTTAGAATTAATAAGTTTTTCCAGAGATGTCAAACAACCCTCAGCCGTGTTTGATGGATAAGGTGCAGATAAAAGCGTTGAGAGTTGTTTGACTTTTAGCCAACAGTTAGAAGAAAGCCCATAGTTGGAAAAAAGTTGATCTAAAGAAAGAAGACGGCCCTCATAATATAAATCTTTTATATGTAGTGTTACTAGTTCTATCTCAGAACACAAACCGAGCTTATGAAATGCGAGGGCTGGGAGATTTTGAATGAAAATGCTATTGGTGGGAATTAGCTGGTATTTATTATTTATAAGTCTCCACGAGTTATAAATGTTCTTAACAATTTGAGAGCCATCTAAGAGGTCCTTAGGTATCTTGTAGCCCATAAAAAATAAGAATTTAAGATCTATACAAGGAACCAAAGCTTTCTCAATTTGAGACCAAACATAGGACTCACTTGAATTAAGCCATTTTAGTGCATGTGTCAGCATATTGGCATCATGGTATAATTGCAACATAGGATAAGACAATCCTCCCTGAGCAAATGCTCTAGTAAGAGTTAATCTCTTAAGTCTAATAAGTTTTGAGGAATTAATGAATTTATCTATAATAGATTGACATTTTTTAATCTGATATTGAGAAATTCTAATCGGTATACAGCTAGCGAGAAAATTGAATCTAGGCAGAAGCGCTTTAATAATGGTTATTCTACCACTGAAGGATGCTTTAACTCCTTTCCAACCATTTAAAATGTTTAGCCATTTACTAAAGAGGGCATTATAGTTCATTTTAATCATATTTTTTTAACTTTTCTAAAAAAATAATACCCAGATGAGTAAAAGAGTTGGAGTTCCAATTGAATGGATAAGATTCCCTTAAAGATCCTCTGTTGATCTCAGAGAGATTTATCGCTAAATTATCCGATTTCTGTAAATTAATTAAACAGTAACATCAAGATTTTCAAAGATTCACCAGGGCATGTAATAGATAACACTATGTCATCAGCAAAATGAGATATTTTGTGTTCTCTCTCGCCCAACCTAATGCCACGAATGGCTAGATTAGATCTGATGGCTACTGCCAATGGCTCTATCAGTAAAGCAAATAGGATGGGAGAGAGAGGACACCCTTGCCGGGTTCCATTTGATATCCCAAAAGGGTGAGAGTGGAAACCAAAATTAGATACTGACGCAGAAGGGGATTTATATAAAGCCCCTATCGCGTGAGAACCAAAGTTTTCCAAACCAAATATTCTCAAAGTAAGATCCATATAATCCCACCCTACCCTATCAAAAGCCTTTTCAGCATCTAATGAGAGAAATAGGGTGGGAACCTTTGTCGCTTTTGAATAACAGATCAAATTAGATAGTTTTCTAACATTATCCAAACCAGATCGGCCGGAAATAAAACCCAGCTGGTCTATGTCTATCAGTTTATGAATAATCTTTTGAAGCCTAATCGACAGGATTTTAGAGTATAACTTAACATCTACATTCAATAATGATATACAGTCAGGTCCATAAATATTGGGACATCGACATAATTCTAATCTTTTTGGCTCTATACACCACCACAATGGATTTGAAATGAAACAAACAAGATGTGCTTTAACTGCAGACTTTCAGCTTTAATTTGAGGGTATTTACATCCAAATCAGGTGAACGGTGTAGGAATTACAACAGTTTGTATATGTGCCTCCCACTTTTTAAGGGACCAAAAGTAATGGGACAGATTAACAGTCATAAAACAAACTTTCACTTTTTAATACTTGGTTGCAAATCCTTTGCAGTCAATTACAGCCTGAAGTCTGGAACGCATAGACATCACCAGACGCTGGGTTTCATCCATGGTGATGCTCTGCCAGACCTCTATTGCAACTGTCTTCAATTCCTGCTTGTTCTTGGGACATTTTCCCTTCAGTTTTGTCTTCAGCAAGTGAAATGCATGCTCAATCGGATTCAGATCAGGTGATTGACTTGGCCATTGCATAACATTCCACTTCTTTCCCTTAAAAAACTCTTTGGTTGCTTTTGCAGTATGCTTCGGGTCATTGTCCATCTGCACTGTGAAGCGCCGTCCAATGAGTTCTGAAGCATTTGGCTGAATATGAGCAGATAATATTGCCCGAAACACTTCAGAATTCATCCTGCTGCTTTTGTCAGCAGTCACATCATCAATAAATACAAGAGAACCAGTTCCATTGGCAGCCATACATGCCCACGCCATGACACTACCACCACCATGCTTCACTGATGAGGTGGTATGCTTTGGATCATGAGCAGTTCCTTTCCGTCTCCATACTCTTCTCTTCCCATCACTCTGGTACAAGTTGATATTAGTCTCATCTGTCCATAGGATGTTGTTCCAGAACTGTGAAGGCTTTTTTAGGTGTTGTTTGGAAACAATTTGCTTTCATTTGCATCTTTTGCAATGTACCAGATGTAATTGCTTTGTGGGAAACGTAACGTTTCAAGACATCTTCACACATATGTAATTTAAATGAGACCATTGCGCTATTGAAAGCATTAATGGAAATTCAGGAAATCTTTCTTTGTCATGGATTAAATTGTGCCAATTTTAATCTGCCTGACCCAGGAATTATAGATGACAACTATGACACTGAGATTGAATATCAAAAAACACAAGAACAAATTGAAACTTTAAATGCATTACAATTGGAAGCATTTAACGTCATCACACATGCAATAGATGATGACATGCTCAAGGAGCGTTATTTATATCTGGATTGACCCTGGTGGATCAGGAAAAACGTATCTATATAATTTATTGATGAGTTGCATTCGAGCACAGGGTCAAATAGCACTGCCATTTGCAACCACTGGTATTGCTGCACTTTTGTTAGAATGTGGTAGAACTGTGCATAGTGGATTTAAACTGCCAGTTCCCATTCTAGAAACATCAGTGTCGGATATTCTAATGAATTCATTACAAGCAGAAAAAATTCACAAGAGTAAATTAATTATAATAGATGAGGCAACTATGATGTCATGTCATGCCCTGCAATGTATTGATCGATTTATTAAAATAAGTTATGGCTAATGATTTGCCATTTGGTGGAAAGGTAATGTTGTTATGAGGAGATTTTAGGCAAACATAACCCGTGGTGCCACATGGCAATAGGACTGACATTGTCAAAACGTGTATAAAGGGAAGTAAGCTGTGGAAAATAGTTACACACCTTAAATTAGAAATAAATATGAGATCTGAAGGCCAAAATCAGTTCAATGATTGGCTAATTCAGATTGGAGAAGGAAAACAAGGATTACTCAGACATTGCAAGCAAAGTCATATTGACATCAAAAAATATAGATGCCTTAAATCTAAATAACGAAATTTTGAAATTAATCAATGTACCCCCAAAAAAACTATTACAGTGCAGATTCCGTTCTGGCTGATGACAAAGATAGTGAAGCTAACTTTAGTATGAAATGTATTAATTATTTAACTCCCTCTGGAATGCCACCACAAATTTTGCAACTTTAAAAAGGGCCAATTGTCATGCTACTGAGAAATATGAATCCCAAAAAAGGACTTTGTAATGGGACCCTATTAATTGTGAAGGATTTAAACAATCATTTTATACATGCAGAAATTATGAATGGTACACATAAAGGCGAACCAGTTCTTATACCAAGAATTGATTTGGCTCCAAGTGAGCGTGGTTTGCCTTTTGTACTTCAAAGGAGACAATCCCATATCCCATAGAAAAAAATTACAAGTCTGCTGGGCTCTTTGGAAGAGAACCACTTGGACATACAAAAAAAGAAAAATGCAATGTCTTCATATATAACAACTTTGAAAAAGGAACACTTCTCTTATTTCAAAGAAGTTATACCACACCAAATAAAGAGAACAGTGGTTTTATTTCAAGGCCAAAATTTTATGTCATTCAGACTCTTTTTAGGGACCACTATTTCACTAAGACACTCTATAAAATGGCAAAAAACATAGAGAACATTGGTTAAAACCCGCGGAAGAATTTTTTTGTCTGGCGGTCTCTTTTTAGAGGACCACCATTTCACTTAGGAAACTCTATGTGCCATTTTCAACAACTACAACAATAAAAACAAAATGAAAAATAAACAGATTGGAATGTGTTAGAACGTATCCTTTTACATAATTGGCCCCACAAAACAATTAGGTGGCATTTTCATTAAATTCAAGGTTAAATGTTATTATTTTCTGTTACTATTTGACATGTTAACATTGTATTTTAAAAGTTGTGCAAAGTTGGTTCATTGTATATAGTTAAGGATTTATGTTAGTAGGAGCATAACCATTTGTTAATACATTTAAATGTTTAATTAAATACAAAGTATTGATTCAGGGAGTGATCCAATCACCAGTTAATGGGGTCAGGAAGGAATTAATTTGCATCCCTCTTTGATACAATTGGCCAAGTTTCAGTGGGGGTTTTATTTTTTGCCTTCCTCTGAATTTAATACCTATTTGGTTTAACAGTAATTTAAAAAAAGTTGAATGTTACAAGGCATTATGCAATTGTTGCAAATAGTTATTCACAGAAAGTTTGCATAGTCTTATGTTATTCATGCATAACTATGAATTAAAAATGTTAATATTCTTAAAAAAAATGATGAAGAATGTTTCAAATATAAGTTGCATGTTACATACTTTTATGTTATGGTTTACAATATGTATTAATCAAAACAATTGTTATATTGTTCTTCCATATGACAATTAAAAGAGTTAATATTGAAAAAAATAATATGCTATACCTGTTGGTGAAATACAAGTTGAAAGTTAAAAACATAAATGTTTTATTCAAAATGCTGTATTTCTTTGCAGATAACAAAAAGGTTAAGAATGTCAGAGAATCACATTGTGTGGCAAACCATTTTAACAGCATTAAAATGTTATTGCCCCGTAATTTTTGACAGGCAAGTCGCTAGTTAAAAATAATTTTTCTTAACCTTATTTTCTAATGCATGAGCTATTCCTTTTTTGGGGATATCTTTAATTTACTGTATACATTGTTTCTAATATTTAATTTAACATTGACTAAAACTATGTTGTTGTGCTTTATTTTGACCTGATTTAATAAAAAATAACTTTTAAAGTCATCTTCCTTTTATTATCTCCCCTCTATTCTACTATTAGAGACCTGTGTTATTTATGTTTCTTCCACTAAAGGTATTGTTTTTCAAAGCCACCTTTAATGTCTTTGTTTTGTAGGGATATATTTAATTTCCAGGTATTTTATTATTTGTTCTATTGTGATCTACTTTTATCTTTGATGTAAAACGTAACTTT
The DNA here is from genome assembly GCA_027410445.1 of Discoglossus pictus. Taxonomy (NCBI): domain Eukaryota; kingdom Metazoa; phylum Chordata; class Amphibia; order Anura; family Alytidae; genus Discoglossus; species Discoglossus pictus. The sequence continues at coordinate 113,299,445 of CM050164.1, forward strand.
TAAGTGGCTGCATATTCAGGAAGCAACAACATTTTATCCTGGAGCTAAAGCCTTTTCCATACCAATCATCTGCATAAGCAATATAATTTTGACTATGTGTTTGTGTCGCTCAATCGCTTCTGACTTTCTGTGACCTCATGGACTGCAACACACAACGCTGATCCACTTGGTATTCATGGTAGAGATACTGGAGTGGGTTGCTAGTTTCTTCTCCAGTGGGCCATAGTATACAGCGCCTGGTATTCCTTGGTGGCCTCCCATCCAAGTACTGACCAGGCCCAACCCTTCATGATTTCAGGGTGGTGTGACCTCTTGGTAACCTGGCTGGAATTGAATCTGGGTCGCAGCGGTGAAAGTACCAAATCCTAACCACTGGACCACCAAGTAAACCCTAATTTTGAATTTGCAGTGTACTATATTCTATTAACAATAACACAGATAAGTTAGAACATGCAACTCATCTATATTTACTTAAATACATTTCATGTTAAATTTCTTGTTAAAAAAAAGTTAAAGTAACTTAGATATCACTTTTCACAGTCACTATTATGTACTTCAGGATACACCCTCAGAACTCAGGTATGCTTCTTCATGTTGTTCATAAAAGGAACCTTGGAACTCATCTATGATCATCCATGTTTCATATTCCCTCCTACAGAGGAGGGAAAGTGAGGAGGTTGGGTAGTTCAGGAGAACTTGTCTTCAGAGTTCCTGCCAAAGTGACGTAAATACTTACCTTTGATGACTTTAGGTGATTTAGCCAACTGTTTTCTCCCTTGATGAGTGTTCCTTTCTCTGGACCTGATGGTATAGACCAGGGGCTGTCAACAGCCAGTAATAGGACCAGTGCCAGTCCCCGAAACGTTAACTGACAGGAGAGCCTAATGTAACAAATCTTTAAACAGCCTTGTCGGAACATTTCTGTCATATGTTTTTTTTTAAATATTATATGCTATTATATATATTTTATATATTCATATATGTACATTTAGGGAATCTCTGTTTCAGTTTTCTCATTAAAGCAGGGATTCTAAGAGTTCTTTGTTCTCTGTTAGAGACATTATCTAGGAAATTCCCTAAGAGATGAGGTCTATAGGCCCTATTAAATTCCAGCCTCGTAAATAAGAGGCTTCTACTTAAGCCCTACGTACTGCAAAGTTTCTCTAACTTACAATGCTATTAAATTAGCCCTGCTGCGAGCAACGTATGAGCTACGCAGCAGGGCCGTACGTATCTACACTGCGTAAATGTACATGAGGAGTGACAGCCTGCGAAATGATATCGCAGGCTCCCACTCCTCATCAATTGCTGCGGGGGTCCTAAAAGGGACCTCCGCGGCAGTCCCCCACATAAGCCCTGCCGTGGGGGTACTCCAAATACCCCCCCGGCACCTAAAAGTAACCCCCCCCTCAATGCGGGGGTTCCAGTCGGGACCCCCGAAGTGTCCTCACATGAACACCTTGCTGCAGGGGTCCATAGGAACCCCCGCAGCCCCCACACATTAACCCCTTGCAGCGGGGGTCCCCGATCGGCACCGATCAGGCCCCTGCTGCATTTCAATTTTAAATTTCCAGCCTCGCGGGTCTTTAAAGGACCGTAAAGGTTCTGAAAGGACTCGCACTAAAAATATTAACCCCAGGCAACTATAATTAACCCTATAACTCATGGTGGTCAATACAGACCCCCATAAGGCCTTAATTAACCCATTAACTTATGGTGGTCAATACAGACCCCCATAAGGCCTTAATTAACCTTATAACTCATGGTGGTCAATCCAGACCCCCATAAGGCCTTCATTACCCCATTAACTCATGGTGGTCAATCCAGACCCCCATAAGGCCTTAATTACCCCTATAACTCATGGTGGTCAATACAGACCCCCATAAGGCTCTATTTAACCCCATCAGTCCAATAAGGGTATATTATTACCATTATGGGCCTGTTACAACCCAACATTAACCACATAAGTGCCATGACGGTCCTCAAACTATTTGGTGTATAATAATAAAATAACTAATAGATTAATAAAGTAATATACTTTACCTATTTTGAAGTAATATATGCTGGAATCATTGTGTTGAAGAGCTGACAATCTGTTTTGATGTTCCTGAGCATTAGTGCTGTAGAGCTGCTGTGTAAGCGTGATGAATGTGTGCAGTGTAATAGTGTGCGTGCGCGAGACCAAACCGTTAGCGTAGCTGTGTACTTCTACATTGTTCTAAAATGGCGGCTAATGTGTGGTATGCGTCGGTAGCCTAATATCCGTAGGTGTTTTGTGGTGTTTTGTGTGTTTCTTGTGGTGTTTTGCGTGTTTAGAGTGCTGTAGCCTCGTTTTCGTTTTGTTCGGCTGCCATTTTTTCTCTCGCTTACAGAATTTTTTAGTGTCTAAACTCTTTTATTAAATTAAGGTGTAACTTCATTTTTTGAGGTCCTGGATGCTCCCTCTTGCTGTAGGTAAGCTTTTTATGTATGTATTGTGTGTATTTATTGTGTTTTTCATTTTTTCATGTCCGCGGGTTGCGGACTATTTTTGCAAGTCTGTAATGGGTGTTAACGTGTCTCGTATGTTGTTTGCGTTACGACGTAAAGTTTGCGAGGGTTGCAGTTGCTGGCAAGGAGCGCGGTATTTCGCGGTATTTATATACCAGTGTCTGTGTGTAATGTGTGTCTGTGGTAATATTATATTTATATACCAGTGTCAGTGTGTAATGTATGTCTGTGATAATATTATATTTGTATACCGGTGTCTGTGTGTAATGTGTCTGTGGTATATATTATATTTATATACGTGTGTCTGTGGTAATATTATATTTATATACCGGTGTTATTGTGTAATGTGTGTCTGTGGTAATATTATATTTATATACCAGTGTCTATGTGTAATGTATCTATGGTAATATTATATTTATATACTAGTGTCTGTGTGTAATGTATCTGTGGTAATATTATATTTATATACCAGTGTTATTGTGTAATGTATGTCTGTGATAATATTATATTTGTATACCGGTGTCTGTGTGTAATGTGTCTGTGGTATATATTATATTTATATACGTTTGTCTGTGGTAATATTATATTTATATACCGGTGTTATTGTGTAATGTGTGTCTGTGGTAATATTATATTTATATACCAGTGTCTATGTGTAATGTATCTATGGTAATATTATATTTATATACTAGTGTCTGTGTGTAATGTATCTGTGGTAATATTATATTTATATACCAGTGTTATTGTGTAATGTGTCTGTGGTATATATTATATTTATATACCAGTGTCTGAGTGTAATTTGTGTCTGTGGAAATATTCTATTTATATACCAGCGTCTTTGGTAATATTAATTTAAGTTGTGTTTATGGTATTTTATGCATTTAGTCTCTCACAGATAACTTCTCCAATATTAAGAACTGACAACAGTGTAATTCAAGCTTTACGTCACACGCTCAGTAATTAGTTGTTTTGTCCCACGCTGATATCTGTCGAGCAGGTCTTTATCCTTCTGCAACTATACTCCACCCAAATCTTACATAACCATGCCCCTACGTCGTGACAACGCCTTTATATGGTCACTTTTCACCGCCCTTGCCAGCCTCCTCATTCAAGACTCTACTCTTCACACCGCCCCCTCACTGAAACCACACCCAATAGCATGCCCCTTTCCTATTGCCCGCCCCGTTACGTCAGCTGACCGTGCTCTTGCTGTCAGGAGTTGATGCAGGGATTGAGAGCAGGTGAGACGGTAGGAGAGATAGGAGAGCCTGGGGATGCAGCAAGGTGAGTGTGGGCACAATCTCCATGTTAGGTCTTATACATAGACGGAGGGAGAGGCCTCGGGACTAATGTGAGACCCTGGACATGATGGGTCAGAAGAGGCCCAAGATGCAAGGGGAGATAAAAAGAAAGATTCTACATGTGAGGGGGGAAGGAAAGACCCTGGGTGTGAGGGGGAGAGAGGAGAGACCCTGGGTGTGAGGGGGAGAGAGAGGAGAGACTCTGGGTGTGAGGGGGAGAGGAGAGACGAGACTCAGGGTGTGAGGGGGAGAGAGAGGAGAGACTCTGGGTGTGAGGGGGAGAGGAGAGATGAGACCCTGGGTGTGAGGGGGAGAGAGAGGAGAGACTCTGGGTGTGAGGGGGAGAGGAGAGACGAGACTCAGGGTGTGAGGGGGAGAGAGAGGAGAGACTCGGGTGTGAGGGGGAGAGAGAGGAGAGACTCTGGGTGTGAGGGGGAGAGGAGAGACGAGACCCTGGGTGTGAGGGGGAGAGAGAGGAGAGACTCTGGGTGTGAGGGGGAGAGGAGAGACGAGACTCAGGGTGTGAGGGGGAGAGAGAGGAGAGACTCGGGGTGTGAGGGGGAGAGAGAGGAGAGACTGAGGGTGTAAGGGGGAGAGAGAGGAGAGACTCAGGGTGTGAGTGGCCTTCGGTGCTCCTTGCCAGCAACTGCGTGAGCAACGGCTCGAGCGGGCTCGTATGCTCACAACTATATATGTGATATATATATATATATATATATATATATATATATAAATATATATATATATAGTTAAATATTATTGGAGCATTTTGTTGTATAATGTATTTATATGTCTGCAAGTTATTGTGCATATACAAATTAGTGTCAGGAGGTCTGACTATCTTTATAGTATTCATGCATATTGTATACGAACTAACTTTCTGTATTTCTGCAGTGTTGGGAAACTGTATTTATATATATATATATATATATATATATATATATATATATATATATATATATACTGTGGCAAACTGCCCTGCTTTTCTCTAGGTTCTAATATGTACTGTATAACATCAACTCACAGGAGGTTTCAATCTGTTTTCAATCTTTTTTGTGGCTCCTTCGCAAGTGCTCCTTAACCTCTGGGCTTTCATGATTCCTGGTATGTGGTTGTGGCTAAATAGCTTCCCCACTTTAGTCTACCACTAGTTTCTCCTCTCCATCTTCAGAACCATCCACTCCAGCACAATTCAAGCAGTCTATCTGGGTGTCAAACTGCCCTGCTTTTCTCTAGGTTCTAATACGTACTGTATAACATCAACTCACAGGAGGCTTCAATCTGCTTTCCAAAACTTTTAATACTTTTCCGCCAGGGCCATAAAACATAAGAAAATAAATAAAATAATAAATAAATAGACCTAGCTCTTTTCAGAGCACTACCTGACTTTCGGAGCCCTTTCCTAACTATCCCTATCCATTTTAGCCTGGGAGGGACAGATAATGGACTGTATATTTTAATAATTACATTTCTCCTCTCGGCTCTGGGCTACAACTCTTCCTCAGAGTTGCAACACTTCTCCAGCCAAGCTCAATCACACTGCCTCTCTAGCCTCTGGCTGTAACTGACTTTCAACAGACAGTCCCAGCCTGTTTACTGCTGCAGTCACATTATGATGTAGGAGAGTTTTTAACTCCTGAAGTACTGGATTGGGCAAATGCCTGTATCCAGCCTCAGGATCATACAACTGTCTTCAAGAACTTTCCCACATCTCTGTGCGACTTTGTCACAATACATATAGTATATAAATTGTACATTTGTGTTCACATTTGAATGTCTAAAAAAAGCCTGTTTCCTGCTCAGAATTCTGAGTAATACAGTTATTACACTGCATTCTGGGAAGCTGCGCAGGGACATGCAAATGTGCCCACAAATTTATCGCTTTTCAATCCATTATCCTTTAAGCTTATGCCCGCTGCCTTACACTGCTTTTATGCTTTTATCCAAAGCCATCTTGTTGACATTTAAGTGTATTATTTTTCCTTTGTTAGTGTGTTCTCGCTCTTTTTCTCTGTAGGTGCCTCCCATAGAACCACCCCCTAATGACTGAAACCTACCTGGCGGGGTTGCTCTGGATTGGGGCGGACCAGATTGCATTCCAAGGAGTCACTGCAGAAGCCATGCCACGTGCTCTGGTCCCCAACTCCGCCTCCTCCACCCCAGAGGCATCCACCGGCCACCCGCAGCCTGGCCCCTCCTCTCCTCTCACCCTGCCTCCACCACTGCAGGTGCCCCTGCCTCCCTCGGGGTTGCCTCCCCAAAGGGCTGTGCATATGTTTGTGCCCTCTCAACAGTACTCCCAGCGACAATTTATTGGGCCCAATGTTAATCTAATCTAGCCTTGGATCTTGGCCTATGTGATGATAATATTTTGTATGCAGATGGCTACCATTCATCACATGGTCCATGATCCTGTTCTCTGTGGACAGGTAGGATTAGGATAAACATATCACCAATTGCTGGTCACTGAGAAATGCTGTTGAGAAGATATGCTGCAGTCCCTATCTTTTTTAAGGCCTTATTTTGTAGATGTTATTTTTGTATTATTTTGTTTTGTTTTAGGTACAATTCAGGTCCATGAAGGCATCGCCTGCATCTGCTAGCATTGTGAAGGAAATGTATGAGTCTCAGGTAGACATTCCTCCAATGACAGACCCCTTAGCATTTAGCTCCCACAATATTAAGATATCTAAGACATGATTGTTGTTAGCTTAAATGTAGACTAATACCGCTATGGCGGTGGACTTGCAGAGTCTCACAATGGCATGTTAATGACAGCCAGCATTAATATATGCACTAGTGAAGCATGTGATCCTGACCTCAATATCAGTCTGAGAACAGATCAATACAGACCCCCATAAACCCCTAATTAACACTGTCATTCAAGGGGGTCAATATAGACCCCTATAAGCCCTTCATTAATCCTGTCACTCATGGGGGTCAATACAGACCCCCATAAGCACTTAATTAACCCCCTCACTCATGGTTGTCAATATAGACCCCCATAAGCCCTTCATTAACCCTGTCACTCATGGGGGTCAAAACAGACCCCAATAAGCCCTTCATTAACCCTGTCACTCAAGGGAGTCAATATAAACCCCCATAAGCCCTTCATTAACCCTGTCACTCATGGGAGTCAATACAGGCCCCCATAAGCACTTCATTAATCCCCTCACTCATGGGGGCCAATATAGACCCCCATAAGCCCTTCATTAACCCTGTCACTCATGGGGGTCATTACAGACCCCAATAAGCCCTTAATTTACCCTGTCACTCATGGGGGTCAATACAGGCCCCCCATAAGCACTTCCTTAACCCCCTCACTCATATAGACCCCCATAAGCCCTTCATTAACCCTGTCACTCATGGGGGTAAAGATAGACCCCCATAAGCCCTTCATTAACCCTGTGACTCATGGGGGTCAATACAGACCCCAATAATCCCTTCATTAACCCTGTCACTCATGGGGGTCAATACAGGCCCCCATAAGCCTTTCCTTAACCCTGTCTTTCATGGGGGTCAATATAGACCCCCATAAGCCCTTCATTAACCCTGTCACTCATGGGGGTCAATATAGACCCCCCATAAGCCCTTCATTAACCCTGTCACTCATGGGGGTCAATATAGACCCCCATAAGCCCTTCATTACCCTGTCACTCATGGGGGTCAATACAGACCCCCATAAGCACTTAATTAAGCCCCTCACTCATGGGGGTCAATACAGACCCCCATAAACCCCTAATTAACCCTGTCATTCATGGTGGTTAATACAGACCCCCATAAGCCCTTAATTAACCCTATGACTCATGAGGGTCAATACAGGCCCCATAAGCACTTAATTAACCCCCTCACTCATGGTTGGTCAATATAGACCCCCCATAAGCCCTTCATTAACCCTGTCACTCATGGGGGTCAATACAGACTACCATAAACCCCTATTAAACCCTGTCATTTATTGGGGTCAATATAGACTCCCATAAGCCCTTCATTAACCCTGTCACTTATGGGGGTCAATATAGACTCCCATAAGCCCTTCATTAACCCTGTCACTCAAGGGGGTCAATACAGACCCCCATAAGCACTTCATTAACCCTGTCACTCATGGGGGTCAACACAGATCCCCATAAGCCCTTCATTAACCCTGTCACTCATGGGGGTCAATATAGACCCCATAAGCCCTTTATTAACCCTGTCACTCATGGGGGTCAATATAGACCTATTATGTATATATATATATATATATATATATATATATATATATATATATATATATATATATATATATATATATTAAGACCATTATGGGCCTGTTACAACCCAACATTAACCACATAAGTGCCATGACGGTCCTCAAGGGCCATCGTGACACTAAGTATAAACACTACACTGCACTATACCCCCCAATAAAACATTAAATATCAACTAAACATCCTCTACACTAACCTAATAACACTTACACTACCTACCTACTCCCTAATAACCCCCACCACTCTAATTACATAAAATTAAAAAAAATAAAGTCACAAAAAATAAAAAAAAGGAACATTACAGAAAATAAAAAAACACATTACACCCCCCCCCCCCTGCCCACTACAGAAAAAAAATTACATACCTGAAAAGGAAATACATATAATACATACAATACAATACATACAATATAATACATACAATACATACAATATAATACATACAATACAATACATACAATATAATACAATACAAAACAATACACCCCTATCTAATATACAATACATTCTATCTATCTAATATACATCCCCCAATCTATCTAAATAAATACCATAATCTAATATACATCCTATCTATATAATATACATCACACAATCTATTTAATATACAATAAATACTATCTATATAATATACATCACACAATCTATCTAAATAAATAACACAATCTAATATACAATACCTGCTATGCTATCTATATAAAACACATACCCCTAGATAACATACATGCTATCTATATATAAAATAATCTAATTCTAAGCTAAAATAAAATAGTTATGACCACTTACCTTTGCAGATGTCCATTCAGATCAGCCACCTAGGGGGGAAAAAAAAGTAAATAAATACACATTCTAAACATTCTAAATATTCTACTCACCTTTCCGGCATGTCCCGTCCTTATTCTTTTTGTTCTTCTCCGCTGCGGCATCTGTTAAAAAAAATAATATTATAATAATATTAATACACATACATAAACATAAAAACAAAATAAAATAAACATAATCTACATTGTACTTACCTCCCCGCAATGTCTCCGGCCTCCCCTTCTGCCACGCCCTGTAAAAAAAAAAAAAAGTACTTACATCCACACTCACAGACATCCCCGACGTTAATGAGGCTCCCGGAGACTTTTTCGGAAGAAAATAGGCAATGGCGCCTTCTGATTGGTCTAAAACGCTGTCTATCAAATTCACCCAATCAGGAGGCGCCAATGTGTGAGACAATCAGAAAGGGATACACCCTAAAATCCCACTCTGATTGGATAATGCACCTGTCAATCTTTATTTAAACCAATCACAAGGGGCATATGCCTTCAGCCAATCACAATGGAATACACCCCCACAGGGCGATTGGCTGGAGGCATCTGCGCATTCTGATTGGTTGCACTGACAATAGCCAATCACAATGGAATACACCCCCACAAGTACTGATTGGTGAAGGATTTGCGCCTTCTCATTGGCTATTGTCAGTGTCAATCAGTATTACAGCCAATGGGAAGGCGCACATGTCTTCACCAATCAGTACGTGGGGGTGTATTCCATTGTGATTGGCTAATGGCAATAAAGCCTTCGGATTGGTTAAAATAAAGATTGACAGGTGCGTTATCCAATCAGCGTGGTATTTTGGGGTGTATCCCTTTCTCATTGGTTCACAATTGGTGTCTTCTCATTGGCTGAATTTGATAGCGTTTTCAGTCAATCAGAAGCCGCCATTGCCAAATTTATTTTGGAACATTCCGTAGGAAGCTCATTAGCATCGGGGACATTCGCCAGGGCGGATGTGTGTTGTTTTTTTTTGTTTTTTTTTAAACAGCGCGGATGCTTCCAGGGCCCATCTGGGGCAGAACAAGAGGAGGCTGGAGGAGGTAAGTACAATGTAGATTGTGTGTATTTCACTTTGTTTTATGTTTATGTATGTGTGCTAATGTAATGTTTTTTTTTAACAGGGGCCGCGAGGGAGAAGCAAAGATGAAGGAGGACGTGACATGCTGGAACGGGACATGCTGGAAAGGTGAGTATAATATTTAGAATGTTTAGAATGTTTATTTATTTTCTGTAAACGTGTTGTAGTAATTTTTTAAATCTTTTTTACCCTAGGTTGGTGATCTGAAGAAACATCTCAAAGGTAAGTGGTCTTAATTATTTTATTGTAGCTTAGAATTAGGGTTGCTATATAGAGATAGCATGTACTGTATATTAGATAGATAGGGGGATGTATAGTATATAGATAGTATTTATTGTATATTAGATAGGGGGATGTATAGTACATAGATAGTATTTATTGTATATTAGATAGATAGTATTGGATATTAGATAGGGGGAAGTATATCAGATAGGGGGATGTATATTACATAGGGGGATGTATATTACATAGGGGGATGTATATTAGATAGGGGTGTATTGTATTTAATTGTAGTGTATTGTATTTAATTGTATTGTATTGTATCGTATTTAATTGTATTGTGTTGTATGTATTATATGTATTTTCTTTTCAGGTGTGTCTTTTTTTCTGTAGTGGGGGGGTGTAATGTATTTTTTTATTTTCTGTAATGTTCCTTTTTTATTTTTTGTGACTTAGGTTTTTTTTTTCTGTAATGTTCATTTTTTATTTTTGGTGATTTTAGTTTTTTTTTAGTTTATGTAATGTAGATTTTTGATTTTTGATGACTTTAGTTTTTTTGATTTCTGTAATTACAGTGGTGGGGGTTATTAGGGGATAGGTAGGTAGGTATTGTAGGTGTTAATAGGTTAGTGTAGAGGGTGTTTAGTTGATATTTAATGTTTTATTTGGGGGGTATAGTGCAGTGTAGTGTTTATACTTAGTGTCATGATGGTCCTTGAGGACCGTCATGGCACTTATGTGGTTAATGTTGGGTTGTAACAGGGCCATAATGGTCATAATATACCCTTATGGGACTGATGGAGTTAAATAGAGGCTTATGAGGGTCTGGATAGACCGCCATAAGTGACCGGGTTAAAATGGTGCAGTGCTTACACTTTGGGTCATGAGGGTCCTGGATGACCCTCATGGCACTTACAGTGTTATTACATGCGTTCATTAGTGTGTTAGAGGGGTCTATATAGTTGAGGCACACAGTACACTCACATTGTGTGGCAAACAGCATTTCAACACTTTCTTTTATTGACCGTCATTTTTTGACGGGCAAGTCGCTAGTATATATATATATATGCTAGGAAATTGCCCGTCAAAAATGACGGGAATAAAATTGTAAACCGGGCAATGCTGTTTGCCACACAATGTGTACTTCAACTTTCCTGCTGTGCACTGATCACCTTCGGCGCTCATCACAAGCCCTCTGTGCTGATCGCCTTCAGCGCTCATAGTGTGCCTTTGGCGCTCATTGCGAGTCGCACCCCAAGGCCTTGGTGTAAGTGTTTCTGCCTTCGTGTAAGTGTAAGTATTACTGCCTTGGTGTAAGTGTTTCTGCCTTGGTGTAAGTGTTACTGCCTTGGTGTAAGTGTAAGTGTTTCTGCCTTGGTGTAAGTGTTACTGCCTTGGTGTAAAAGTTACTGCCTTGGTGTAAAAGTTACAGCCTTCGCGAGGCTCGCAAAGCATGACCAACATCGCAAACGTTACGGACACTGACAACTATATATGTGTTTATATATATATATATATATATATATATATATTGTGACGAGATCAGTCTCGTCACTGCGAATTGGAGAAGTCTGGTTGCCCACATTCTTCCTTTTGACTATGGCCCATGTTGATTCTCCCCCTACAAAGACATGGAAGCCATGCTTCATTTGGTCAGAAAGGACTATGATCTAACTTTTGAACCACTGGACCAATTTATATGATTTGGACATATGTTTGTATTTGGAGTATGCTGATTCTGAAAATGTACATTTTATGTGAATGTGATGCATACTTTTAAAGTTATGAATAATGTAGAAAAATGTGTTACAGATTCTGACCACCCCCATCTATGAGTCACTAAGGCCAGATGGTTGAGAGCAAAGGTTATCTACATGCACAGCAGGGGAGATAGCTGAACAAAGGGAGTTCCAGACATGCAGGCTCCAAAACCCCATGGGGTTTCTCAGCTTTCTTAGCAGGGGCACAGGGGACAGCAAAAGCCATGTTTCCCCTCTGGTGGTCAGAAGCCAAATGACTCTATTAGCCACACCTAGTGGGCGGACCTGGGAGGAGTCTCATGTTTCCCACGGTGTGACACTATGTGATTGGCCAAAGGCCATTAGGGGCTGACCTCAGGTAGCCCCTCCCTCTACTGTGTATGTGAAAATGGTTTTAATATGTCTTTGTATTCAAAAAAGAAGAGAGTTCACTGCTTGACCCTCAACCACAGAGCTTATGTCTCGTTATTGTGGGGATTCATGGTATGCTGTTACAGACTGACTGCCAGGAGTGTAAGCATCTTGGGGTGCTTTTCCTGTTCAGCTGCTAGCAGCTATTCTTGAGGTTCCAGTTCTAGGCTTGGAGCATATTTTCCTTGGATCCAGTTTGGGGAAATGGGTGTCCTGCAGTAGCTGTCCCTATATCACAGGACGGGCAGATCGACTAAAACGGCCTTGGCGCCCCCTTATATGTGTGGGGGTACCGTAACATATATATATATATATATATTTTTTTTTTTTTTTTCTTTTTTTTTTTCTTCATACTCTCAGCAAATTGTCCCTGTAAGTTATTGTCATGCATTGGTAACTATTTCTTTTACAGAACACTGTTTTACTATTCAGATTGGATTATTAGAGCCTGTAGTATGAGGGGAAGGTGTATTATATAACATTGCTGCACTCTGATTATATTATCTGCAGGAATTGTGTTGGGAGCATGCTCAAGACATCAAAAATGAAGTGCCTATATGTCACTATCTACCTGGGCCCTCATTCAATTGCCATTTGGCCAATTGAATATGGCTCTAAATAAGCACACAACATTTTTTTTTAAATAAGTTTTTAGTTAGTAAACATCTATCCAAAAGCAAGGTTTTCACTGACCAAAAACTTATTTAAAAAAAATATGCTATGTGCTTATTTAGAGCCCTATTCAATTGGCCAAATTGCAATTGAATGAGGGCCCTGGTCTGCACCTTCACATCATATCTGCCGCAGCATGAAGCTTCGGCATAGTGTATTTTCAAAGTCCTGTGTGCCTCGTTCTGCAAAGTGTTACTGGTTCGGCCTCGCTTTGATCCTGTTTGCAAAAATGTAAGTTTATTCGGCCTCCATTTTTTTCCTTGCTTAGCCTGTATTCCATCTCCGATAAATGACAATTAAGCCTAAAATGAGCTTGCAACCTTACTCACAGGCTCCCTGGCTCTCCCCCTGGGCTGTGTGTGATGTTTATAAGTAATATTTTAAAATTATTTGGCATTTTTTGTTGGTTTTCACTATTATGTTGGTGAATTTTTTTGGGCCGTTAAAGACGTAATGTTTTCCAAGTCTTGCGTGCCTCGCGATCAGTGCCAAAGTGCTAAGTGCTTCGGCTGTGTTTGCAAGCCTCGATATCGGCGCCCTCAGTTCGTGTCCATCCTCCATCGGTGGAGCGTCCTCATCCAAATAACAACCCTGCCTGGCCAGATGACCCTTAGAGGGACCCTGCAAGGCCATAATTTCTTGCACAAAGTCATGCTGGGCTAGCGATGAGCGCCTTTGGCGCTCATTGCAGCAAAGTGGTGCCTGCCTCGCGATGAACACCTGTGGAGTTCATAGTGAGTCCTGCAATGAGCGACTTCAGCACTCATTACGCATGGCGTGAAGGACAAACTCGCACGATGACATCTATTATATGTGATGATCTATGAAGGAATTGGCAGAAAGGAGCAGCAGATAAGGAATATCTGGTAAATCATGGCAGAAGGGGAAGGCATATTAGGTGGAAGTTGCAGTAATCAGGACCATATAAAGTAAATATATTCCAGTTTTGACAGTCTCTTGAAAGGTATATTTGCAAAATATGTTTCAAGTGATACAAACTGTGTTATTTTCACATTATAAACAAACAACTGTTTAATAAAAGTCTGATATATTTATAAGATTAAAACATAAATAACCAACTAATTTAGAATTTCTAAAATAATTATCCTTTATACATTTTAAATATATAATTTTCAAGATTAGTTCTTCCAAAAAGCATAAAGTATGTAACTTCAATGTACATTTAATGCTTGAATTTAACCAATGATCTAACAAACACATTCTTGCTCTGGCAAAAATGCCACTGACTCACCCTGTTTTTATGCCATAGCTGAAGCTGATTGCTTCGTCTTAAAGCATCCAAGCATACTTCTCCATGGGAGGACACAATAAACACCTGTATTGCAATGCACCACTCAAAGTGGATAGATACATGGCTTAACAACTAAGTTAACATTACTGTGCAAAATATTAGTTAACATGAAGTACCAGGGTGAAATTATCACCAGAGGAGCTACAGCTTTAATAATTACTGATACAAGAAACTTTTTAATAAAAGAAGAATAAAAAAAATCACAGTGAAAAAATATACCTACTGTACAATATAAACAGTTACATTGAGCTACCCACAGATGTTTTTGCTTTATATTTCCAATATTTAATATTTTTGCAGGGGCTGGTATGTAATTTGACCACAGAAAGAAGGAAGCTAGGAATTGAAATAAGGCTGACAAAATGTCTGTTATTAGTTTGAATTTCAGGGGAGAAAATGAAAATAGTGACAAAATAAGAGTGAAATCAGTATGGAGATCTTTAATCTCCTACTGACTTGTTCAGTATGTTAATATAATTTAATATAACACTAGTTGTTTTAGTGAACAATTTAACTCTTCACAAGAAAGTAAACAGTCTATTTACATTTTGGGACTGTATAAATTAATGTATTTATAGTTTTTTATAGTTTTTTTTATCAGAGGTTGTAAGATTGTTTTAATGTCTAATAATGTCTGTTTGTTGTTATTGGCTAAATTATTATTATAAGAAAGATTAGGCAAATAAGACATGTCAATAAAAAAACAGAAATTCCTTGCAGAAGACATAGCAAATAAAGCGTATTCATACCTCTCCCTCGATTAACTTATTCCCATTGGAATGCAATTTTGTAATCAGTATAGAGAATTAATTTGCTTGTGGATATCCAGAAAATGAATACCATGAAAATGCACTTTAAAATAAAATTTAAATAAATTATGAACTTTGAGTGGTTGGTAATCCAACACTTTTCTTTAAAAAATTTTTTATCTGTGTGATGTAAAGTAAAATCAAAAGAATAAAAAAGAAAGAGAAAAATGGAAATGCTACTCTTGGTGATAATTTACTTATTGGGTTAATGTACATCAGCTTAATGTTTAATTAAATCTATATTGATAAGCCCATAATCAACCCATTGTTCAATAACTATTACCAGGGATGATACAAGCTAAAGATGAGCTATATGACAAAACTTCCTAAAAATTAAACTTAATGGTGGCAGCCAAAAGGGCTGGAGCTGGGCAAAGGAGGAAGATAGATGTTGAAAACAGGCATTTGGGGATGAGAAATATCTTTGTTTGGCAAGCTGAAGGGTAGCATTGTAGGTTTGAAGAATGAATTTATAATGGAGGAAGTGTGTGATTTCCTTCAGTGATGTTCAGGGAGCAGTTTTGAAGGTATCCTGTTTGCTTTGATTTCCACAATTATAGCTGAACCTTTATGCCAGGTACAAAGGATAGTGTGTGATTATAGGGTGAAATAGTGATGACCCAATCCAAGTTTTCCAATTGTTACCAAGAAACCTCTCAAAGGTTAGTTATACAATTTTAGTTTGCAGGTACTGATCTTTATTTGTACACCAGGAGTATTGAATGCATATAACAAGTCCCTGAACAAAATTTGCATAATTGTTTAGACTTATGAATAGGTCAGTTTGGTTTAGCCTCTCACAGAAACCATACCAGGAACTTAAAGAAGCAAGTTTCTGTACAAAATATTCTTTTTTATATTGTGTCAAGAAACAAGGGATATAATTAAATTCTCTGTAATCTCAGCATACTACACCTGGACACTTTAGAAGTGCTCATGATTTTCATCAGTTGTATTTAAATCTGAACTTCAATTTTAATTCAAGCTTAAAGTTATGTTCCTTTTTCTAAACATCACTTATACATATTATTTTTAAAATATAATTTAGTTTAAGCATTGCTTTATTCTATGTTCTCAGCTTTACACCCACACAATGTATTATGCTTAATTAATTCATAATTGAATTGAGTATTTATTAAATTTCACTCAAACTGATTATATTTCCAATATTTACTTATCATATATATTTGCTTTTCTCACCTAATTATATTTAAGATATTACCCTTCATAATCACATTCAGTAATAAATTCATACATTCCATGTTCCTATCAATTCTTCATTTTTCTCATTGTATTAAAATGTTTCCATAACATATTAATTTAACAATAACAATAGTTATATTCAATATATTCTTATTCACCTAATTTCAATCACTTCACTATATAATTTTCCTGCAACAGCAGTTAAAAGGAGAGCAAAGTACTACAAAAACATAAAAAAGCATGTAACAGTCCCCAAGGAACAAATGTGCAATAAAAAAAAAAACGTTTTTCATTAATATGTTATTATAGATATTGGAAACATCAAAGCATTGCTGTGACCTGAAAAAGAAGTTAAAGAGATAGTACACTAATAATAAAAGGCATGAATATGTAACAGCACCAAAGGCACATATATGATATCCAACAATTAATTAGAAATTGTGTTTGCTTCTCTATACATATTGGGAACATCAACTATTGGCAGTAATACATTTCCATGTAACACATATCATCTTCAGTGGTAGTAGACTCCAGTACACAAGAGGTTAATACAAATCAGGAAACCCACATGACTAATAACAGCTGTTAAAATGCATTCACTATTAAAGGGATAGGCACACCCCAAACAAACTCATTAACACTATGGATCCTGATCACACCACAGTATGTTACATCCATGGGAAGGTATATAAACTACACAATACTATTGGGTGTAATACACAGGAGTGTGATAAATATCATCATGAACAGCGTCTGACCTTAATGAGTGATAGTGGGTGACACTGATTGTGGCTAAATGGGGCTGCTAATACATAAAGCAAGTGAATGCCACAGGTATACCACAACATGGCACATGCCTTGTATTGGATTGCCATAGGGAGCATGTAAGGAACAGGAACATGGAGATATGGGGACAAATCAAGAGGTATTGCAGCAATGTGTAATAGCTGTTGAGGAAGGCAGACAACCACACAAGGAGGCTGTGGAGATGCAGATCAAGACCCGGGAAAAATACCTCCATCAATGGGAATATTGGGTACACCCGTTCTGTAAAGTCTCCTGCAATTGTGCATGTGACAACATGTATACCAATAATAAATATGTCAAATTACAGCCAGTGTTATTGTATCAAGTATTTATCACATATTATAATTGTCAAACTGCAAGTTGTCAACACACATTTGCGGAGGTGGAGGCTCCAACGTCAGCTGCAATGAGCCGCAAATGCCGACCCTCGCAAAGAGAGGGGCCGCATTTGCAGAGAGGGACATAATCTGCAATGAGCCAAAGGCTCACTGCAGGCCACAAATGTGGGCCTCGCAAAGCAAGTATCCGCATGTGTGGAGGTGGAAAATCTACAGCACCTCACTCTCTGTAAAAAAAACTCCCAGAAAAGCAGGACTTTCCAAAAACAAATACGACCCGCAGGACTTAGAAAAATCTGGACTACGAGCTGCTTGACTTAGAAAAAAAAATGCGAGGTGGCAAAAATACGAAGTTAATGGCTGAAATGCGTATATCGAAAAAAAATAACACAGCAAAATAACAAAAATACATAAGAAAAACTCACATAGAGCACGGGGGGACCTGGGAATGAGGTTGCACGCAAATTTAAGTCAAATTTAAGCAATTTTCTCAATTGAAAATCGGCTAAGCGAGAAAAAAAATGTTGACCGGAAAAAATGAAAATGAGGCTTCACAACCCCTAACCACGCAAAACAATGCCAAGCACATAAGACTTTTACCCAGGAACGTACGAGGTACAAAATACACTATTAGGAAGGACGGAAAATGATCCACACCAGCGTAACACAAAGACAATCGCCGCCATTTTACAACACTGACTTGCAACTAATAATAACATTACCATTCTAAAATGGCGATTTACACAACTAAACAAACAGTTTGCCCAAGCGCACGCAGCCTATTTACACTGCACACTTGACACATTGTTGACACTTACATCTCAGGTCAGCAACAGTCCAAATGTACATTGTAAGCTGCAGGAAAATCAAAACAGATTGTTAGCTCTTCAGGATATTGATTGCTGGATACATAAATTACAAATAGGTAAAGAATATTAATTTATTAGCAAATTAATTAATTAATTATCATAACAAAATATGTATATATAAAAAAAATAAGCAGGAGAGAGGATCACAATGAGCGCTAAGGGTGCTCAGAAGAGCAAAAGTACACAAGCGGAAAGGCTCGCAATGAGCGCCAAAGGCGCTCAGCACAGGGCTTCCAATGAGCGCCGAATGTGCTCAGACAACCAAAAGTACACGAGGGGAGAGGCTCGCAATGAGCATCGAAGGCACTCATTGCGAGCCACGCAATGGGCGCTGAAGCTACTCAGAGGACCAAAAGGCTTACTTTGTGTGGCAAACAGTATTACCTTACAATTGTATTGCCGTCATTTTTGACCGGCAAGTCGCTAGTCAATATTATAATTGATTAGGTTAACTTCCCTCCAGTGGAATATTGATTCACAAAATCTCATTCATCATCACTCCATATAAGAGTTCCCATAGCACTTACATCATGTCTTCATCTGTGCAATTCCACAAATGAATTAACTCATGGATTATGTAATCCAATTCAATTACACACATACAGTGTGTTTCAACATAAAGAAAGTGAAAAAAACAGAAAAAAAAGATGGCCATAACCTAAAAAAGGAAGAGGGGGAGAAAAATCTAGCAATATCTGAATATAACAAACGGTACTTTATAGGATATTATGGTGTATATGATATTTACCTTTCAAGGTGCTGGGATCCATTAAGTCTTTATGTCAAGACTATCATCTGTCTATATATATGATGGAAAATAAAGATGTACAGGTATAGATTGGGGGGTATGGAGTGTATGGGTGATGTGGTATATATATATTTATATGTACAGTATATATATATATATATATATATATATACACACATATATATGTATATATATATATATATATATATATATATATATATATATATATATATATACACATATATATGTATCTATGTGTGGGTGTTTAAGTCTATGTCTATGTATTTATGTGTAATCATTAATATGTATCAACAGAGTCGGAGCTACTGCCAGGGCAGACGGTGCAAAGTACCAAGGCCCCTGACCTCTGAGGGCAACCCCAGACCTCCCGCGAGTTCCCTGTGGCCCCTGCAGATCACCTGTGGCCTGCACAGATCACCTGTGGCCCATGCAGCATCTATGTGGCCCCCAGGAACCCTGGGGCCCACCTGGACCCCCCTAGGGCCCTGGTGACCCATTACAGCCCACTGTGGCCTCTCACAGGCCCACTGTGGCCTCTCCCCTGTGCCCCCTGCTGTCTTTGTGGCCCCCATGGCCCCGTATGGCCCCAACAGGACCTCCCGCGGGCCCCTGCAGCCCCTTATATCCCACTGTGCCCCCTCACAGGCCCCAGGGTTCCCCATCAGGGTCAGTGGCCCCCTCGGACCCTCATGGCCCCCACGGACCTTCTGTGGGTGCCCTGCAGCCCCTGTGGCCCTCCCACAGACCCCTGTGCCCCCTACAGGCCCTGTAGCCCCCGCAGTCCCTTATGGCCCCTGTGGACCTCCCATGGGACAGCTGCAGCCCCTTATGGCCCACTGTGGCCCCCCACTCTGCCCCCCAGCAAGCCCTGTGGCCCCCATAGCCCATTATGGCCCCCGCACCACTTGTGGCCTTTTGCAGACCTCTGCGGCCTCCCTCTGCCCCTTGTGGCTCCTCGAGGACCCCTGCAGCCTCCCTCAGCCCCTTGTGGCCCCCTCAGTCCTTGCTGGCACCTGCAGCCTCCTTAGACCTCTGTGGTTCCCCTCGGCCCTCTGGCCTGCAGTGGACCCTTCTAATCCCAGGAGTCCAGCACCAGGCAGGAAAGAAAGTATTTATAGTACTATAATATAAACAGATGTATATGTAAATCCGTATGTTATATATATATATATATATATATATATGTGCACACACACATATATATACACACATGTATGCATATATATTTATATAGTAAATAAATAGTACATCTGTGTTCACATTTGAATGTCTTAAGCAAGTAAAAAAAAAACCTGCTCCCAGCTCAGAATTCCGAGAAAAACAGTTATTACACTGCATTCTGGGAAGCTGAGCTGGGAGATGCAAATGTGCCCACAAATACCTTGCTCTTCAATCCATAGCCATTTTCAAACATGGGTTGCTTTAAGCTTATGTCTGCTGTATTACACAGCTTTAATGCAAAGCCACGGCTGGATTTTACACAAGCTGAGAATCCTATCCATGTACAGCTGTTTCAAGCTTACTGTCTATCATCCGCATGGAACGGTATCCCAGCTTGTGTTGTGGATCTTATGAGTAGGTAGTTCACCACAATAATCATTTATTATATGGTGGGCAAAAGAGTGAGAGAAGACACCGTATAGTAGTACAGTAAATACATATTTACTATATGTTATATGTATAAGTCCATTTATATAGTAAATTAATAGTACATCTGTGTTCACATTTGAATGTCTTAAGCAAGTTAAAAAAACCTGCATCCATCTCTGAATTACGAGAAAAAACAGTTATTCTACTGCTTTCTGGGAAGCTGAGCTGGGACATGCAAATGTTCCCACAAATGCCTCGCTCTTCATTCCGTAGCCATTTTCAAACATGGCTTTCTTTAAGCTTATGTCTGCTGTATTACACAGCTTTAATGCAAAGCCAAGGCTGGATGTTACACAAGATGAGAGTCCTATCCATGTACAGCTGTTTCAAGCTTACTGGCTATCATCAGAATGGAGCGGGATCTCAGCTTGTGTTGTGTATCTTATGAGTAGGTAGTTCACCACAACAATCATTTATAATATGGTGGGCAAAAGAGCGATAGAAGCCCTCCACCGTACAGTAGTACAGTAAATGAATAGGACAGTGCCTTGCAAAAGTATTCACCTCCTAGACTTTTTACCTATTTTGTTACATTACAGCCTTAAGATAAAGATAAATGTTTTGTTAATCTGAATTATATGTGATGGATCAGAACACAATAGTCTAAGTTGGTGAAGTGAAATGAGAAAAATATATATACATAAAACTATTTTTTAGAAATAGAAAGCAGAAAATTGGCATGTGCGTATGTATTCACCCCCTTTGTTATGAAGCCCATAAAAAGCTCTGGTGCTACCAATTACCTTCAGAAGTCATATAATTAGTGAAATGATGTCCACATGACCTGTCATTACATATACACACCTTTTGAAAGGCCCCAGAGGCTGCAACGCCTAAGCAAGAGGCACCACTAACCAAACACTGCCATAAAGACCAAGGAACTCTCCAGACAAGTAAGGGACAATGTTGTTGAGTCAGGTCAGGGTTAAGGTTTAAAAAAATATCCAAATCTTTGATGATCCCCAGGAGCACCATCAAATCTATCATACCCAAATGGAAAGAACATGGCACAACAGCAAACCTGCCAAAAGAGGTCCGCCCACCAAAACTCACCGACCGGGCACCGAACAAAGCCAACGCTGGTTGTTACACAAGCTGTGAGTCCTATCCATGTACAGATGTTTCACGCTTACTGGCTATCATCAGCATGGAGCTTGATCTCAGCTTGTGTTGTGGATCTTATAAGTAGGTAGTTCACCACAACAATCATTTAGTATATGGTGGGCAAAAGAGCGATAAAATCCCTCCACCGTACAGTAGTACAGTAAATAAATAGTACATCTGTGTTCACATTTGAATGTCTAAAGCAAGTTAAAAAGCCTGCTTCCAGCTCAGAATTCCAAGTAAAACAGTTATTTCACTGCATTCTGGGAAGCTAAGCTGGGACATGCAAATGTGCCCACAAATGCCTCGCTCTTCAATCCATTTTCATGCATTTTCCAACATGGCTTCCTTTAAGCTTATGCCTACTGTATCTATTTAAAGAGAGAGAGAGAAACACACACAGACCCACATATTTATATATTTATTTTTTTCTATATCTTTAATATATATTTTATATATGTTCTGCGTTGATGTTGGAGGGGGCTCGGGAAGTACAAAAAAAAATTGTACCCGCCCCCTCCTTGCGGAGGCGGGGGGCAAATATTTATTTTTTGCACCGGGGCCCTCTATGCACTAGCTCGCCACTATGTGTTAAGTATATTTAATGTTAAGTATATCTTATATAGCAAACAGTAAATTAAGTACCAACTTTCCTTGATCGCCTGCTCTCACAATAAAACCCACCAACGCCTAGACCGGGATGTTAACAAGAAAATCCATACAACACAGTCATTGTTTTGGCATCAGACAAGCACTTGTATGACCTCCCCCTCTTAATTAACTTGGCCATTTTCTGATGGTTCCTATGGTTGTGTCTCATATATATTTGTAGATTTTTATGTAAATGTATACATATATACACTTATATAAATAAATATTTATATATATATATATATATATATATATATATATATATATATATTATACTAGCATAGTTACTTATGCTATGTTATGTTAGTTATGCTTTCCAGACATGTTTATTTATTGCTATTTTAATGATTTATTTGTTTTTATAGGTTAACTACTATATTTATAAAAAAAAGAATATGTGCGGTCAGAGAGTGGGATCAATTTGTGGAGTGCTCACCATATGTCACTGAAGAGGAGTTTGTGTTTTAAAACATACTAACTTTAAACACTGATTTAGAAACTGATATTCAGATACCTAAAGCAATTTATCCCAAATTAAAATCCATATTGAAAATAAATGATTGAAATACCAGCATACTTTTGTGGAAAAACAGTATTAGAGTGTTTCAAAAGAGCGTTCTAATAACTACCGTATCTTTATAATAAGTGCCTACATTAGAGGCTATAAGTGAAAGGCCAACTGTTCTGAAATTATGATTACACTGCAAAGCCAAACAAGACTCCCATAAGCACTCACTAGGCCAAAACACGATTGCCTGTGGACTTGCCAACACATCCAGATGGCGACAGAAACCATTCAAGTTGTTCAGCTTTGAAACAAAGGCTGTGCACAATGTTATTTTGCAAGACATTTGCTAAAGAAAATTAACAAGTGCATAAAAGCAGAATGTGAAATGAAGGAAATCATTGTTCTCTATTTGCAAATGTTGGATCATTCTTTGTGGGATTTTTTTGCGTTTTCTTTCTTTCCAAGTATGTAATTAGTATTATATTGTTTTCCTCCAATACATGAAATTGCATTCTTATGGCTCTTTGTTCATGTTGGAAACATATTTTGAAAGTGAGACAATTATGTATTTGAAAGATTAGGCATCTGTTGAATTTGAGAGTTTACCTATATCCCCATCCAGGTATTTTGTTTTGCCGAGATAACCAAGTTTTTTTATTTGGGTCTCTATTTCATAACAAAAAAACTACTTCTTATTTTGTAAGAAAGAAAAAAAATCAGCTTTAAATCAATATTTCTCAGTACTAGCCCCAGGAGTTCTCTCAGAAATCATCCCAATCTGTCACATTGTTATTTTTGAAAATGCTTTGGGAGTTAATGCGTATTTCTCTAAAATAAGCATCTAGGTGCAAGTGGGATCTTGTGGCACACTTTCAAATTGTTTGTTACACAATAGTATTCAGTGTGAAATAAAAATTCCCTTTTAGCGCAGCACTTATTTATTGGTTTACAGTATACACAAAAATTCCAAAACACATTTAGGACAATCATCAAACTCCCACCCATTTAAAGTGAAAAAGGTACAGTAATGTCAGCTTACAGTAGAGCATAGTATTTGATATTTATTTTTCATATATATCTGCTAACATTTTTCCTTTACCAATCATTTGTTGTTGTTTAGTCTTTCAGTCGTGACCTTATGGACCGCAGCAAGTCAGCCATATATACATAGGGAAAGTATAAGAATGCACTATATGCATACTATGGCCCTCATTCAATTGCAATTTGGCCAATTGAATAGGGGTCAAAATAAGCACATAACATTTATTTTTTAAAGACGTTTTTAGTTAGTAACATCTATCCAAAAGCAAAGTCTTCACTAACTAAAAGCTTCTTTAAAAAATATATGATATGTGCTTATTTAGAGCCCTATTCAATTGGCTGAATCGCAATTGAATGAGGCCCTATGTATATAAAACATGTCAGCCACTGCCTCTCGGAGTTCCATTAAGCTCATGTTCAGTGCTTCAATTATCTCATCTATCCATCTCTATCTCTGCCTTCACCTTCTTCGAGTACCTCCAATCTTTCCCAGCATCCAAATCTTCTCTAGGGTCCTGTCTTCTCATGAAATGGCCAAAATATTTGAGTTTCAGCCTCATCATCAGATCATACCTTCCAGTGAACAGTTTGTCTTGAATTCCTGTAGTACTGATCTTCTTGCAGTTCAAGGGACTCTAGGTAGTTTTCACCAACACCAGAATTCAAAGGCGTCAATTCTACGGTGCTCAGCCCTCTTTATGCTCCAGCTCTCACATCCGTATGTTACTACTCGGAATACCATATTTTTAATTACGCAGACCTTTGTTGATAATCACAAATATACTTGTGAGCATGCGGGTTGTTGCTAACGCTGCGGGCTCGCGTAGTGAGCCTGCGGCCCTCTCGAAGTGAGGGCCGCAGTTGCTGGCAAGGAGCGCCAAAGGACTTTAGGCTCGCAAATCCGGACCCTCGGAGGTGGAGGTTCCCACGACGACCGCAAAATTTACAGACTTACCATCCACAAATACAAGCCGTGGTACAAAAAAAACATTATGACCTCGCAAAAATACGACCTTAGCGCCCGAAACACACACACACAGAAACATTCAAAACACAATAAATACACACAAAAAACACATAAAAAGATTACCCACAGCAAGGGGGGGAGGCACCCAGGACCTCTGAAAGTGAAGTTACACCTCAATTTAAGTCGTAATACAAGTACGAGTTTAGACACCCGAAAATCCCCTAAGCGAGAGAAAAAATGGCCGCTGAAAAAAACGAAAACGAGTCTACAGGACCCTAAACACGCAAAGCACCACCAAACAGATACAGATTTTCCAAAAAAGCCGGATGAGGTCCAAGAACAAGGTTGCAAAATCACCCACAGCCACGTACCACACATTTTAGGCGCCATTTTACAACACTAACTTACACAATGCGGAAGTACACAGCTACCCTAACGGAATTTCCTCACGCACGCACACTATTTACACTACACACTGCACACATTGTTGACACTTACACAGCGGCTCCACAGCACTGAAAACACACATGGTATGCTGCAGCAACATGAAAACAGATTGCCAGCTCTTCAACACAAAGCTTCCTGGATATATTACTTCAAAATAGGTAAAGTATATCCATTTATTATTTCATTAATTATTTCATTGAAAACTAAGGGGATATGATACGACAAAAAATTTATTATTTATACAAAACAGCGACAAATAAAATTGTTTTAAAAAAACAAGGGAAAACAGGGATTTAAAAAGAGGGCAAATATATGGAATACAGCAATCCTATTAACACACAGGAATTCTGTGTTATAAATATTCCCCAATTGGAGGGATACTGATATTCCAACCTTTAGTCAAAATTAGATTTATTCAAATGGTAAATCCATATATATAGGTGTGCTATCCCGCTCGAACGAAAATTAATTAAATGTAGCTTACTTTCAGCAAGCTTATACTAGAGTATATAGAGTTTGGCTTTCTTAATGAAATAAATTGAAATGTCCTGGAAATAAACCTATGAATATAAATATAAATTTCTCATTTGATTGTAATACCCCTGTGGAGATATATATGGCACAAATTTATGATGTTAGTTTAAAGTGCTATTAATCATGAATGGAGATCCGCTTTTTCCACTGTATAGCAATTAGTACCCAGTGCTTTAAACTCCCAGGAGCAGACTTAGATATTCACTACATCATTTCAATATAGGTCTAGGACTAAAACAAGCAAGAAGCATAAGCAGGGATATGAGGGGCATTAAACTAGGCCAGAAACTCAGAGCGTTCGCGGGCTGCACATTGTTTGACTTCCGAGTTTGTACTACGCATGCGCACGTCTGACGTAATGACGTACGCAGCGTGGTTGCTAGGGCCTGACGCATTTCGACGTGAGACGTCTTTGTCAAAGGTAAAATCACAAGAAGCTGCTTAGGAAGGCCCATTTATAGGTGGTGGTTGCCTAGGTAACATATAATAGAGGCGTAATCGCATGATTCCAAAAATGGAGATTGCCATCCACTGGAGGCATGTGGAATGTAATAACAAAGAATAATAAGAAGACTTATAAGAATAATAATGAGAGTATTCCTCAAAATACGGTTTAAGGAAAAACATATGTAATAGGTAAAGATGTGATCAAGCATAACTCCAATTTTGAAAACTAAATGAGCTCATGCTCATGATATATCTGGCTGTGGCTAGTAATACAAAATCTGCAGGGACAACATGTGTCCCCAAATAAATAAGACAAGGCAATGACATACTCCCTAATTAAATAAGAAGATATATATAAATGTAATACTGGACAATGAAATGGCCACCAGGATACTATAATAAAGTGAAAGCTGTGAAAGTATCACTGTGCTAAACTCCTGTATAGCATATAAATGTGAATGTGTTATTATTTGTGTAAATAGACTAAATAAGACCAAAATGGGTCCATACAGAAACAGTGATATGCTGGAACCCAGTGTATGAACAAAAGATGTGAATGCTAATAATAGCAGAAGTGTATGGGTGAAGACTTATATAATCCCTAATTGCGTGAAGGAAATACATATATATATATATATATATATATATATATATATATATATATATATATATATATATATATA
The DNA here is from genome assembly GCA_027410445.1 of Discoglossus pictus. Lineage (NCBI taxonomy): Eukaryota > Metazoa > Chordata > Amphibia > Anura > Alytidae > Discoglossus > Discoglossus pictus. Next base: position 113,326,584 of record CM050164.1, read on the forward strand.
TATATATAAGGATATAATACTGGTAAATTAAGTAGCCAGCAAAATACCATAAAAAGGTGAGAATAGAATACAAGTGGATCCATCAGTGTGCTAATATGTTACATAGCACATACACAATAGAAAGTGGAATTGTGTTATATAAGAGAAACTAAGTGAGACTAAATAGGTCCATACAAGACCAGTAGTATGCCGTAACTAAGTGTATAATAAAAAATAGTGATTTATGACAAAAGTGTATGTCATTGGTGTCCTTAACATATGATGGTAAACTCTCTACCATTTCTCCCATGTGATAGTCAATAAATATGCTAGCATTATAGGACAAATTGTTGGTGCCAGATGCAATGGGTCTGACTGGGATAGGTACTTTTTTCTTATGTATCTTTGCGAGGGAATAAAAGATAGAGATTGTGGGATATTTTGGATATAGAAAATGAATATCATCAATAAGATCTTCCTTTTTGGCATTATCCAAAATATCTTTCAAGAGTTTTTTATACTCAATAGTTGGATTTTTTTTAAATAACCCTATATGTATTGATATCATCTAGGATTTTATTACACATATCTCTATAATCGCTGTTGTTCATTATAACAATGTTCCCTCCCTTATCAGCAGGTTCATTGGCATACAAAAAAAAAAAAACACCAATGCTGCTCATAGCACACAAACAACCAACAGCCTTGCAATGAGCGCCGAACGCGCTCAGCGCGAGGCTCGCAATGAGCGCCGAAGGATCTTGGAACAGAAACAAAATGAATGTTGCAAACAAACAACATTACCTGCCTTACAATCTTATTGCAGTCCTTTTTTGACGGGCAAGTCGCTAGTGTAATATATTTACTTGTTATTAGCTTGTCCAAGCTTAACATAGGATTCCCCTCCAGATGCGAATGTCTTTTAATTTCTTGGCTACAGTCACTATCCCAACAGATCTTGGATCCTCGGAAAATAAAATCTGTCATTGCCTCCACTTCTTCCCCGTCTATTTGCTAGGAACTGAGATTGCCATTTTCTATGATCTTCATCTTCTAAACAATGAGCAGCTGGCCAGCTTTTGCACTCTCTTATTTTACCTTCATCAACAGGTCCTCCAGTTCCTTCTTACATTCAGCCATCAGAGTAGTATCATCCGCATATCTGCAGTTGTTGATATTTCTGACAGCAATATTGATTCTGACTTTGGATTAATCCAATCCGGCCTTACGCATTATGAACTCTGCATATAAGTTGGATAAATAAGGTGACAATATATAACGTTCTGATCTTGAACCATTCAATTGATACCTTTTTTGGTTCTGACCGTGCCTACATATAAGGGGCTAATTTGCATAAAATTAACTTACATTGTTTTATCTTCTGGCTGTTTTAAAGATTCTGTGTTAAAATGGAGTATAATGTTGTATACAAATTAGCATAGTTTATATATTTTCTGAATAGTGGCTAATGGGAAGCACAGGACCCACAACTACATGCACCAGGAGAATGTGGTCCTCATTGGTGTCATACATGGCCCTCCATTATCCTTGCAGGGGGGGGGGGTATCCAGCCTCCATGTCAGGTGAATATGACATACACCAAGATGCCACCCCATGTACATCAAACACACAATACATGTACATGATGACCAACAAAGACATGTCAGCTCTATGGAATTAACAAGGAATGATGGATGTGTCATTAAATCCATGAAGCTAAAAAATCACTGTCATTCCTGGGCAATAGAAATCAACCAATGGAGAGTCCATGTATTGGTGTGCCCACTGCAGCATATGCAGTTACAGAACGAAGCTACAATTAAGATAGCGTTAGGAGCCAAGAACAATCAAGATCAAGAACCAAAGAATAGATCAAAGCTAGCAAATTATAGCTACTCATAGTTGCGATTAAGAGGATCATTCAGGTTCAAGCATAGAGGTCAGATTGTTAGGAATCAACACAAAACAATGTATTATTCATCATACTAATAACATATACCTTTATTTTCTCTCTATCAACTTCAAGGAGGTCTGAGTCCAGTGGTGAGCCTAAGGAGGGACATTCGTGAGTGAGCCCCCGACCAGCAGGAACGGCACAGAGGGTGGAAAGAAGCAGAGCCGAGGGCACTGGTCCAGAGAAGGAGGATATAATCTAGGCAGTGTGGTCACCAGCAGGACCAGCAGCCGCACCAGCATCATTTGACCCCACTGTCTCCCTTCTCCTACAGCGCCTTGCAAAAGTATTCACCCCCTTGGCATTTTTCGTGTTTTGTTGCCTCACAACCTGGAATTAACGGATTGTTTGAGGATTTGCATAATTTAATTTACAGAACATGCCCACAACTTTGAAGATGGTTTTCTTAAATTTTCAATGTGAAGCAAACAAAAAATCGGACAAAATAACATAAAAAATCAATGTGCATAACTATCCACCCCCCTAAAGTCAATACTTTGTAGAGCCACCTTTTGCGGCAATCACAGCTCCAAGTTGCTTTGGATAAGTCTCTATGAGCTTGCCGCATCTTACCACTGGGATTTTTACCCGTTCTTCCTTGCAAAACTGCCCCAGCTCCTTCAAGTTGGATGGTTTGTGTTTGTGAACAGCAATCTTTAAGTCTGACCACAGATTTTCTATTGGATTGAGGTCTGGGCTTTGACTAGGCCATTCCAACACATTTACATGTTTCCCTTTAAACCACTCAAATGTTGCTTTAGCAGTGTGTTACAGGTTTTGCTCAAGAATATTCCTGTATTTAGCACCATCCATCTTTTCCTCAACTCTGACCAGTTTTTCCAGTTCCGGAGCTGAAAAACATCCCACAGCATGATGCTGCCACCACCATGTTTCACTGTCGGGATTGTGTTCTTTGGGTAATGTTATGTGTTGGGTTTGCACCAGACATAGCATTTTCTTTGATGGGCGAAAAGTTTAATTCTTTGCCTTTTCGCAAACTCAAAACGTGCCATTTAGTTTCTTGCTGAAAGTAATGGCTGTCTTCTGGCCACTCTGCCATAAAGCCCAACTCTATGGAGCGTACAGCTTATTGTCGTCCTATGTACAGATACTCCAGTCTCTGCTGTGGAATTGTGCAGCTCATCCAGGGTAACCTTAGGTCCCTGTGCTGCCTCTCTGATTAATGCCCTCTTGACCCGGTCTTTACGGATTTGAGTATAGGGGAATGTTGTGCTATGAATGCTAACACCTACAATCACTTTATAGTCTCCTCAGAGTGCAGGATGGCTTTATTATGGCTTTAAAATGTGCTTAATTGTGTGCCTGCGGGACCTTTTTTCTGCAAGTAAGCTGCGGCTCGGTTTTAGCCTTGCAGAGAGGGTTCCCGGAGCAATTGAATAGCAACCAGGATTTTCTTACGGCCGAATTTTTGCGGCCGTTTAAGATCAAAGGCTTTCCTCCGGCACGTGCGGTCGCAAGGGATAACAAGGCGCCGGCCGCAAGCCTGCCGGAATCCCCGCCGTAAGGGAATAGAATAGGCAAATAGCTCGCGGCCGGTCCTTGCTGCCCCGCATCTCCTACGGCCGATAAAAGAATGAGGCCCACAGTATCTCACAAAAGTGAGTACATCCCTCACATTTTTGTAAATATATATAACACTGAAGAAATGACCCTCTGCTACAATGTAAAGTAGTAAGTGTACAGCCTGTGTAAATTTGCTGTCCCCTCAAAATAATTGGGCCCAATTTGGACATTTCCACTGGGGTGTACTCACTTTTGTTGTCAACGGTTTAGACATTAATGGCTGTGTGTAGAGTTATTTTGAGGGCACAGCAAATTTACACTGTTATACAGGCTGTACACTTACTACTTTACATTGTAGCAGAGTGTCATTTCTTCAGTGTTGTCACATGAAAAGATTTAATAACATATTTTCAAAAATGTGAGTGGTGTACTCATTTTTGTGAGATACTATATATATATATATATATATATATATATATATATATATATATATATATATATATGCTATCCATAAGTGAGATATCTTCAAATTAAAATAGAATAAAAAAAATACTAATTGAAATTCATTCAATGTCCAAAAATTTAAATAATCAATTGGAATAATCCATGCCCAAAAAAGAAAAAAAAAGGGAAAAGAAAAGGAATAATATATACAACAAAAATACAAGGGACCATAAATATCCCCAAATTGATTATTATTATTCTTGTGCTACTATACTGTACATCTCAACAACATAGTACTTAAACATAAAAATACCTCAGTTAATGTGAAATAGCTGCCAGTGTTAATGACAAATAATCAGGATCCAATATTAGCAACAAATATAATGTGGAATACATTAAGAATTTAATAAACAATTCACTGTAAATATAAATATTCTATCAATATTGTTGCACAATTACCTATAAGCATATATGCCAAGGATTACCATATTATCTGAATAGACCATGATGCATATTGCTGTTATAATACCACAATTCAGTTACTCCTTGTTAGCCACTCGAGTCAGCATGTCACATCATAGGAGCGACAACAGGATCGGTCAACGCATTGTTTCTTGTCTCTTGATCTTCACAGATCCATGAATAAAGACACATATTTTCATAATAGAGGTTAGTTGGATAAATTAACCTTTCCAGATCAATCAGTGAGTCTAACAATAAAGTGCAAAGTCTTCAGAATGAAGATCTCCTGGAATTCACCATCATTATTGCCTCCATCAATCTAATGGAAGACCTAATTAATATCAGTCTACTAATAGAGAAAATGAACAGAATAAACCATTTTAAACCCATGCCTTGGTGTCCCATAATTGCTTCCAGTGAGTTTAAAACAGTCAACCCTATCACCATTTCTTTCTCATATAAGGATGTATTAATACCAAAACATTAAAAGTAACCAAAACACATGACGTATTCAAAAAATAGGAAATAGCTCATGTATTCAATACAGTTGAAAATTGAAAATACAGTTGAAAATTGTAACATATCACACACCTTCGAACAGCATCAGATTTTGCTTTCCCTGTCAAATAAATTGCTCATTCAGAGTTGTATGTAGTAGGGGTAAGTAGCAAACTGGGATGGGTTGGGGGTATGTGATAGGGTAGAGTGTATAGGGATACAGGGTAGACTGGAAAGGGATCAGGTAAGGCCTAGGAAATGTGTTGTAACTATTAATAATATGTGGGTATGTAGACTATGTTTATTATTTCTGGTGAATTTGCATGGAAAAAATAAAAATAAATAAGCACAAATCTTATACTTTCTTTACTCACAACTGTCACGCTCCCCCTCACCTAGTGCTGTGCTATGAAGTAGTGCAACTAGCCATAATATCAATCAGACATTTGGCATTACACAAATCATCGTGGGTGCACTTCAAAAATTCCTTTATCATACTGTCTAAAACGTTGCCTAAAATAACAGTAAGCACCTTTGGTTCACAGTGGGTAAATAACAATCACTCTCTGATCAAGATATAATTCAAATAAAAAACATTGTAGAACTTTTTATGTAAATAATGTAGACTGATTGTGATTGCCTTAATTTAAAATAATGTTAATATTGTTATAATTCTAAACATAGCTTACTTATGTTTGTTGTTAACAGAAAAATACAATGTTATCAGTTAAATTGCACAGCAGACAATACAATCATATGTAACTTATAGTAACACAAACAACCTATTTAATCAATTATTAAATTATCAGCCTGTTGTGTCTCCACCATAAACCTCCCTTGTTTACAAAATTGATAGCCTTCTCACAAAAGATATGGCGTCAACTACAATCAAGCCATATACAGTACATTTGACTTCACTAGTGGACTGGGCTGCAACAAATACAGAGTAAATCTGATATTATCATCAAACTGACCAAAACAGTGCATCAATAGTGATAATAAATGATAGAGATTATTGTGCACAATTTGTTAAGCAATTAAGTGACATCAACTCTTAGGAGAAATGAAATCCTGATCTCACAATCTGGTATCAGTTAGGAATAAAGGATATTCAGAAAATGGAACATGGTAATGGTTGCATAAACAAAAGTACTAACATTTTTATATACTGATAATGTTTTTTTTTTTATTGTGGAAATATGCATCTTCCATGTAATAATTTGTGTTGTCCATCAAGGAAATCATTCTACTACAGAAAGCTTGCAATTATACTTGATTTGGTGAACAAAAATCTAAACCTAGATGCAGACAAACCTAGTTTGTTTAAGCTATACTGCACTTATTAAGGTTTTATTTCTAGAATGTGATGTATTTTAAGCATGTGAAGTCCTTTATATAATCCAATAATAAGCTTCCTAGGTACACAGGCAACATATTTATTTAACAATAAAAACAACAACATATTGTGTGGGCATTGCTGCTTTACAGTGCATTGCGATATTTGGCTGTTAGCATAGCATTTAATCACAAATGCCTGACTGTACATCACTTGACCTTGAACATCTGACCTTGCACTGAATGCTGCGCTATTCCCTTGTCTGTTGCTGCGCTCTGCATAGGAAATCAATTCTCCATCACTTTCTTCTGTATTCTTATAAAACCAAAGAGAAAAGATAAACTCAGGTGAAATATTTCTCCAAACTTTCAACAATGTATTCAATCTGAGACATGTCAGCATGCATTACAATTTCAAGCACACATACATTTTAAATGAAGAAGCACATGGTTGAACAGTGTGTTTGAGCTGCACTACTTCTGTACCCAACAATTCTCTGAAGAGACATGTCCTTAGGCACAAGATACAAATTTGGTGTGTTCTTTAGTTCACAGCGATGTAAGGTTTGCTCTTTTTTTAAGAATGTGAAAAACAGTAAAGGAAGACAAATCTTTTTTTATCAGTGTAACTTGCAATAGAATTTTTCTCAACAATTGAACCAATTTCACAACCCCCAATTGTTTTGCTAACGAAAAAGTATTTTTTAACAATGTTCTATTCATAGCCTTTGTGTTCATCTTTCCCCCTTTATGTCTTTATTTTCATTTTTCCTATACCTATAACAAATCTAAAGCTTGCAGGAGTTCCCAGATCAAGCTGTGTCCTTTTTCTTCTATTTAAAGAAATAAGTGCACTTCCCATACATGTATCTTTATATTTTCCATCCAGTGCAGCTATATCACACAGCAGCAGAACTATGTCACTATTCCAAACATGTTTTCTTGCAGTCTGAACAAATTTAACCATCATCTACACAGGAAACTGCTTGAGGCTATTCCATTCTCTTTTTAAAAACAATCTTTCAATCTGAATATGCAAAGGAAAATATGAATCTCTGTTATGCTAGCAGTATGGGCTGTGTATTAACTAATTATTATTACAATAATATAATGTGTTGTCAGCTCATTGTATTGTATTTTATATTGCTGGCATGCATTAAACATAGAGTTTAAATAAATTAACATATGCATAATTATTTACTTTATTTTTTTTGTGAAACACAAAATGAATTTATTAATAACTGGTATGCATTTTTTCCTAAATATGGGTATCATTTACAAATAAATGATATGAATATATCTTAATTACAAATTATATTACATTTTATTAATACACATACACATTTTTTTTATTTTAGCTACCATCATAATCTAAGTGTGATACAATATTCAATAGCCATAGAGATTAAATGGAACTCGTATGGACTAGAATATCATATTTACTGATTTATTAATATTGAATTATTTCTGGAATGCGGGTCCAATCGAAACTCATAATTGAAACCTGTAAGGCTTCGAAATCTAACCTCCATTTTTCAGGGATGGTCTCTTTTACCATTGGCTATGTCTAAACACATAACTCTGAGTTTGACATCATTGATCATGTTCACGGACGCACATGCATCCGCAAGAATGGTTTAGGGGTTTGCGTCTCCGGCCTGTAACTCGTGGCATGGTTTAATTTAATAGCTCTGTAAGGCAGCCGAATTTCAAGCCCACAGCCTTTGCAGTGTGCCAATGCCACTACAGGCTTCGTATTTAATGGGGCTGCAAATAATGTAGATTTTGTTATCTTCCATTTGGGAGAGGTGCAAGAAAGTTAATAGACTTATCAAGAACATCTCTTGCAAATTCAACATATAGAAATGATGATTTGTTACAATAGTTTGTAGAAATATTAAAGATAGATGAGAAGTCTGCTTATAACCGACATTGAACATAAATGTTACACAGTTCAAATGGAACCTGGAGATGTTGATATATATACACAAAAGAGATGCTGATAAATAAATCTGTTTATTCAAGCAGATTATTTACCACTTTTTCTGCCACTGACTATTTGAGGTCAACACCAATAACTTAAAGGGACACCAAAAAAAAAGAACTGTGCTCTTAATTGAGCTTGAGGAACAAGGTATATTCCTATATGAACATCTACCAAAGAGTTGTGACACCACAGGAGGTGTGAAGTCCAGGAGACAACAAGGTGGAATAGACATAACATCTTATATCACTGTGGCAGAAATATTGCAAATCATTGGAACCAGAAAACATGGTTATACTCCATGTAATGTGAATGCACATTTTATAATAATATGTACAATTTGATCTATTTATTGACATACTCCACTAATATTTACTTTTACATGCTTGATTCATGAGTGGGCAGAAGAATTCCTTTGAAATATTGACTATATATTTTTATCATGTCTCACAGAGATACAAAGCAGCTGAATAGTGATTTATTGCAACTTTTGAGACATTTCTACCTTCTATCTTCTAGAATAAGTGCTTTGTGTCATATTGCTGATTATGCCTGATGTGTATTAGGACATTATTTACATAGCACTATGTATTTTGTATCTTTCTGTTTGTGTAGACAGCTGTCACTCAAGAGCCTTGCTCAACTTAAAATCTATTCTGTTTCATATGCCTTAGGGTGCTTTATCAAAGGCTTCGAAACACTCGACATGTAAATAACGAATCAGTCCAAATAAACAAGGAGCTAAGCATTTAAAAAGATACAGAATATATTGACAGGTATTCCTCCAAAAGGTGCATAGGTCAATAGAGTCACCAGACTTTTTTACATTATTAAATTTTTATTAAAAAAAAAGCTTATGATGTTAAGAAAGTCTCTTCTTTTTATGTGCACTTATATGTATGAAGATCCAAAGTCTGCTTCACTCTTCCAAGGGTAGGCACCAGGGGCATACTAATTGGGGGGTAGGGCGATGAGGGGTTTGGTACAACACAAGCCCCCCCCCCCCCCCCCCGGTTATATGAATAGGGGACACACAAAATAGTAAAATTAAATGTAATCATGCCTTAATGGAGTTGGAGCTATAGAGCAGTATGTCTCTCCCAGGAAAGTTTTTACCCAGGAAAGCTTTTGACTCCCCCTACCCTTTTCAACTGCAACCCTGGGAGGATGTAATGAGCAGCCAAGCAGCTGAAGGTATATTTGCAGAAAGGTACAAACCACATTGTAATTAAGATTGCTAGTGTACTTTTCAGGCATGTATTTTTGTAATGCCAACACTTTGCAGTGCAGTGTTGGCATTACATTCCCCGGGTTCAGTACCACACCCTCCAGCCAAACATACCTGTGTGTAAGTGAGGAGTTAAAGTTACTACTGCTAAAACAGCCTTCATTGACAAATATACTTAGCAGAGCATCCTATGTGCAGCAGATCTAGGCCTATAGTAACTCTCAAGCAACCAGAAACCTAATTTATCTGGCATCTATCAATCCCCATGGGTGACAGTTAACTGTACAGTGATATGATAGTTAAGTGGGAGCAAGCCTGTGTTATACAATGCTATGATAGTGAGGAGGGAGAAAGCCTGTGTTATACACTGGTATGATAGTGAGGAGGAGGAAAGCTAGTGTTATACAGTGATATGATAGTGAGGAAGGGAAATCCTGTGTCATGCAGTGATATGATAGTGAGGAGGTAGAAGCCTGTGTTATACAGTAATATGAAAGTGAGGAGGGTGAAGCTTGTGTTATGCAGTGATTACCAATCATGAACAGTAGATTTCAAGCCATCCATGGCTACAACAGATACAATTCTGAGTTTCCTTTGAATATTTTTTTTCCTGCTTTGCATACATACTCTCTTCTACCCTCCCTTTTCTGCCTCTCCTCCATACTGTCTTCTCATTCAAACTTTTGTTTTATTTTTTCTTTCTCCCTCACATTTTCTTTCTGCTTTCCACATTCTCTCTCTCTTTCCTCTCCCCTTCACTCCACTTCAATCCCTTCTCTGTATCTCTTCTTTGTCTCATTCTGTTTCTTCCATTGTATTACACTCTCTCCCTGTCCATCTATTTCTTTCTCCTTTATCAGGCCTCCTCCCTTAAGCATAGAAACATTGATTTGATGACGGATAATAACTAAAAAGGCCCATCTAGCTTGTCCATTCCATGAACCCAAACGTCTGACTTATTAAGCCTTATGCTTATCCCAGACATCCTTAGATTCCTAAACTGTGTTTGACTTATTGGCAATTAATGGCAAATGGGATTTAATAGGCATTACCGAAACGTGGTGGATGAATCTTACGATCTGGATGGTTATAATCTGTTTAGGAAAGATAGGGGCAATGGTAAAAGAGGAGGAGGGATTTGTCTGTATGTTAATGAATTTAAGCCTATAGTCAGAGAAGATATTTATGGTAAAAATAGCGGTAATGCTAAATGTTTGTGGGTAGAGTTAAAATGCTGAGCAGCAAATTCTAAAAGAATATTAGTTGGAGTATGCTACAATCCCTTAAATATAGCTGAAAGTGAGGAAATACAATTATTGTTACAGACTGGAAATACAGTTAAGCATGAACAAGTTCTAATAATGGGAGACTTTAATTATCCTGAAATAAACTGGATAAATGAGACCAGCAGGTTCATGAGTACAGTCAGGGATCATTATCTGGCCCAGGTTATAAAAGAACCTACTAGAAACAAAGCTATCTTGGATTTAGTCATCACAAATAATATTGATATATCATCAAATTTTGAAATAGGGCAACCTTTGGGAAACAGTGATCACAACACAGTCTCATTGGAGATTACATTAAAAAAACGTTACTATCAGGGGCCAACAAAAACCTGTAATTTTAAAAGGGCAGATTTTAATGGTCTAAGGGCAGAAATAAAAAGTATAGAATGGGAGACAGGACTGGCATGTAAAAATACTGAACATAAATGGACAACATTTAAATCTTTACTAAATATATATACTTATCACCATATACCATGTGGGAATAAAAGTAAAATGAGTAAATAACAACCCATATGGCTTAACAATGACATAAAGATGAACATGAGGAATAAAAAACAGGTGTTTAAATTATACAAACAAGAGGGGACAGAGACTGTTTTATGTGAGTACAAAGAAATCAACAAGGCTTGCAAAAGGGCTATTAGACTGTCTAAAATAGAAAATGAAAATGTAGTTGCTAAAGAGAGTAAGACTAACCCTAAAATATTTTTTAAATATATTAATGAAAAGAAGGCCAGGACGGAAGCTATTGGAGCATTGTGATTATTAGTGACCAGGAAAAGGCAGATGAGCTAAATAGGTTCTTTTTTTCTTAGCGATACACAAGAGATGTATCAGTGGTTGAGACACCCAACATAATGGGGCTACACTACCTTCACCGAATAATTGGTTAACTCAGGAAGAAATCCAAAAGAGTTTGGAAAAAATAAATGTTAATAAAGCCTAGGGTCCTGATGGAATACATCCAAGGGTACTGAGGGAACTGGTTCTGTAATAGCCAAGCCATTATATTTAATTTTTCAAGCTTCACTCAACACAGGGTCTCTACCAGATGACTGGAGAAAAGCAGATAAAGAAAGGTAATTCAATCAGATAATGATGTACTTTCCATCCAAAGGGATTTTCATAAAATAGAGGAATGGGCATCTAAATGGCAGATGAGATTTAATACGAATAAATGTAAAGTTATGCATCTGGGAAGGAAAAATAACCATCTATTGGGAGTACTTGTGGACAACCACCTACGTACCAGTGCTCAATGCCAAGCAGCAGCTGCAAAGACAAATAAAATATTAGCATGTATTAATAAGGGTATAGAAGCAAGGGAAGCAAATATAATTCTGCCACTATACAAATCCCTAGTACACCCTCATTTGGAATATGGAGTACAATTTTGGGCACAACTTCATAAAAAGGAAATTTTAGAGCTGGAAAAATGTACAGAGAAGGGCTACAAAGCTAATAAGTAGAATGGAGAGGCTAAGTTATAAAGAAAGACTAACCAAATTAAGCTTATTTTCTCTAGAAAAAAGGCGTCTAAGAGGAGATATGATTACCTTATATAAATACATTCAGGGTCAGTATAAAGATTTTTCAAGTGAGCTTTTTGTGCCAGGAGGTTTCCAACTGACAAGAGGACATCCCTTGAGGTTCGAAGTAAAAAGATTCCACTTTAAAGAAAGAAAAGGGTTATTCACAGTAAGGGTGTTTAATCTGTGGAATTCTCTACCAAAGGAGATTGCGACAGCGGATTCGATAGATAACTTTATAAGGGGACAGGATTTATTTCTAATTAAAAAGGGCATTCAGGGTTATCCTGCATAATTAGAGAGAGAGTATTGATCCAGGCAGGAATCCAACCGTCAGTATCTGGTGTCAGGAAGGAATTGATTTTTTCCCCCTTTGAGACGATTGGGTTTCAGCGTTCGCCTCTATGTCAGCGTGGCCTTGCTGTGATCACGCCGTCTAATGATGTCATAAGCTCCTGACGCTCGTTTCGTGAGATACGTCAAACTCTACTCATCAGGGGCCCCTGACATAGTGACGAAAGCTGCTGATATCACACCACAGACAGCTAGTATAATAGCTAGAGGGTATAGTAGTGGCCATAATTGTTGAGCCACAAGGTAATACAATTATTTAGCAGCTTCATGGTAACAGTAGTGGCTATAAAAATTTGGTAGCAACAAGGTATAATACTATTTACAGCTAGATCCTATGGAATAGAGTTTATATTGGGGAACTGAGTAGTGGATCTCAGTCCACGAGGTATAGATTAAGTCACATCAGTCCACGAGGTATAGATTAAGTCACAATAGCACAAGCACTTGATATCAGTTGATAGTAAAAATATGGTAATGGTAGTGGCTATACAAAAATAATTGCCACGAGGTATATCAATATATTTTTTAATAAATTTAAACAAGTGTATTCCCAAACGGTAATTGTGTAGTGAATCTCAATCCACAAGGTATAGGCAAACAGTCGCTAAAAAAACACTAGCACTTTAGCTTTATGATCACATTTTATTTTTATAACACAAATAATTTTGTATAGATGGTGTGAGGTGTAATAGATTTAAACAAAGACTGAAAAAGCACTCACTTGAATCACAATCAAATTTAGAATAAAGAGTAAACTAACAGATTCAGAATTTAAAACTCTTTCGTGCATGTATGATATCTGGATAACTTTAATACTAATTATTTAATAGATACCTTCAAATATTTAGGTGAAAAAAATACTTTATCTGTAAATCATTCTTTTAGAAAATTTAAATAAGTTACTCTAAAACTAAAGAGACTAGGGCCTCATTCAAATGATGGCCATAAAATGTCAGTAACACTGTGATTCCTTGCGATATGGCTACAGCCCCTCGCAGCCCTACGGCTATATTGCTATTCACAGGAACTGTGCTGCAAGGAGGTTCCCCTTAAGGCCGATCGCAAACCATGCAGTCGGCCGTAAGCCGTGGCCGGCTGCAACCCAATTGCAGCAACTCATTAACTCCCCCCTTGCTGCATGGTCATGATCAGGACCCCTGCAGTGTCCCTACAATAACCCATTGCTGTAGGCGTCCAATGCTGGGGGTCCCCGATCGGGACTCCTGCAGTGTCCCCACATTAACCCTATAATGTAGGGGGCCCTGATCGGGGACCCCCGTAGTGTCGCCAAATTAACCCCTTGCTGTAAAGGACCCTGCAGCACTCATTTGAATAGGGACTGGGGTTTTCTTGCAGCCGATACTCTCCCGGCCAAGCAAGATCAAAGGCTTTGATGGAGCTAAGCTGTGATTGAAGGGGTCGCAAGGGATCGCAGCTAGACGCCCGTAAGCCACCGGAGGCCGCCAGTAGAATAGCTAAGTAGTTGCGGCGTCCTCTTGTGGCTACTTATTTCTAAATCATAGCATTAGAATGAGGCCCTTAGTTTGTCACTACGGGTCTCATTCAATCCAATTGAATAGGCCTCTATATAAGAACACAGCATATTTTTTTACATACGTTTTTAGTTAAGATCTTCAATAACTAAGAAGTTCTGTAAAAATAATATGCTGTGTGCTTATATAGAGCTGTATTCAATTGGCCAAATCACATTTAAATGAGGCCCTAAGTAAGAACTCAATAAGAACTCAGGACAACACAAGAGTTCTATATATGAAAACATTGCAGAACTAATATACATTTGAATCAGATAAAGTAATTTACAAATACTAAGTGACACATATATTAAATAAAACTGTGGAGTGCAAATAATATTGTATTATCAGCCTTGATCCAATTAAAATATAATTCAATATCGAGTAAATATAATAAAAGTAAATATTACAAAATATATCACAATAATGATATTCCAGTGACGTCAATAATCTCTTAGAGTAGACATTCAAGTCTTTAACAAACATTTTCAATAAGAGTTTAGATAAAAAATATTTTTTTTTTTAATAATCAGTATGTGGCAATTGACATAAATATATTAGTCACACAAAGGGTGTTCTTGTACAACTTTGCTGTTTGTCTATTGGATCTATCTTTTAGATCTATAGAACAATTTATTTTGAAAAATTACTAATCACACCCGGGCAAACCCCAAATTAAATTTGGTTCATGTTTTTGTGAATGTGAAATGTAGTAAAATAACCCAAACTTACTTCACAATGTACAGTGGGGGGAAAAGTATTTGATCCCCTGCTGATTTTTAACGTTTGTCCACTGGGAAAGAAATTATCAGTCTATAATGTTTATGGTAGGTGTAATTTAACATTGAGAGACAGAACAAAAAAAACAAAACAAGAAAACGCATGTCAAAAAAGTTATAAATTGATTTGCAGGTCAATGAGGAAAATAAGTATTTGACCCATTCGACTTAGTACTTGGTGGCAAAACCCTTGTTGGCAATCATAGAGGTCAGACGTTTCTTGTAGTTGGCCACCAGGTTTGCACACATCTCAGGAAGAATTTTGGCCCACTCCTCTTTGCAGATCCTCTTCAAGTCATTAAGGTTTCAAGGCTGATGTTTGGCAACTTGAACCTTCAGCTCCCTCCACAGATTCTCTATGGGTTTAAGGTCTGGAGACAGGCTAGGCCACTCCAGGACTTTAATGTGCTTCTTCTTGAGCCCCTCCTTTGTTGCTTTGGCTGTGTGCTTTGGTTCATTGTCATGCTGGAATACCCATCCACGACCCATTGTCAATGCCCTGGCTGACGGAAGGAGGTTCTCACCCAAGATTTGACGTTACATGGCCCGTCCATCATCCCTTTGATGCGGTGCAGTTGTCCAGTCCCCATAGAAAAAAAACACCAAAGCACAATGTTTCCACCTCCATGCTTGACAGTGAGGATGGTGTTCTTGGGGTTATAGGCAGCATTCCTCCTCCAAACACAGCGAGTTGAGTTGATCCCAAAAAGCTTGATTTTGGTCTAAAATACACCTACCATTAAAATCTGACCACAACACTTTCTCCCAGTTCTCCTCTGAATCATTCAGATGTTCATTAACAAACTTCAGATGGGCCTGTACATGTCCTTTCTTGTGCAGGGGGACCTTGCGGGCACTGCAGGATTTCAGTCCTTCACAGCGTAGTGTGTTACCAATTGTTTTCTTGGTGACTATGGTCCCAGCTGCCTTGAGATCATTAACAAGATCCTCCTGTGTAGTTCTGGGCTTATTCCTCACCATTCTCATGAACATTGAAACTCCACAAGGTGAGATCTTGCATGGAGCATCAGACCAAGGGAGACTGGCAGTTATTTTGTGTTTCTTCCATTTGCGAATAATCGCACTGTTGTCACCTTCTCATCAAGCTGCTTGGCGATGGTCTCGTAGCCCATTCCATCCTTGTGTAGGTCTACAATCTTGTCCCTGACATCCTTGGACAGCTTTAGTTTTGGCCATGGTGGAGAGTTTGGAATCTGATTGATTAATTGCTTTTGTGGACAGGTGTCTTTTATACAGGTAGCGAGCTGAGATTAGGAGCACTCTCTTAAAGGGACTAAGAGCCAGAAATCTTGCTAATTCATAGGGGACTATACCATTAGCATTGAGGGAGAATCTGTATTGCCTCAGATACAAGCTTCCATTCGTGGTGGATAAGTGCCAATCCTTTGACATTCTTTTATATTGTGTGGTGCACCACTTCTTCACAATTGTGCAGTTGGCCTGCCTTCTCTTTTCTTGGAGGCTGCCAACACTGGGAGTAGAGTTTAATGGCATCACTCATGGCCACAGGTTTTTTGTCTCTTTAAACTTTATCCCCCTCAGATTTCTTTAGGCTCCTACACCCATGGCAGGCACATGTCAAATAGAAAACATAGGGGAATGTGGAGAAGAGCAAAAAACAACTATGGTGGTGTATATTACAGGTTATTTTTTTTATTTTCACTCCCTCATAATATACTACTTACAAGTTTGTAGATAAAAAAAACATATGAAAACATCCAACATATTTTATCATATGACTTCTTCAGGGATAATAATGACACTCTTTATTTATCCAACCATTAAAGAAAAGCACTCAGGGGACTTCTCAGAATTTTTATTAGTATTAATGTTTTATAATGCCTTTTGATTGTTTTTTTCATTTTTGACCATTAATCAGTGTTAGTATTACTGCTGAAAAAGTCATATGATACATTAGATGTTTTTATGTGTTTTTTTATTTACAAACTTGTAAGTAGTATCTTATGTGTAAGTGGAATTAAAAAATTCCTATAATATACTACACCATAAATAACATTTAACATTGGACATGTTTATGAATGTAGAAAACTAGCTAAATTAATTTCAGAGTATAATAATCTAGAGGCTAGGGTCTCTTATTTAATACACTGTAATTCATTAGCAGAATCTGTATTAAATTATTTGGTATTGAACACATTGAATATCTGCCTCGTGAATCAGACAGAATGAGAATGATGTATCTTCAGGAAATGTGAGAAAGGAGAATAAATTATGCTACCTCCAAAACTGTGCTACCTTAGCTTATTTGCATTTCCATTTTGAAGATGATATATGTTTTTATTTTTTTAGACGTTTAGCTCTCTATATATTAAAGTAGAGAGCTGAATTTCTACTGAAATATAATAAAGCTGGTAATTAAGTAAACAAAATATTTTTCTTTTATTTGTAACTTAATACTTTTGCTAAAACCAAAATGATTAGTGAATGTTTAGCTGATATTAAATTTAGGTAACATACAATAATCTCTCACTAACACAAGTCATTAAATGAAAAGACCACAGAAGGCCTTCTTTGCTCTGATAAGCAAATTTTATATACTCTGTGCCTACAAATTTGGTCTATTCCTGTACTTCAACATTTTCCTAGCGAAGACGAGGAAGCCTGTGTTATACAGTGATATGATAGTGAGTTTATATATTATGTGAAGCACAGGTCCTAGAGCATTCAAAAATACCCATAAAAATATCTAATCACTTGGCTCTGCTAAATGACAATTTCTTTACCACTCTACCCTATTGGCCATATTTTCCATGTTTCTTCTCTGTCTCCTAAATTCCTAGCTCCCCATGCCCCTCAATCCATAATGCTTGTCCACTCTCCCTTTCTCCCCATCCTTTTTTGATCCCCCATTATCCCCCACCTCCTTGGATCTCCCTTATTGACATCCTCCCCTCATCCCCACTTATCTTCCTCCCCTCTCAATATGGCTTATCCACACTCCTATCACCCCTCCTTATCCCACACACCTATATTTCCCCTCATTACCCCACTCCCCTTTTTATCTCCTCCTTCCTCCTCATCATCCTACTTCCTCTCCTCCCCTGATTCCCCCTTAGACTCCTTTATCGTCCTCCTCCCTAATAAACCCCTTTCCCTCTCCTATGATCCCCTATCACACCATCCCCCTCTTTTCTCTCTCATCCTTCTTCATACAACTTCTCCCACTCCTCTGCTCATCCCCCTTTATCCTCCTTTATCCCCTCTCCTCCTATGACCCCCCTTATCCTGCTCCTCCTTTGATCTATCCTTATACCCCACCTCCTATGATCTCAACTATCACCCAAGTATTCAGAGTTTAACTGTTCTTCTTTTTTCTGTGTTGAGGTAATTAGGAATGTTTCTGAATTAGGTAAATTATAACTATAATCAAATGAGGTTGATGTAGCTGCTTTTGAATTGATGTGATTATGATATATTACATATTGATGTTACTATGACTACCATCGGATTTAGGTGATTGGGACTACTTCTGAATTAAAGCAATTATGATTAACTCCAAAATTAGTTAAATTATGACTTCTTCCAAACTGAGGTAAATAATGAAAACATGTATTTTATATAAAACATTTGATATACTTTTGAACTAAATAATAATTACCACATTAATCCCATTTAATGATTGATTAAATACCTACAACACAAAACACTTACAGCCTTATTAAATTGCGATTCGGCCAATTGAAAAGGTTCTCTATATAAGCACAGAGCACATTTTTTTACAGAAGTTTTTAGTTATCAAACTTCTATCCAAAAGCAAGGTCTTCACTAACTAAATACTTCTGTAAAAAATATATGCTCTGTGCTTATATAGAGAACCTTTTCAATTGGCTGAATCACAATTTAATTAGGCTGTATGTCATGTCCTGAAAAGGTAAAAAGACCCTATCAGTGCCGCCCAGATAATTAAGATAGTATTACAATACTTAACGTTTATTATAAATCTATTAAAAATAATTTTATACAACACCTTGATTTAAATTATAAAACATGTGATTACTTTACAGCCGGAAAAATGAAAAGTGCAAATTAGTAGATCCACATGTAAATGATGTAAATTATCCCTTCTCTATACTTTAACCAGGGTTATCCCTTTTTTGAATCTGAACTCGGGATAACTGACTACTGCACTAAATAATAATAATAACAATAATAAAAAAAAAATAAAAAAAAAAAAATATATATATATATATAGCATCTAAATAACATGTATTGTAGATGTGAGGTCCCTTTGTCACAAAAGATATATTGAGTATACATAAAAAATCTATAAATATGGAATGGATTCGTTTACTCTCTATTATGGATCCAAACTTAAACCCATTAATATTAACTCATAGCATTCTATGGACATAATATATTGAAAAACAACTGGCTGACTAAACTGCTAAAAAGCTATAAAAGTTAAAAAGCTATCCCCTCTAACATGTTTCACATTGACTGCTTCATCAGAGAGGGTAAAAGAAAAAAAACACGGACAGGAATTAAATGATTCCCAACAATAAACTTAATGTTGAAAATGCCTACAATAAAATAAGAGTCTTCCAAGCTAAGAACTCTGCTAATTTTTATTACTACCATGTGTAATTTCATACTGACTTATTATTGATTAAATTGTGTTTGCGGTTTTTGGACATGGAATGTTCAGTTGCAAAATTTCCTACAGGAGCCATGTAAAAACATTCTAGATAAAATGTGTTAATAGCATATTTGGGTAGATCATTTTTTTTTCTCTACACTATTTTATATCTCCTGTAGCAACAACCCACAGATGAGCATTGCTATTATATTATATGTATTTTTGACTATACTAAAACTAATTCACTCGCCTATTATTAACATGAAGTTCAATATTTAAGTGAAGAAATTGAAAAAAAATATATACTATTTGATGCATTTAATGAAAGTGTTGAAATAGATATTACTGATATAATACTACATTGGTTATCAAACACACATTAAGATAATTATTTTTCTGTTATAGCTATGACGCTTTATTGAATAACCTGACATTTAATACCTGTTACTCACTGAAAATGTATTACAGTGTGATTATATTGATATCAAGTGTGTGTTCAAATTATTTTTTGACGAGTTAAAATGAACAAAGCAACTAATATTACAACTAGTGATGTCCAGAACAGTTCGCCGGAGAACTATTCGCTGCGATTTTCGCATGTTCGCGTTCGCATTGAACGGCGAACAGATGCGCTTTTCGGTCCGCCCCCTATTCTTTATCATTGAGGAAACTTTGACCCTGCACCTTACAGTCAGCAGACACATTCCAGCCAATCAGCAGCATACACTCCCTTCCAGGGCCTTCCATCTGAAGGACAGCCTCCATTTTAGAATCATTCTGTAGCTACATTCGTTGAGAGAGGACATATATTCTACCTGCTGCTGATTTAATAGGGAAATAGATAGCCAGGCTGTGTATTTAGCTTTCACTACACACCTGAAGGACTCATTTGATATCTGCTGCAAGGACAGCAACCCAAAAAGCCCTTTTTAGGGCTAGAACATCATTTATTTTATTTTATTATTTTTTTCTGTGTAATCTAATTGCATATGCCTGCCTGCTATCGTGTGTGTGAGGCCTATTGGCTCTGCCAACTTTTGCCAGTGGACAATGACACTCATATCTAGTGCAACTGTAGTGTACAGTGACATAAAACAACAATTTTTTGACTGTAATCGATTGAATATCAGTTGCCTGCCTACAGGCGTGTGTGTGAAGCCTATTACATCTACTCTGCCAACTTTTGCCAGTGCACAATGACACTCATATCTAGTGCAACCGTAGTGTACAGTGACATAAAACAACCCTTTTTTTTCTGTAATCGATTGAATATCAGTTGCCTGCCTACAGGGGTGTTTGTGAGGCCTATTGCATCTACTCTGCCAACTTTTGCCAGTGCACAGTGACACTCATATCTAGTGCAACCGTAGTGTACAGTGACATAAAACAACCCTTTTTTACTGTAATCGATTGAATATCAGTTGCCTGCCTACAGGCGTGTGTGTGAAGCCTATTGCATCTACTCTGCCAACTGTTGACAGTGCACAGTGACACTCATATCTGGTGGCACCTTAGATTGCACGCGCAGTGCCCCAAATTTGAAGTGGGAGGACCGACCAAGCATCTTTTTCCATCTCCCGCTTCCAAAAATCCATGCCATATATACGTCCCCTGATAGTGCACATAACAGGGATTAAACCGATAGCAATAGTTCTGTACACACCTTATAATAACGCAGACAGAGGTAACGCGTATAATCTTCCATGCTGTGCAGTGGAAGCCCCCAGACTCTGACCTGTGTATAATCTTCCATGCTGGGCAGTGGAAGCCCCCAGACTCTGACCTGTGTATAATCTTCCATGCTGGGCAGTGGAAGCCCCCAGACTCTGGGAGTCTGAAGAAGAGGAGTCAGAGGAGGAAGGTGGCTTTGAGGAGGTGGAAGACCAAACACAGCAGGCGTTCCAAGGGGCTTGTTAGTGGACGTAACAGGGATTAAACCGATAGGAATAGTACTACTTAACAGTACACACCTTATAATAACACAGACAGAGGCAACGCAGAGAGAGGAGTCTGAAGAAGAGGAGTCAGAGGAGAAAAGTGGCTTTGAGGAGGTGGAAGACTAAACACAGCAGGCGTCCCAGGGGGCTTGTTGTCACGTTTCGGGGACCCTTGGTGGCTGGGTGGAGGAAGAGACCTTCAATGACATCAGTGAGGACAAGGAAGGGGACATGGCTAGCTTGGTATCCAACCTTGTGCAAATGGGGAGTTTGCGGTTGTGCAAAGGGACTGTTTGCGGTTGTTTGCGGTGCATTAAACGGGGAGATTGGTCTGTTACTGTGAAGCAGGTGTAACCCTTACACTACCTGATCGATACAACATCATACCTGATGTTTTAAAGCATGTTATTCCAAACAATTTAGGAATGTTAGGTGATTTATGCCCTTTATGGCTTAAAACCAGACTCTTCATCAACTATGTAATTTTCCGTGGGAGTTTTGCCATGGATCCCCCTCCGGCATGCCACAGTCTAGGTGTTAGTCCCCTTGAAACAACTTTCCCATCACTATTGTGGCCAGAAAGAGTCCCTGTGGGTTTTGAAATTCGCCTGCCCTTTGAAGTCTATGCCGGTTTGCCGATGTTCGTCCGTTCGTGAACATTTGATGGAATTTGCGTCCGCAGTTCGCGAACCGAAAATTTTATGTTCGCGACATCACTAATTACAACCATTTTTTAGCCACAGTGTGTCAGTCAGGTTTGTGTGGAGTATTATCTGCTCTGGGGCTCTAGGCTTAGGAAAGTCCCATATATTGCACCAACTCCAAGTAATTAGTTTAACTTGGCCTTCTAATCTAGTGATCCTAATGATGTTACTAAGAAATAGCTTTAAATTTTACCCTTGTTTAATTATTTTTTGTTAATTTGTTTAGTTACGAATGTATTATATATATATATATATATATATATATATATATATATATATATATGTGTGTATACTGTACCCTGTTCAATACAAAATATTCTGAAAATAGGTAGTAGAATTATATTATTTTCCTGGCTGCTGGGATGTTTATGCTCTGTGTTTGGCTGGATGATCTGATGAAAGACTACTTACATTCTGGCTAGAAATCAACCCTGTGTATAGATGGGGAGTACAAAAAATATGGAGATACAATGCAGGCAATGAAAATCCTTGTTTCCTGGAAGAGCTGAATTGCAGTATTGTAAAGTGAATCAAACTATTGCTTAATGGCTTGTATACATTTTTTCCTATGTTTTAAGAAAATGCCATAGTCTCTTATGCAGTGGTGAGTTTTTGTTTTATCTAAATCTCTCAGTTAGAGTGAAAAATTGAGTTTTGAGGGTTTCAATTTAAGATAGTGAAGTAATTAGGCTATAGAAGGTATTATAAACCAGATGAATGTACTTATTTTTTCTCCTGGGATGATTTTAATTTGTTAGTAATGAAGGTGTACACAAGGAAGATAGAAGATAGATGTGATTTAGTATTCCCATTCATTAGTTTAGTGGGGTGAGTTTTGTTCCAAATACTGGAAATACTTGAATATAGCTCCCCCTGAATTTTCCTGGCAAGAGTTAAGGATTTGGTTGAATGGGTAAAAAGTGTAAGAATTGAAAAAAACGTGAGGGTTAACATTAACAATATTGTACAAAAATATGTGCTGGATACTGTTCCAAAAGCACCCCAAATGGTGCATAAATGATTTAATATTTACAGTGCCTAGCAAAAGTATTCACCCCTCTTGGCATTTTCATGTTTTGTTGCCTCACAACCCGGAATTAACATGGATTGTTTGAGGAGTATTCACCCCCTACTTTATAGAGCCAACTTTTGCGGCAATCAAAGCTCCAAGTCACTTTGGATAAGTCTCTATGAGCTTGCCACATCTTACCACTGGGATTTTTGCCCATTCCTCCTTGCAAAACTGCTCCAGCTCCTACAAGTTGGATGGTTTGTACTTGTGAACAGCAATCTTTAAGTCTGACCACAGATTTTTTAGTGGATTGAGGTCTGGGCTTTGACTAGGCCATTCCAACACATTTACATGTTTCCCCTTAAACCACTCAAGTGTTGCTTTAGCAGTGTGTTTGGGGTCATTGTCCTGCTGGAAGGTGAACCTCCGTCCTAGCCTCAAATCCAAGTGGTACAGGTTTTGTTCAAGAATATCCCTGTATTTAGCACCATCCATCTTTCCCTCAACTCTGACCAGTTTCCCAGTCCCGGCTGCTGAAAAACATCCCCACAGCATGATGCTGCCACCACCATGTTTCACTGGGGATGGTGTTCTTTGGGTGATGTGATGTGTTGGGTTTGCGCCAGACATAACGTTTTCTTTGATAGCCGAAAAGTTAAATTTTAGTCTCATCAGACCAGAGCACCTTCCTCCATACATTTTGGGAGTCTCCGACATGCCTTTTCGCAAACTCAAAACGTGCCATTTTGTTTTTTATGCTGAAAGTAATGGCTTTCTTCTTGCCATTCTGCCATAAAGCCCAACTCTATGGAGCGTACAGCTTATTGTCGTCCTATGAACAGATACTCCAGTCTCTGCTGTGGAACTCTGCAGATCCTCCAGGGTTACCTTAGGTCTCTGTGCTGCCTCTCTGATTAATGCCCTCCTTGCACGGTCCGTGAGTTTTGGTGGGCGGCCGTCTCTTGGCAGGTTTGCTGTTGTGCCATGTTCTTTCCATTTGGTTATGATAGATTTGATCGTGCTCCTCGGAATCATCAAATATTTGGATATTGTTTTATAACCTAACCCTGACATGTACTTCTCAACAACATTGTCCCTTACTTGTTTTGAGAGATCTTGGTGGGAAGAGTATAAACTTCATTCAACAATGAAAACTGCAGGGAACCAGTTTACCAGAATTTAGAACAGCTGTATCGCGCTCCTTCGATTATTGGTTAAAATGGAACATTAAAAACTAGCGGTATACTCAAGTATCTACAGTATTATTGAATATTTTGGAAGTAGTGAGCAAGGTGATAATACACATGAATAGCTTTACACCTATTTATGAGCAATGGAATCTTGTAAGAATACTGTATAATGAGAGTCTCCCCAAAATTCAATAAACTTCTCATGTTCTATGAAGTGATTTGCAGAAGGCAATGCAGAAAATTGCCATTTCAGCCGTGGTTTAGAGAATCTTCTCTTATTCCTACCATCAGAATTTAAATTACATATGCTGCATATATCCAGTATAACAATCCCATAACATCAAAACAAGCATTAAAAAACACATACACATCCGCACACATATATACAGTTGTGCTCAAAAGTTTGAATACCCTGGCAGAAATTGTGACATTTTCGCATTGATTTTGAAAATATGACTGATCATGTAAAAAAAATGTATTTCTTTTTATTGGAGGATAGTGATCATATGAAGCCATTTATTATCACATAGTTGTTTGGCTCTTTTTTAAATCATAATGATAACAGAAATCATCCACATGGCCCTGATCAAAAGTTTACATAACCTTGAATGTTTGGCCTTGTTACAGGCACACAAGGTGACACACTCAGGTTAAAATGGCAATTAACGGTTAATTTCCCTTACCTGTGGCTTTTTAAATTGCAATTAGTGTCTGTGTATAAATAGTTGTTAGCTCTCACGTGGATGCACTGCGCAGACAAGATACTGAGCCATGGGGAGCAGAAAAGAACAGTCAAAAGACCTGCTTAACAGGGTAATGGAACTGCATAAAGATGGAAAAGGATATAAAAAGATATCCAAAGCCTTGAAAATGTAAGTCAGCAAAATATGGTGTGGTTGTTTCTAGGAGCACAATACGACCATACTTGAACAAAAATGAGCTGCATGGTTTAGATGCCAGAAAGAAGAATCAACTGCGCCAATGCCACACAAAAGTGCGGTTACAATAAGCTCGACAACACCTTGACACTTCTCACAGCCTCTAAAACACTGTAATTTGTAGTGACAAGACCAAAATAGAGTTTTATGGTCACATCCATAAGCACTATGTTCGGAGAGGGATCAACAAGGCCTAAAGTGAAAAGAATACCATCTCCACTGTGAAGCATGGTGGTGACTCACTGATGTTTTTTTTTGGGGGGGGGGGGTGAGCTCTAAAGTCACGGGGGAATCTTGTGAAAATTGATGGCAAGATGAATGCAGCATGTTATCAGAAAATACTGGCAGACGATTTGCATTCTTCTGCATGAAGGCTAAGCTTTCCAGCATGACAATGACCCGAAGTACAAGGCTAAGCTGACCCTCCAGTTGTTACAGCAGAAATTGGCCATCACAGTCTCCTGACCTTAATATCATTGAGCTACTCTGAGGAGATCTCAAACATGCGGTTCATGCAAGATGACCAAAAACTTTTCATGATATGGAGGCATTTTGCCAAGACGAATGGGCAGCTATACCACCTGCAAGAATTAGGGGCCTCATAAACATCTATTACAAAAGACTGCACACTGTCATTGATGCTAAAGGGGGCAATACACAGTATTAAGAACTAAGGGTATGTAAACAATTGATTATTGCAATTTGGGTGATTTCTGTTATCATTATGATTTAAAAAGGAGCCAAACATGTGTGATAATAAATGGCTTCATGTGATCACTAACCTTCAATAAAATAATTTTCTTGGAGGATCGGTCATATTTTCCAAAAAAATCCAAAATTTCACAATTTCTGCCAGGGAATGCAAATGTTTGAGAACTATATAAATATACAGTGCCTTGCATAAGTATAAACTTGACTTTTTACCCATTTTGTTACATTACAGCCTTAAGTTCAATGTTTTGTTAATCTGAGCTTTATGTGATTTATCAGTACACAATAGTATAAGTTGGTGAAATGAAATTAGAAAAATATATACATAAAACTATTTTTTAGAAATAGAAAACAGAAAATTGTCATGTTCTTATGTATTCACCCCCTTTGTTATGAAGCCCGTAAAATAGCTATGGTGCAACCAATTACCTTCAGATGTCACATAATTAGTGAAATGATGTCCACCTGTGCGCAATCTAAGTGTCACATGATCTGTCATTACATATACAAATATTTTTTTAAAGGCCTCAGAGGCTGCAACACCTAAGCAAGATGCCCCACTAACTAAACACAGCCATGACGACCAAGGGACTATCCAAGCAAGTTAGGGACAATGATGTTGAGAAGTACAATTCGGGGTTAGGTTATAAAAAAATATCCAAATCTTTGATGATTCCCAGGAGCACCTAAAAAAATATAATAACCAAATGGAAAGAACATGGCACAAGAGAAACCCTGCCAAGAGACGGTCACCCACTAACACTCACGGACTGTGCAAGGAGGACAATAATCAGAGAGGCAGCACAGAGACCTAAGGTAACCCTGGAGGAGCTGCATAGTTCCACAGCAGAGACTGGAGTATCTGTACATAGGACGACAATAAGCTGTACGCTCCTTAGAGTTTGGCTTTATGGCAGAGTGGCCAGAAAAAAGCCATTAGTTTCAGCAAAAAACAAAATGGCACGTTTTGAGTTTGCAAAAAGGCTTGTGGGAGACTTCCAGAATGACAATGACTCCAAACACACTGCTAAAGCAACACTTGAGTGGTTTAAGGGGAAACATGTAAATGTGTTGGAATGGCCTAGTCAAAGCCCAGACCTCAATCCAATTGAAAATCTGTGGTCAGACGTATGGATTGCTGTTCATAAGTGCACACCATCCAACTTGAAGGAGCCGGAGCAGTTTTGCAAGGAGGAATGGGTAAAAATCCCAGTGGTAAGATGCTGCAAGTTAATCGAGATTTATTCAAAGCGACTTGGAGCTGTGATTGCTGTAAAAGGTGTCTCTACAAAGTATTGCCTTTAGGGGGGTGAATAGTTATGCACATTGACTTTTTCTGTTATTTTGTCCTATTTGTTGTTTGCTTCACAATAAAAATAAAAAAAACATCTTCAAAGATGTGGGCATGTTCTGTAAATGAAATGATGCAAATCCTCAAACAATCCATGTTAATTCCAGGTTGTGAGGCAACACAACAGGGAAAATACCAAGGGGGGTGAATACTTTTGTCCATGCACTGTATATATATACATATATATAAAGAAATTGCAGATATCATGGAATTTGAAAACATCTAAAACTTCATTAACTACTATCACTAATCATTGTTCAAATAATGTATTTAATATTGTGTTAGCCCAATGAAAGTAGCATAAAGATGCATGTGAATCTCAAGTCACTGTAATATTTATAAAAAATGTGTACTTCCAAATACCCTTAAATCAGTTCTAAAACTGTCATTCATAATTTTTTAAATTAGAAACTAGAAGTGAAACATTATTGAATATACATCTGATAAGCTCATTTAATTCATGTATTCATTTGTGTTGATAACAGATTTTGCAATATAGCTTGTAATCATCATATTTAACTTTACAAATTGTAAAGCTTTGATTTAGAAGTAAACAGCTGCTTTGTGGATTCCATAGGGAGGAAACATTATACTGTTTTTGCAATCAGAGCTCTTAAAGATTTTTAATGAAGTGCATTAATATAAAAGAAACCATTCTGCACAGTTTTTTTTTTCAGAAGTATGTTTAATTATTCAGAACCAGTTACTTAATTGTTAAATATTCTTTTAAGACATATTTGGGTTGATTATGTCAGTGTCGGAGCTAGAGTATGGAAAGTTCCTGGTGCAAAAAATAAATAAAATCAGGGCTCCCCCACCCATATATACAGTGGGGGGGGGGAGTATTTGATCCCCTGCTGATTTTGAACGTTTATCCACTTACAAATGAATGATCAGTCTACAATTTTAATAATAGGTGTATTTTAACAGTGAGAGACTAACAAAAAAAGAAAAACGCATGTCAAAAAAGTTATAAATTGATTTGCAGGTCAATGAGCGAAATAAGTATTTGACCCCTTTGACTTAGTACTGGGTTGCAAAACCCTTGTTGGCAATCACAGAGGTCAGACGTTTCTTGTAGTTGGCCACTAGGTTGGCACATATCTCAGAAGGGATTTTGTCCCACTTCTCTTTGTAGATCCTCTCCAAGTCATTAAGGTTTAGAGGCTGATGTTTGGCAACTTGAACCTTCAGCTCACTCCACAGATTTTCTATGGGATTAAAGTCTGGAGACTGGCTAGGCCACTCTTGGACCTTAATGTGCTTCTTCTTGAGCCACTCCTTTGTTGTCTTGGCTGTGTGTTTTGGGTCATTGTCATGTTGGAATACCCATCCACAACCCATTTTCAATGCCCTGGCTGAGGGAAGGAGGTACTCACCCAAGATTTGACGGTACATGGCCCCGTCCATTGTCCCTTTGATGCAGTGCAGTTGTCTTGTCCCCTTGGCAGAAAAACACCCCCAAAGCATAATGTTTCCACCTCCATGTTTGACGGTGGAGATGGTGTTCTTGGGGTCATAGGCAGCATTCCTCCTCCTCCAAACACGGGGAGTTGAATTGATGCCAAAGACCTCTGTGATTGCCAACAAGGGTTTTGCAACCAATTACTAAGTCGAAGGGGTCAAATACTTATTTCGCTCATTGACCTGCAAATCAATTTATAACTTTTTTGACATGCATTTTTCTTGGGTTTATTTTTTTGTTATTCCGTCTCTCACTGTTAAAATACACCTATCATTAAAATCTGACCACAACACTTTCACCCAGTTCTCCTCTGAATCATTCAGGTGCTCATTGGCAAACTTTAGACGGGCCTGTACATGTGCTTTCTTGAGCAGGGGACCTTGCGGGCACTGCAGGATTTCAGTCCTTCACGGCATAGTGTGTTACCAATTGTTTTCTTGGTGACTATGGTCACAGCTGCCTTGAGACCATTAACAAGATCCTCCTGTGTAGTTCTGAATTTTTTAAATTATTTTTTATTAATGCTTTAAAAATACGGTAGTTGTTTATAAAATACGAACGGTTAAAAGCTGAGATATTTACATAGTTACATAAATGCATAGTATTTAAGGTTGAAAAAAGACTTTCAGTCCATCAAGTTCAACATTTTAAGATCTCCTCTGATGTGCAATATGCAGATTAAATATTAATTAATTAGTTGTTAATTAATTATTAATCAATTTTTTTAAAAAAAATCATTATTAATTAATCCAGAGGAAGGCAAACAGAAAAAAAAACAGGCGAGACTTAACAAATTGTCTCAAAGGGAAATAAAAAAAAAATTA
Source organism: Discoglossus pictus (assembly GCA_027410445.1). Classification (NCBI taxonomy): domain Eukaryota; kingdom Metazoa; phylum Chordata; class Amphibia; order Anura; family Alytidae; genus Discoglossus; species Discoglossus pictus. The sequence goes on from CM050164.1 coordinate 113,356,228, forward strand.
ATTCCTTCCTGACCCCAGATACTGGCGATCGGATTTCTCCCTGGATCAATACTGTCTCTCTAATTATCCATGAAAACCCTGAATTCCCTTTTTAATTAGAAATAAATCCAGTCCCCTTTTAAAGCTATCTATTGAATCCGCTGTCACCACTTCCTCTGGTAGAGAATTCCACAGATTAATCACCCTTACTGTGAAGAACCCTTTTCTTTCTTTAAGGTGGAATCTTTTTACTTCTAACCTCAAGGGATGTCCTCTTGTCAGTTGAAAACCTCTTGCCACAAAAAGCTCCCTTGACAAATCTTTATACTGACCCTGGATGTATCTATATAAGGTAATCATATCTCCTCTTAGATGCCTTTTTTCTAGAGAAAATAAGTTTAATTTGGTTAGTCTTTCTTCATAACTTAGCCCCTCCATTCCCCTTATTAGTTTTGTTGCCCTCCTCTGTACCTTTTCTAGCTTTAAAATGTCCTTTTTATGAAGTGATCCCCAAATTGTACTCTATTTTCCAAATGAGGGTATACTAGAGATTTGTATAGTGGCAGAATTATATTTGCTTCCCTTGCTTCTATACCCTTCTTAATACATGCTAATATTTTATTTGCCTTTGCAGTTGTTGCTTCGCTTTGAGCCCTGTTACCTAGGTGGTTGTCCACAAGTACTCCCATATCCCTTTCAATATCTGATACACCTAGATTTTCTCCATTAAGATTATAAATTGCATGGCTATTTTTCCTTCCTAGATGCATATTTTTACATTTATTCATGTTAAATCTCATCTGCCTTTTAGATGCCCATTCCTCAATTTTATGTAAATCCCTTTGGAGGGAAAGCAAATCATTATCTGATTATAATACCTTGCACAACTTTGTGTCATCAGCGAAAATGGAGACACCACACTCCAATCCTACCTCTAAGTCATTAATAGATATGTTAAAAAGGAGAGGACCTAATACTGAACCCTGAGGAACCCCACTTACCACATTAGTCCAATCGGAGTCTGTTTAATTTACAACAACCCTTTGCTTCCTGTCTTTTAGCCAGCTCTCAATCCATGAGCAGATATTTATTGCAATTCCTGTATCTCTTAGTTTACACATGTGGCACTGTATCAAAAGCCTTTGCACAATCCAAAAAGACTACATCCACTGATAATGATGACGTCTAAATAATCCCAATATGTTTTTATTTATTTAATATTTATTATGTATTAGTCTTATAGCAGTGGCTTTGTATTTGTATTTCACTTGTTTTTGAGCTAGGATAGACAATATTTCCAAAGGGTTGTAGAATGCTCTGTGCTTATTTTGAGTGTTTGATTTTTTTACAAAAGTGCTTGTGCTGTGCTATGAACTTTTAAATAAAGTGCCTGTGCTTATAATACCAATGTTGTTGACAATCATATGAAAAAGTGTTTAAACACCACATCAGTGTGCAATGATTCATATATTGTTGTATTTATTTTATGTTCCATTCTTATATACTATTTATAAAGTGCTTAAGAGCATCTATAAGAGTTATATTGTGCTTCTATTTGTACACCTTTTTAGTGCTATATAGTCCCTTTTTAAAGTGCTTTAGTCCCTATTAGGGAGTTATTATAAACTTCCTTTCTATATTAATTAACTAGTGTTAGAGCTTTACACAATACCTTGTGGTCATTTAGGGTATATGACCACTACTATTACCAAAGTATTACCTCGTGGTTGTGTAGCGATACAAACCACTGCTATGCCGTGGGACTATAATTATTATCTTCTAATTTTTGAGTTCTTGGCGATATCTCCTCTTATTGCCTCCAGTTTTCCTTTTTTTGCAATCCCTAGGTGTTAGTGGTCTTTCCCCTGTTTTAAAACACTCTATAGCATAATTGTAACTTTGTAAGGAAGCCTTTATGCTAAGTCAGCGTGTAAACACTGTCTCTCGGTTATGACGTCATTACGTATGCATCCGATTTATGTTTCATGAGACTCTTACATCTCAATCATCAGGGGCTGCAGTTCGCTGTGTGTGTTAGCTATTTATAGGCTGTGTGGCATAAATGTAACTCTTGACGATCCTGACGTAATATATTGTATGATTTAGGAGAAACTTTATACTATGAACTATTTAGCTATTATAGATATAAAATTTAACAAATGTTACTATCATAATTGCGTTTGTTGTATTTATTATACATGTATTACATTTGATCTATCGAATGCCCATATTTATCTGTTATCCAAGTCATGAATACTGTACAAAATTATTATTTTAACAACTATTATTTAACAACTATTAACTACAAATACTATTTATCATTTTTTAATATAATGTGATTGGTCATATTTACAATAGGAAGTTATTAATTTCCCTTCTAATTGTATAATTTTACCTTGCTTACAAATCATTTTTTAAATATATTAATTTTTTGTTATGAATCCATTATTTTCTTATTGTCTTTCAGTTAAAGTTATTCTTGTATTACTTATTATTATTATTTATTCTGTTATCACGTTTCTTGATGTATGTTTCATGTTATTCTTTATTGGTCATTTATTATGACATCCTCAATTTCTGAAAAGTCCACAGTATAGCAGTAAATCTAGAGAGTAAGAATTAAGAGGTTAAGATGGCAGTTAATGCTGAATTAGTGACAGTGGAATGGTAACTTAGTATGAGTGGAGTAAAGGATTATAGTAGTGTACTGTCTCTCTAAGAAGTGAATTAGCTGGGTGTAGTGATTAGCGACACTTAAACTGTGAATTAAGTAATGGTAGTGAACGTGGCTGAAGGTGGACAAGTGTGATTATGATCTGGCTTGAGGACAGAGGCAAAAATTGTAGAACCTTGTAAATGAGAGATACAGGGAGATCCATAGTTGGGGTGCTGTTCCATCAATTCTATGGAGTAAGAATTAAGGTTTAAAAAGCCGGTTAAAACTGACAGTGGAATGGTAACGTGGTGTGAATGGAGAAAATTATTATAATAGTGTACTGTCTCTTTAAGAAGCGAGTTAGCTGGGAGTAGTGATTAGTGACACTTTAACAGTGAATTAAGTATTAATAGTGAATGGGACTGAAAGTGAACAAGTGTGATAATGATCTGGCTTGAGGACAGAGAGAGAACAAACAGTAGAACCTTGGAAATGAGAGATATCGGGAATTTTGTAATTGGGGTGCCGTATCTTTAAATCTGGATAGTAGGAAATAGGAGGTTATGATGGCAGATATTACTGGATTAGTGACAGTGAAATGGGTAACACTGTGTGAACAGAGAAAGTTATTACAATAATGGACTGTCTCTTTATGTGAGTTAGATAGGAGTAGTAATTAAGTAATGATAGTGAATGTGGCTGAAGGTGGACAAGGGTGATGATGATCTGGCTTGAGGACAGAGGCAAAACATTTTAGAACCTTGTAAATGGGGTGCTGTTCCTTTAATTCTAAGGAGTAGGAATTAAGAGGTTAAGATGGTGGTTAATACTGATAGTGACAGTAGAATGGTAACGTGGTGTGAGTAAGGATTATGATAGTGTACTGAAGGCCATAAGACAGCAGGAAGAGCATAATAAACTGTCCATGAAGGGTAAAAGGTGAAGAGGGGCAGAAGGGAAAGAAAGGAAAAGGAGGCAGAAAGAGGAGCCAGGAGCCACAGCAATGGAGGAACAACCGGTGTGTACATGAGACACACGTCTGCACATGAGACCAGCGTCTGCACATGATCAAACATTATACAGTGGATACATGCTTTATAGTTCAATCAAAAGTGCCTCTGGAACAACTATCCTGAATATTTAAACTCTGAACACAGATGGAAGATCTGACAGTCCAACCTACTTGAAAACAGCAGAAATCAATTGGGGATAATATTGTTGGGTCTAATAATGAGACATGAGAATTTGGATCAGATTATCAATAGTTCCATTCCATACATTAACTGCAGATCAGCTCTCATAACTTTAAATGTAGGAGGGAATTTGCAGTTGCTACAGTTTCAGAATATAACAATTTAATTAATAAAACAATTTCATTGTATTAATATGTACATGTTTTTACATAGTTACATAGTCATTTAGGTTTAAAAAAAGACTTTATTCCATCAAGTTCAACCTTTTTAGATCTCCTTTAATCTGCAATAAGCAGATTTATTGTTAATTGATCCAGACGAAAGCAAACAGAAAAAAGAAAAACAGTGAAACTTTGCCAATTGTCTCAACAGGGAAACAATATATAAAATTCCTTCCTGACCCCAGATACTGGCGATCAGATTCACCCCTGGATCAATATTCCCTCTCTATTTATCCAGGATAGCCCTCAATGCCCTTTTTATTTAAAAATATTTACAATCCCTTTTTAAAGTTATCTATCGAATCTACTATCACCACCTCGTTTGGTAGAGACACCACACTCCAATCCCACTTTCGAGTCATTAATAAATATGTTAAAAAGGAGAGGACCTAATACTGAACACTGAGGAACCCCACTTACCACATTAGTAAAATCTGAGTATGTTCGATTTACCACAACCCTTTGTTTCCTGTCTTTTAGCCAGCTCTCAATCCATGAGCAAATATTTTCTGCAATTCCTGAGTCCCTTGGTTTGCACAATAGTCTCCCATGTGGCACTGTATCAAAAGCCTTTGCAAAATCCAAATGGACTACATCCACTGAGTTGCCTTGATCCAAGTTCCTACTAACCTCCTAATAGAAACAAATTAAGTTTGTTTGACATGACCTATCCTTCATAAATCCATGTTGGCTCCTACTTATAATCCTGTTTGAATAGACCTATTATTGTATATTATCCCTTATTAACCCTTCTAAAAGCTTTCCCACTACCGAAGTGAGACTCACTGGTCTATAATTCCCCAGATTTGCTCTTGCTCACTTCTTAAATATAGGTATCACCTCTGACTTTTTCCAGCCACCTGGTAGAGACCCTGCGTTGAGTGAATCTTGAAGAATTAGATATAATGGTTGTGCTATTAAAGAACCCAGTTCCCTCAGTACCCTTGGATGTATTCCATCAGGACCCAGGGCTTTATTGACATTAATTTTTTCCAACCTCTTTTGGATTTCTTCCTGCGTTAACCAGTTATTTGGTGAAGGTAGTGTAGCCCCATTATTTTTGTTCATAATCATTTTATTAGCGGGTTCCCTGGTGGCCCAGTGGTTAGGATGCAGGTGCTTTCATCACGGCATCCTGGGTTTGAATCCAGCCAGAGAACGAAGAGGTCACACTGGTCAGTACTTGGATGGGAACCACATGGGAATACCAGGAGCTGGATGCTGTGGCCCACTGGAGAAGGAACTGGCAACCCACTCAAGTATCTCTGCCATGGAAACCAAGTGGATCAGCATTGTGTGTTTTCCATAAGGTCACAGAGAGTCGGAAATGACTGATCAATGCCATTTACATTTTATTAGCACAATTGTATGACATTATGGGCGATATTTACAAAGCAATCAAAGGGGCTGTGAATGGTCTGTGAAGACCGGCATTGTTTCCTATAGGGAAAAAGCTACATCAAATACAGTGAAGCACATAACAGCATTTGGAATTAATGAATATCTAATGAGTTATCATAGAAATGGTAAGAAAGGCTTGAATGCATTGCAAATATATATATATATATATTTATTGTACAAAACTACATTAATTTATAGTTAAGGTTGTAGCCCACGATGGAGAAACTCAAGGCTGCAAAAATGCAGGAAATTGGAACGGATAACGGAGCTACAACTCACAACACTTGGGTGATGAGCAAACAAAGGCGTTCATCGCCCGCGAACCTCGCGTAGCGAGGCGAGCCGTTGAGGCACTACAACTCCCAGTACTTGGCCGATGAGCGCCAAAGGGGCTCATTGCCTGCGAGCCTTGCAAAGCGAGGCGAGGAGTGGAGCCAGTAAAACACGTGGGACTTAGCCTACAAACACTTAGGAAACTCGGGATCACCTTACAGAATTATTAAATTACCATTCGTCCAATTGAATAGGGCTCTATATAAGCACATAGCATATTTTTTTTAAATACGTTTTTAGTTACTGAAGACCTTGCTTTTGCATAGAAGTTCACGAACTAAACAATTCTGTAAAAAAATATGCTATGTGCTTATATAGAGCTCGATTCGCAATTTAATAAGGCTGTTAGGCTGCAAGCAGTTGACCAACGGGCGACTAAAACATCACACACAGCACAGAGGAACAGCCAGGACATCTGGAAGTGAGGTGAAACGCAAATTTATGTTTAAACAGTTTTGCCACTTGAATATCAAGTAAGCGAGAAAAAAAATGGCGGGCCAAAAAATAAAAACGAGGCTACGCGACCCTGGACTGCACAACACACCGCCAACCGCGTACCACTTTCACACAGGAACGTACAAGGTACAAAATACACTTCTACAAAGGACGCCAAATACTCGAGATCCGCGTAGCACATACACAAACAACGCTACTTTACACTCCGAACTTGCAAATCACAACATTACACATCTACAGTAGCACTTTACACAAATACAAATAGCACTTTACACACAGTCTACTTCTAATGCACAGTTGGGACATTCATAAAAATATCTCCACATGCCAGCAACTGTGCAACTGGATATTATATGCTGCGGGAAAATGAAAAAAGATTGCTAGCTTTTTAGCCTATTAATTGATGGATATATTAATTACAACTAGGCAAAGTATATTAATTCATTAAGAAACAAATGCATTGATTATTATTTACAAAAATATAGACATATGTATCTGTCTTTGTGATGAGAACCATGGATAGCAAAATTAAATTTGCAATTAGTTAAAATTCTCTCATATTTAGAGTTGATGAAAACAAGACCTAATATTCAATAAGAATACTGTGTGCAAGTTATCCCTCAGTAGGACAGCAGTCATGTGTTCTGTGTGCACAGGGACAACTGGAGGTTCTGTCATAAAAACTTGCTTCTTCTGATTCTGTTCTGTTTATTGCATACATTTTAAAATTAATAACTTTCCAACAAATCTATTCAGCCATTTTGTTATACAAATAAGCCAAATTTCCTATTGAAAATTACAATTTCATCACCCCAAAATACAACATAAACTAACTTTTTTTGGCTTCATGGAATTTTATAAACATTTGCAAAGAAATCTGACCCTAGATGTTATATATTTCAGAGAGAGAGAAGATGGACTAAATATTACTTGTTAATATTTATATGATTACATGTTATATTCCTATATATTTAAATGTAAATATATTCAAATATTATTTTACAAACAGCTCTAAATCAATATATGTTAAAATTTTAAACTCAAACCAATTGTATAAACTCTGTGCCCAATAAGTGTGGTGTGTGATTGTATAAAGGGCTCCCTGGTGGTCCAGAGGTTAGGATTTGGTGCTTTTACCACTGCAACCTGGGTTAGATTCCAGTTAGGGAACCAAGAGGCCACACCACCCTGAAGCCAAGCAGGCTTGGGCCTGGTCAGTCCATGGATGGGAGATCACCAGGAGCTGTATGCTGTGGCCCACTGCAGATTTTCCTGGTGTGTTACGATCACAAAAAATTGTTGTATATGTAACTGTCAGGAATCCCCCCAGCACAGCTGCCTCCACTTACCTTGCCTCGCAGCATCTAAGCCTGGTGGTTAGTGCAAAATTTTAAGAAACAGTATACTTTTTTCCAGCGTCTTGCAGTCTTCTACCAGTCTTCTGAGTCTGGCGGCTGTCAGCATTAGCCCCCTGACTCATAGGCTACTTAGCCTTCAGACTCCTGTCGCTCTCAGCTTTCTTTCTATTCCCTGTGGCTACCATTAATGATTCGTATATGTACCATTTCTGATGCCTGCTTTCAGCCCTATTAAATTGGAGATTGTAAGGGCTGAGCTCTTGAATTTTTAAGTTTTAAGAGTTACGAGCTAGAGACGCTAACTCGTAAACAGTTCTCGGTCATCAGAGTTGCAGGCTACAACGCAAACAATTAAGCAAGCACGTAGTTATGGGTTTAGATGAAGCCAATGGCAACAGAGATCATCGTCATTGCGTTACAAGTGGAGGAGGGATTTCAAAATCTTACTGGATTTAATTACGAGCTACAAGGGAACCCACATTCCAGTCATAATGCAATAATAATAAAGCCGCAAATATGATATTCTATCACATGCGAGTTACAGTATATGTATTAACACATTGATTGCTGGGATCGATATAACACAATAAAGATACATGAAATCAACTATTATTCTGTGCCGATTTGTGGACTTGTTGTGCTATTAATTCTAAGACGTAACATCACTTTCCTTTCAATATTAGTACAGTAGTGAGTTTTTATTTGATTTACAAGTGCTACGTATTGGACTTTACCCCCTTTGCGGGTCCTCTAGAGCACACATTGGCCTTTGGGCTCCATTTGCGTGTTACGTGCTTGCTTGCGAGTGTCTACATTGGAATTTAATAGCACAATTGAAAACATAGCGTTTACGGGCTTGACTGATCAAAGAATTTACGGCTGTGAAGTTCAACGTTGCTCAACACGTAGCATATTCTAGGTCGTCCTGCGTCTTAACACTCAAGTCCGCTACTAGTTACATTATGGGGCTGATTTAATAGCCCTAACCCGTACATTTGGAGTTACGGGCTACGGTTTAAAATGTAGACCCTTCTTAATGAGGCTGCTAGCCTCCAGACTCCTGCAGCTTTCAGTACTTCAGCCATAAAGGTCATTACTTCTCACACATGCTAGTATTTCTAACAGTGACAGTAACTCCAAAGGCTCTTTTTTGTTGTTTAAAGATAAATTAAATCTAATAAGAATAAAGTTAAATAATTAAAGCATTCCAGAGCAACAAAACATATTTCGTGTTGAATATAAATTAAAACCACTCGTATCATAAGTAGAAAAACATCCAAAACATGGAATATATGGACTAACATGAGATCTCATGAAAAATAGAATGTGAAATAACATTAATGGGCAAAAAACATGAACAACCCTAGAGATTAATATCCATACATGGATATAATGTTACATACTAGAAAATCAAATATCAGCCCTGCTAAAATTGAGAAATTTGATTTTGACTCCTACTATAACCTTTGCTTCCTAGTAACATCTTTTAAAACATCTTCTAAAATCCTTATGCTCATCCTAGGTGGTAAGCATTATAATTGTATTTCCTTCTAACACTTGATTAGCCTGATTACACTATAAATGATCAAGGCTATAAACAAGTTAAAATCTGTTCTGTGAGTGTTAATATAGCAATACATTAGAGTACAACTAATTGGAGAGAGAAATAGTTTGTGTAATTGACAGTCACATCAAGTAAACCCCTCTATGTCCAAGACCATACTTGCAAACGTAAGTAACTCATTCAAATGTGAGAGGGTTTGCACTGTGTAAGCACCGCCATTACATGTTTAAGTTGTCCTGCCACACTGTCTGGTATTTGTGAGCAACAAACTGCTCCTCATACTGCTCCATAGTGATTAAATCTGGTAATGCATGATTACATTTAATTTTGCTATTTTTGTGTCCCCTATTCAGTTAATCTGGGGGGGTTTGTCCCCAATCCCCCCAGTTCCTTCACCACTGGTCCTTACACATTAAAAATGCAGGTTTCTTTGGAGCAGAGCTGTTTTTAAGTGATTATTCAAACAAAATCACACACTTAACCGTGCTGTTTCAATGCCCTGTTTACATTTTTGCATATAACTGATATGTTGACATTTTGAGACAGCAGCTATTTGGTAGCTAGAAGGTGTAACAGACGGCATTTCCATTAGATCATATAGCACAGAGCACTTATTAGCAACACATTAAAGTACACAATAATTGTTTTACAAATATACATAATGTATAAAAAGTTATCAAAAAGTGAGAAATGATGCTTGTGTAAACATGATAATATGCATATAAGATAATGTTAGGATATTGTGGTGTCCCAAGTGTAGTTTTTTTAAATATAATTTTATCAAATAAAAATGTTATACTGGTTTCTTTATTATATAATTTAAAGTAGTTTTGCCATTTTCTGTTACGCATTTAAAAAAGCACATTTGAAGTATTAGACAGATTTAAATTTACATTAAAAGTTAGTGCTTCTCCATGGCAGATGCAGCAAAACTCTTTTGGGAATAGAGCCCTACAACTCAGCTCGGTCTGTGCCTTGATACTCCCAAATCTGAGTATAGCAGAGGAAGGTACTGACATTTTGCCACACTCGTTTTCATATAAAAAGTAATATTTAAAAATACTTTTTTTTAACTGTATTATAGGCTGTATATTAACATAAACATTTCTATATCTTAGATAATTCAGTCCTCATTGTTTGCTCAACCCCTCTAAAGGGCAACTGTATTTATATATAATTCCATTCATCATTAAGCACATCAGAATAGGGAAAATTGAGCTGGTGTGTTGTCTATAAAAAAAAAAGGTCTCAAATGAGTCAAGTACCCTTATCAGAAGAGTTGTATTTCCTTTTACAAAAATGCATTGTTAGCTTTACGTGTTTTTTATCTTTTACTGGAATATTCACTAAATTAGATAGATACATAGGGCCTCATTCTATTAATAGCCGTAGGAGATGCGGGGCCGCAAGGACCGTCCGCAAGCTATTCGGCTATTCTATTACCTTCCGGTCGGGGATTCCGTCAGGCTTGCGGCCGGCGCCTTGCTATCCCTTGCGGCCGCACGCGCCGGAGGAAAGCCTTTGATCTTAAACGGCCGCAAGAGTTTCGGCCGCAAGAAAGCCCCGGTTGCTATTCAATTGCTACGGGAACCCTCTCTGCAAGGCAAAAACCGAGCCGCAGCTTACTTGCACCAAAAAGGTCCCGCAGGCACACAAATAAGCACATAATAAAGCCATCCTGCACTCTGAGGTGACTATAAAGTGATTGTAGGTGTTAGCATTAATAGCACAACATTCTCCTACACTCAAATCCGTATTTTTTTTATTTTTAAATTCTTGTCAAATATCCGTGGACAAAGTCCCGAGGGCTTGGAGCACCTCAGACCCGCAAAGGCTGCGGGATTAGCCTCCGTCAAGTCCGTAAATGGGTAAAATAGACCTACGGGTCGTAAAGGGCTTACTTACAAGTCGTAGCATAGAAAAGCCATCCTGTACTTTTATTAAAAGTGAAAGTGATGTTTGGTTTTAGAATTAATAGCTCAACTATCCGCAAATAAAGATATTTAACTTCATCTATCATGCAAGCCCGCACGGGTTGAATAACGAGCTACGGGCTTGATCATTGAAGTCCATGGGACTTGTACGGATTTTAAAATCAAAGTACAATTTGGCGATGTGCAAGCTTGAGAATGTTTTGCTATTAATCCTCATGCTCCCCCCATTATGTTCCCCATCATTTACAGTGCTTTGCAGTGCTGGATTGAATATATATTGGCTTCTACAATGCTTGGTTTGCGGCCCTCCATCTCCGAACCCGTACAGGTTTTAACAAGGACGAGCCCGCGGGACTATGGGACGGAAAGTAATCCGTAAATAATATATCGGATTTGGGCTGATGTGCAAGCTTGAGAGGGTGTTGCTATTAATCCTCATGTCCCCCATTATGATGCCTAGCATTTACGGAGCTTTACAGTGCATTCTCGAATTTATATTTGCATTTACAGTTTTCTGACTTTGCGGCCGGAAAACAAGATTTACGGGTGCTGGGAAAAAGCTTCCGTCCGTTTGCATGATATGTGGCCGGCCGTAAGGGGATATCCTTGCGGTGCCGTCTATTTGAATTGCAAGGTAAAGGTAGCTCTACACGGGGCCGTAAGACGGCTGCAAGGAATCGCAGCTTTGCGGCCGTTTTATGGCCGATAATAGAATGAGGCCCATAGTAATTGAGGTTGAAAAAATACTTTTAGTCCATAAAGTTCAACCTTTGTAGATCTCTTCTGATCTGTAATATGCAGATTAATTGTTAATTGATCCAGAGCAAGGCAAACAGAAAAAAAAAACACTGAAACATTGCCAGTTGTCTCGAAAGGTGAAAAAAATAAAACTCCTTAATGTATCTTTTGTTAGCTTGCAATCTTACCTCTTTTACAATGAATTCTGTACATTTGGCCATGCTCATATATCTGCTTAAAATATCTGAACAAGCAACAACATTCTAAAAATCTTATTTTTTACAGCTATTCTTAATATTCAGCATGTATAAGATAGTTAAAAATATCTGCTATGTTGCTTTTGCATATACATTTTTGCTTTGTGGCCTCTGTTCAGAATCTCATATCAAGAGTATATCTGCAAAGCAGTAAACCTTTGCCACTGGCAGAAATGTAGCAGTCATAAACAATTAGTTCCTTATGTGAACGGGCCAAGGTTAATTTTAGCCTCGTAAACTGCCTACTGCCTGATCTGATAAGTTTCCTCCTTTAGCTCCAGCTGTCTTGTCCCTGATGAGATTTGGCTACAAGGAGGATGGCATTATCAGCCCATTAACCATCCCTAGCAAAAGGACTGTGAGCCTGATGAATATTGATCACCTGTTATGTGGTGTTATAAGATGATGTTGATTAGACGTGACTGTTGGATGTTGCTTTGTGCTGCCTTTATTTTACTAGCTGAGAGATCTGATTTATAGTGCTAGCCATAGGGAACAGAAAAGAACACAAAAGTGCTTCTAGCCGTGTTCCTTCATCTTCCACTGTCCATAATAATCAAAAGGTTAATAATAATATCTTACTGTGGTGTGCTTCTATCACATTGCTAGCTGGGAGTTAATGTGCTGGTCATTTTCCCTTAAGAGGGTTACACAAGTCTGAATATAAAACATTTTTCTATTGTTCTTTAAGGAATACATTAACATTCTGTATCCACTTTTAGCTAATTATAATCAAACTATTGCTGCCTATTATTAATGGTTTTTGAATAAGCCCATGTTTCATATATATGCGTATGTATGTATTTAATGTATTTTTATTTGCACCATTATATGCACCAAATATTTTAGAAAATAATATAAATACAGCCTTTACATTGTTCACTTTTATATGCAATCATGCTTTATTGCAGGTTTCCATTTCCTTTATTTTTTAATCCTTTTCAGGCAATTACTGCTCAATTTCCTTTGTGCATATATTGCTTCCTCTCTGCATTCAGAGTCTCCTCCCAATTCAGGAAAGTAAAATGTAGATTCCACAGCAGAATAAATGCATATTTTATTTTTACATTTTACAAACATGTTGTCTCCTTTCAAGTGAAGTTCTTCAAAAGAGTATATTTTAAATTTGAACAGATGCATGGTGTGGTGAAATGCCACCAGGGGTCAGAAGAGAGCTCTTTAAGACTTCTCCCCAGGAGTGAGAGAGTTAACAACCTGCTCAAAAGGCAGGGGTGTGGCTGCAATCAGGGCCTGCTGCTACCTCCAGTTGGAGGATTGTTTGGAAGTTTGGAGTCTGTGAAGAGGCAAAGGAAGCCTGAGACAGCTCTGTGTGGCGAGAGAGAGTTCAGTGAGACCTGGAAAGCCAGTCTGGCTGCCCGGAAGTGTAGCGCAGTTGAGAGACATGACAAGACAAAAGTGTCCAGCGGGACCGGAGAGGGCAAAGAGACACAGCTACTCTGCAGATGGATTGCAGACCCTGAAGGGAGTGGACTCTAAAATAGGCAAGTGTGCAGGCCTGTGTTTTGGACTGTATTATGAATTACAGTAGAGCAGTGAGGGAACTGCAGTTAAAAGTGTAGGTAGTGCTTCAAAGAGAAGCTAGGATTTATTTTCTGTTTTGATTATTTTCTGTTTGCTGACAAATAAACCACAAGATCTGTTAAACCATACAAAAGGCTCCAGAGTACTCCATTGTGGTGCTGGAAAACAAGGCACGTATCCTGAGAGTGACAGTGAATCTGTAACAATGGATACAGATATAATTTTAATTCAGTTCTGTTAAAATGTGGAGAGGGGGGAGGGGGGACTGTCAATAAAACTGAAACCAAAATGAATCTATATTTAGTTTGATTGCTTTTTTTTATTATTCATTGAATTTTTATTAGATGGAAATCACATAAAGTTACAGATAATAAATATACCATAAGTCTTATTTGCATCTAGAATTTATATACATTCATTGAGTATAAATATACTTCCGTACACAATAAAACATTAGGTTCATTAAAGTATATACAACTGTTCCATCTATAAACAAATATGATTACCTACAGACTATCCCCATTATCTGGTGATATTATCCCCTATTGAAGACAGCTTTATTAGTGCTTTAAGGTATTACGTAGTCCGCATGGGAACCACCTCCGTTCATATTTTATTTTATTGTCTTCCAACATTTTAAACATATAACTATAAAAATAAAATCGGTCACCATAGATACTTACTTTACAAGATTAGACATCCCGCCGATTCTTTGTCCTTTACCGTATTACTGCTCTTTCTGAAGTAGACGCCCCCCCCCTTTTCCCTTTACACCATCTTGCGGTATAACACCAGTATGTATCTAGTTGGTCGTTCCCTAAATTTCAACCAAACACCCCACACTTCATTAAATGTATTCATTGTATCTTCCAAAGAGTGGAAAATGTGTACATTTATAGCACTATAATCCAATTTATCCATGATGGATTGGAAATTCAGATCCCTCTATTTCCACTGTTTAGCTATATGAGATTTGGAAGCTAAATATAAAAATTGAAGTCTATTTTGTGTTTGAGAGAGTGACGTCACTGGTATCCCCAGCAAACAAGTTTCTATGGTTTCCTGTACTGGAACCTTGAACAGCTCAGAAGCCACTTGAGAGACCCCAGATCTGTCTAACCCTAGGACATTCCCACCATATATGGATAAATGAGCCGATGGTCTTACAACCCCTGAAACAATTTGGGTCTACAGAGCACGTCCATTTTGCTATTCTTTCAGGGTTAAGAAAGGTGTGGTGTAATACTTAAATTGCGGTTTCCAGTATGCTATGATTTAGAGAGCCTCTATAGATATTCCTTCCGGAGACCCTCCATTTTTCCTCCTCCCAGCATTTTCCCATATCTGCCTCCCAATCTTTGATATAATTATTTTTAGTTGATAACTTTGGTGAGTTGAATATATCATAAATTCCACTAATTATTCCCTTTGCTGTGGGGTTGCTAATGCATATCCGAGACAACCAGGCCCCCTTAAGAAGACCCTGTTTTCTAATCAATGTCTCAATAAAATGTCTAAGTCTACACATTGTGTAATGTTCCTGTAAGGGGAGATGGAATGTGTCAATAATTTGTTTATTGTCCAGAAGTTAACTATATTTTATCCAATTCCCAGCATATTTAGGCCATTTGATTTCCACCGACCGTTTGATGCTAAACTAAGACCTTTCGGGGCCCCATGATGATTCATTTTAGGGGTCATGGGTGAAGGATTTAAAAACAGGGCATGGTTTCTCTCCCACTTCCAGCATTGTAATGTATGGTTTATAACGGGATGTCTCAGCTTGCAAACCCAGTCAGGGATTTTATCCAGCCGAACAAGGGTGTCTCATGCAAAGATATTGGAAACCTGCCCCATTTTATCAGATTTCTATAACAGCTTTTCCCTATATAAAGTTCCCAGATTAGAAGTGATTTTGATGCCTAAATATTGAGTATACTTGGGAACTCATTTAAAACAAAATTGTTCCCTTAAGGATTGTTTAAGAAGTTCGGCCATGGCAATACCAATTGCCTCTGTTTTGTCCATATTTATACATAGCCCTGATATTAGGCCAAAATTTTGCAAAATGTCCATAAGTGCATCTATGGAGTTGGCTGGGTCTGTAAAAGTACACAAAATATCGTCTGCAAACGTTGATATTTTATATTGATGGAGACCAACTGAAAGGCCCTTCATTGCTGATACTGCTCTAATGGTTTGTGCCAACGGTTTCATCTCCAGGGCAAATAGCAAAGCTTTTTTAACTGTGACTATCAGTAGAACATGAAAACACAAAACTCTCTGTGTCACTGGAGCATTTACAACCATTAATGAGAGTATCCAGAAATTAAAAAGCCTGTGACCTGTGACTGGGGGCTTTCTGAATATGTGACAACATCACCATGCATCAATGGTTCTATGCATGATGCACATAGTGTAACCTCCCTGTCACCTGTAACCAGGGCCAGGGAGGGGAGGTACAGGTGGAGCAGAGCAGGAGGGTAAGGGATGTGCCCCAAAATATAGGCACACAAGGTGTAGGAGAGGAGAGTCAGGGGCTTGATCCCGGGGGGGGGTGGGTAGTGGGGATGAGGGACAGGCCCCAGGGAGAGAACAGGGAGGTCAGCACAGTTGGCAGGGCAAGCGGTTGTGCCAAAACAGAGGGTCTACATTTATAACCAAGAGGACATAGAAACCCTCCTCAGGGAAGTCCAAGCCCACCATAGCATCATCCATGGTGGTAGTGATGTGAGGCCTGGCGTTAAGGCAAATGTCTGGAATGAGGTGACTGCAGCTGTAGCTTCATCAGGAGTTGCAAACCATGATGTTTGGTCGGTTAAACACGAATATGATGACTGCCAGATGAAGTTGAAGAAGAAGATGGCAGCGGAGGCCAGAGGGTTGGGAGTGGACTATCAAGGAGTCTTTGGAGCCTGCAGCAGTAGTGGGCCTTCCAGGTCAGTTGGACACTGGCTATCAGGAAACTCTGCAAAATGAGTATCATATGTACCATCACACACATGAACCCCACACACATAGATAACTGACATACAATAGCACTGTAAGATTTCTGGTTCTGACTACAGATATATGGGGCATTAATAACCATGTAAATATTATAACATATTATATAACATATTATTTTATTATCATATTATCATCCTAATTTTTATCAATGAAATGTTAGTCCAATACCTGTAGTTAAAACGGATTCTGAATAGCAGTTGCCAATGCAGTTTGTGTTAGTGTTATGCTTGCTGTATGTTCAAAGTTAAAATAAAACAAAACAGTATAAATATCAATTGCAATTGTATATATTTTGTAATGAGTTGCCCTAGCCTTATCTTCCCCATGTTACACTGCACCGTTTAAAGCTGTGTTGCTTAACACTCCAACTGTTTGAAAGCTATCCCCAGAGTTAAACAAGGTACAGATGTAGATCCACAATGATTTTACATCCAATAGAGAGTACATGTATGGGTGTGCACACTGCAGCATATGCAGCCATTGTTGCCCCAGCTCTTGTCGCAGGTGTTGATGTTACAGCCATTGTTGCCCGAACAGACCAGTCCAACTCCATATGGATGGGCAACAGCACCATCTCCATTGCCAACAGCACCATCTCCACTGGCAACAGAATCCCTACTGACAACACCATCCCTATCCCTATGGGGTACACCATCAAAACAGGCAACACTTCTGGCCTCACCACAGCACATCCAGAGTCCAACAGCGTCCAGAGACGGAAATCAGGTCCCCTCACCAGGCACCTTGAGTGACATATATCAGCACATCTGCTTGGCTGATAAGCCCAAGATCAGAGCAGTCCAACAGCTGACAACACAGCTGGGACATTAGACTGATATTGCTACCGGGCAGGTGGAAAGCATTCGAGCAAGATATGTTCGGATGGAGAGGTACGAGCAATTGGCTCATAGGGACAGACAAGCCCAGACACATCACTTGGCGCAGCTGGTGCAGTTGACTGAAGCCCACTTGCCTACACTCCAGCCTTCGGTTCCACAGGCTCCACCACCACCGCAGCAAGAGTCAGCAGCCTCCTCATCTCACCCCTTACCGCCAATGACAGCTGCTACACAGCCACCCCAGTTGGATGCACCCCTCAATCCAACATCTCCTGGCCGTAGTAAAGGGAGTAAGAGCGTGGTTACAGAAGGTGTGAACCCAGTGCTTAGAAAGAGGAAGTAGGTGAGAAAGTCCTTCAGGTCAGTGTTGTTCAAAACTCTTCCCAGGACCTACCACGCAGACCATGATTTCGGTGAAACACTGTGTGAATACACATGTGAAGTAACTTGAGGCTCCACCTCCTGTTGAATACTATTTGCCTCATTTATTGTTTCCCATAAATCATGGCATGTCTGATGGCTCCTGAGGAGAGGATTGACAATCACTGCCCTAAGTCCTCCTCATCCACAATCCACAATGAATATCATTTTGTATTAGTGTTGAAATACTAATGGCTGGCTACAGAGTGTGTACACGTATGGTTGTGTTGAATATTTCTGCAATTGATGTTCAATGTGGATTGCCATTAAAATGAGATGTTGAAGTCAATCCAAATAGTGTTCTGATTGATATCTTGTTCATGTCTCTGTAGGTCTTAATAGTCCAATCTCACAACCATGAAGGCATGTTCCTCAACCTCCTCTTTCTGTTTCACATATTCTGCTAATCAATTTCTGATTATTCCTTAATATCAACACACTCTGTGGGGATTAGATCTGTATGACATTATCCATGATTATAATTGAGCAGATATAGACAACGTGTAAGTGCTATGCACATTAATGGTTTCTCCAATTACATGGAGTGATTTCTGATGACCGTTTTTCTTTTCTTTATATTGTCATTTGCAGTATTACAAACTAATCTGTAAACCCTTTGCGGGTCCTATTTGGAACCGGTACGCTTTGGGCCGCCATTTGGCATTTGCAAGCTTGATTGCGGCTGCGTTGTTGATCGATTTTTGCAATTGAATAGCTTTGTGCGATTTTCGCGATTGGAAGTTTTGCGGCCTTGAAAGATCAAAGGCTTTGGGAGGGTGTAAGTTACAAGTTTACTCATCGCCATTTTTTCAAGGCCTTAACTCGTAACCTGTTTGAAGGCCGCCAATTGAAAGCAAATTTACTTGCGACCTCACTTATGGGATACCGGATCGTCCGAAAGCTCAATTGAATGAGGCTCTATGTCTCACATTCATGCTCTGTATTAATTCATTAACCATTCTTTTACAACAATTAAAATATCACTCATGGTCTTTAACATTTCCCAGTGAGGTGGGTGATGTTAACATTTTCTGGCACAGAAAAGTAGAATGTAAACTCAACCTTGTCCCATATACTTTTGTAAATGTCACTTTAAAATAGAGAGTCTATAATTATGTAATTTTAGTACTATATTTTTAGCAGTTTGTTTTGTGCATTAGTGTTTGATTTGCACTAGGGAATTCTTTCTCATAAATATCTTCCAATAAACAGATGATGCACATTGTAAGTAAAACATTTTTTTACACACACTGTTATATGGCCAGGTCACTCACCTATTGCAGTTACTTATATGTGGAGTTGTCAAATGTAATTTTAAAATTTACTGTATCTAAAATATTTGACTTTTTTTCCTTCCACTTCCAGACTAAATTAATTATATATTACATCAGTAATAAAAATGATGCACCTTTGATGTCACTTTCCTTGCATAATTTTTCTTATATTACATGCTGTATGTATATAAAGATGAAATCTCTACTTTAAAAGTAGTTCTGATGAAGAAATTCAAAGAGAAGAAATACAAAGAAAATGTATAAATGGAAGCATATGAAAAAAACTCTAAGGTAGACCGAAGGGATTTTATTAAAAGCAAGAAAAATAGAGAGAAGATTGCAACTATAAAAAGGGACTCCAAAAGATCTATGGAATGTAGATTCCTTACTACTTAAAACAAAGGTGCTAATCAATTAAATACATGTTTGACAAAACTCAGGACAATTTTAAAAGAAGGTACAAAAAAGAGAAAAGCAGGTGGCTCCAGGTATCCAAAGATTCCAGAATACAGTGTAGGGGTGCTACTTAAGGATATAATTTACTAAGAAACAAAAAAGTAGAGGACAGGACAAGTATCCTTTAGAATGTAAGTGCACACCCTCTGCCCAAATTGACAATATAGAGTAGCAAAAAAATATATAAAACTTAACATTTATTAGTGTTGTTAAAAACTGTTGTTAAAATATTGAAATTCTGACGAGATAAAGTGGGTAGGGGAATGGGAGATTATTATTATGGGTTTCCTTATATATTAAATGAATAGGAATAAATCCTATATCCTCATTGTTTAAAGTGATAATAAATAGTGAGAGACAAAGTTTTGATTGTATATTCCCCCACACAATCTATGGAGCTAAGTAGCCTAGTATATTCCACACTCTAATATTAATTTCATAATGATTCATTGAATTGTAGTTAGATGTGGATACTATTTATAAATCGTTTTTTCTAGGTGGTAAGTCTATATTATTGCAGAACGTCTCAGCTCCAAACAACTGACCGCGTGTCGCCTATGCGTCTGCGTGTGACGTCATAGGTCGACGTAGCAGCGTTGTACGTGCAACCCGACGCATGTTTCTGAGGATTTCATCAGGGGTTACGGGGAGAATGTCAGAGGAGCAATTTTAAAAGAAGATGACATCCTGAAGGAAATATTACAAGAAAAATCCACAATAACGTTTACAAAGAATAAAAACATTTTAGCACCCAGTGAATTAAGGAGCAGGGGGAGTAGATTTAAGATTAAACAACTGACCAATTGTAAGACAGACCATCAGCCCCATTAAATTCCCCAAACGTGTAAAACCGTAGCAGTAAAAGAGCCCGTAAGACTAACTGCTATTAAATTGGCCTCTTAAAGCTACCCGCAAAGGATCTGCGGGTTACAGGAGGAAAAACCCTATGGGATGTCGAAATCTGAACTCCATTGCCGCAAAACCTTTGATCTGTCATGTCCGTAACTGTTGCGTTCGAAGTTCACTATTAAATTGCTATGAATCCCCACTTGCGTTAAAACACATAACACGCAAATGAAGGCAAAAATATTACGGACTCCAAATAGGACCCGCAAAGGGTTTACAGACAGTTTCTCAACACTGTAAAAGACAATATGAACACTTTAAAATTTGGGGAAAGCATGGAAAGGCATTACAATTACTTGCACAAAAAAATAGGCATTTAAAAAATAATTTATTTCATTATGTTGGAATGGTCATACATGTGCCAATATGAAAAGCCATGCTGCAACATGCATAAAGCAATTAAAGACACACTACCTTATTAAATTGCAACACAAAAACATGAAACTGATGCCATATTACCCCTTTTTTACTCACAGAGGCTATAATGTGGACCCTGGAATATATATACAGTACATCTCGCTCATGACATCTGCATTGGGAAAACAAATAGTGGCCAAATTACACCATCACATCACATATTTCAAGTATCAGAGGAACATTTTATTATTTGCTGTTCAGTCCTTCAGTCGTGTCTGACTCTCTGTGACCCTATGGACTGCAGCACATTTAGCTAGGTCTCTGTCTGTGCTGTTCCACAAGGTTTGCATGCCAAAGATACTGGAGTAGGTTGCCAGTTCCTTCTCTAGTGGACTGTGATTTGTCTGACCTCTCTGCTATCACCTGCCCACTGACAGTGGCCCTACATGGTATAGCTCACAGCTTCATTCAGGTACACAAGGCCCTTAACCACCACTTAGCAATCCACAAGGGGACCTGGAAATCATACACCACACTAATGTAAATTGATGAATAGCAAAACATAATGGGAGGTCACCAAATTGGATTATCTATACATCTTGGTACATGGCCAAGAGCAATGGCAAGGGACTCTCCAGGATGGGTGTAGCGAAGATGGAGGTGAGTTGGCTGTTGATCCACGTGCCTCTGCAAAGCCTCCATGTGTTTTTTCGGCCCCTCCTGATGGTTTAGAGTAGATAAGTGTGGTGTATGTTCCCCTGGTCACCTTCAGCATTGCTAACTGGTGGTCGTGAAGGGGCTTGTGTACCTGAATGAAGCTGTGAGCTATACCATGTAGAGTCACTCTAGGTGGGCAGGTCATAGCAGAGAGGTCAGACAAATCACAGTCCACTAGAAAATAAGCTGGCAACCCACTCCAGTATCACCTGTTATATTCCTATCAGGCCCTCAAGGGAATGTTGATACTCCACAGTATCACTAATTGGACTTTGCATGTATATTAACCCTTTATTTTGATTATATATGATATAAATTATTATATGATATCTAATTATATCTTATGACTATTATTATTGATATATGTAGTGATCTATTGCGTAGTAACTAGGGCTCATTAGTTTACATATATAAGAATGTGACACAAATGTGATGAATGTGGATGTCCCCAACCATTGAAAACACACTGACAAGGTTAGAACGGTACAACAAAGCTTTATTTCATAGACAGAGCACAATCAGAAATGGTCAAGACTGTGCATTAATATCATTGGTGTGGTGTGGGTGGATCCTGGGAGAGCAAGAGGCTTGTGGGAAAAAGGGGATACCTACAGGGGGTAATGTCATAGTCTAGAATTAGCATGATGCAAAGCACCTACCAGGGTCACATGTGGTTACTACACCACTGCAACCGGAATCTGATGAAAAAATTATCATCAGAGATCACTTGTACAACAACATGTAATTGAAGAAACCATTAATGTGCATAGCACTCACAATTCATCTTGCTCTGCTCAATGAAACAGATGATTCAACCTCTGGACTGTGTAATCCAATCCAGTTTCAAACATACAGTGTGGTGACTAAACAAAAATCTGAAAAAAAGTGGTCAACTAAAAAAAGACGGAGGATAAAAAAAATAATCAACATGCATGTACAGTACAGTGCTAAATACTGTAACTGTAACAATATAACAACGCACCTGATTCCCATCTGCAAGCATTACTATTAGCTAGGTCTCTCGATAATCTGCAATATAGGAAAATACCCATTAATACGGAGAGAACACAAGGGTCAACAGCCAGATTCAATGTTACTTACATCAGACCTAAGGATCTGTTCTCAGACTGATATTGAGGTCAGGATCACATGCTTCACTAGAGCATATATCAATGCTGGCTGTCATTAACATGCCATTGTGAGACTTTGCAAATCTACCACCATAGCGTTATTAGTCTACATTTAAGCTAACAACAATTATGTCTTAGATACCTGGCTATATGATAGCTTTATGATTGTGGGAGCTACATGTTAAGGGGAATGTTACATTGAAGGAATGTCTACCTGAGAGTCACTTGGAAAACCTTACACCTCATACATTTCCTTCACAATGCTTGCAGATGCAGAAGATGCCTTCATGGACCTGAATTGTACCTTAAACAAAACAAAATAATAAAAAAATATCACCTACACAATAAGGCCTTTAAAAAAGATAGGGACTGCAGCAACTCTTCTCAACAGCATTCCTCAGTGATCACCAATTGGTGACATGTTCAACAGAACCCTATGTGTCCACAGAGAAGAGGATCATGGACAATATGATGGGAGGTAGCCATCTGCATACAATATATCACCATCACATAGGCCAAGATCCAAGGCTCTGTAGCCAGGCTAGATTAGGTTAACATTGTGACCAACAGATTGCGCAGCCGCTAGGTCCTCCTCCGCCTAGACACAGGGTCCAAAGCCCCCGTTGCAGGTCGCTGGTGGTGGTGGTGGTGGTGGGGGGGGACAGGAGGAGGCAACCCCCAGGAGGCAGTGGCACCTGCAGTGGTGGAGACATGGTGGGATGAGAGGAGGGGCCAGGCTGTGGGGTGGAGGAGGCGGGGCTGGGGACCAGAGTGCATTGCATGGCTTCTGCGGTGACTCCCTGGAATGCGCTCTGGGCCATCCCAATCCTGAGTAGCCCGACCAGGTAGGATTCAGTCATTAGATGATGCCTCCTCTCCTTCCTATTGTGGCTGGGCAGGCTGCGCATTCCCTTCGCATGATTGGTGGAGAAGTTGGCCTGGATTCCCCAGAGACACTCCAACTGCTGCTGCGTGATAGCCAGGATCTCCGTCTGCGCAGCCTGGCTTGATGTTGGTGATGGAGGCTCTTAGGGTTTGCTGGTGAGGAGGTGGCAGTGTGTGAGTGGGGATGGTCAGGGATTTAATGATGCATACATCTATTCCTTGTTAATTCCATAGAGCTGACATGTTAGTGTCCTTGTTGGTCATCATGTACATGTGTAGTGTGTGTGATGTACATGTGGTGGCATGTTGGTGTATATGATAGTCACCTGACATGGAGGCTGGGTCCTGCTGGGCCACCAGGCCTGAAGCTCCAGTGGTGAGCACCTGGTTCAGAAAGTCCTTGGCGACCCTCTCCCACTCATTATAAGTCACAGTCATGTTGTTGTTCTCCTTGGCCATCAACCTCCTTACCTTGGCCCTGATGTTGCCAAATGCTTGATGGACCTCACATTCCTTGGCACTGTGCAGCATCCTCTACCTCCTTCCATGACTGAGCCATAGGCCCTGGCCTAACTTCCCTCCCCCTGCAAGAATCACAGAGCGGTCATATATAGCACCAAAGAGGACCACATGTGTAATTGTGGGCCCTGTGCTTGCCCTTAGCCTCTTGCCCTTCCGACTGTGGACGGGGATCCTTACCTCCTTGACCTGTCCATAAGGCCCGTCCTTTCCCTGAACTACCACCCCCATAGATCAGGCCCCTCCCCCTCTGTCCTTCTCCTTGGTGTTCCTGGTGCTCGGGCCACCTTACCACCACCCACCTCCTCCTCTACACTCCCCTCCTCCTCCTGCTCCTCCTCCTACTCCTTCTCCTCCTCTCCACCACTCCTCTCCTCCTCCTCCTCTCCACCACTCCTCTCTTTCCCAGGGCCACCTCTCTCTCCTCTCTCTTCTTCTCACCTCACCTCTTCTCCTTCTCCACTCCTCTCCCCTCCTCACTCCTCCATCCATTTCAATCCCAAAAATAATATAACAATAAATACAAATATGTGTTACTGTAAATATATGATGGAAAAAACGATGTGTATTATGTATATTTGTTAACTGTTCAGCGATGGGGCATGTGGGATGGGATTGAGTGACCTAGCTCTATGTGTCTCTATTTGTGTTCTTTTAATTATGTGTATTGGAATTATTGCAATTATAGTAGAAGATAAATCAACAAAACTGCAAACTACTGCTCTCAAAATACTCCTGCTCTCTCTCTCTCAAAAACCTCTAACTCCGGGACCTGCATGCTACTTCCTCAGAAAATACAACACAGTCAACGCATGGCCGGTTGGAACGCAATTTTATAATCTCCCTCTGTCAATCATCTGCGGCTAGGCCGCTTTCTATTGGCTGAGAGGCCTGTGTTGCACTACGTTATACCGAGATTGAACAAACACAGCTCGGGCAGCCACCTATACAGCTTGCGTGCGCGGAAAGGCACATTGGACATTCAAAGAGATCTCTCAAAATGAGATTCTGGAAACACCTTCATAACATCTTAAAAGGTGTCTTCACTAATGGTTTTTCTCCTCATGTCATCCAATGTCAAAATAAAGAAACAGATAACATTACCATGCAGGCTTTGGACCTTGTTAGACCTTCTAAAAGAAGAGCAAACAGGGTGTAGAAACTGAGACAACAAGAAACTAGATGGAATTGATTTGGCGGCCTTTCCTCTAAAGAAGCTAGTAGCAAATAGATTGTTGTTCAATACAATACTGGGGATAATATGTTTTGGTACCTCTTTTGTATAGATATATAAATGTATCAGTGTGTAGATGGGATATACATAGGTGTCAACAATAGACCTATAACATCATTATTAAAGTACAGTGACATACCTTACCTGCTATGGAGATGTGGTATTTCTAGACCATGCTTATGAATAGGGTTTGTATGCACCAGTGTAATGATTAGCACAATAGTGAAAGTGATTTTATTAAACATATTGGCTTGTTTTAGGTACATATCTTTTTTTTTACTTCCTCCTTTATATTCAGTATTTGCATATTCTTGTTTATATTTAGGATTTATGAGTTTATATATAAATATACAGTTAGTGATGTCGCGAACATCAAATTTTCGGTTCGCGAACATCGGACGCGAACTTCAATCAAATGTTCGCGAACGGGCGAACCCGGCAAACCGCCATAGACTTCAATGGGCAGGCGAATTTTAAAACCCACAGGGACTCTTTCTGGCCACAATAGTGATGGGAAAGCTGTATAAGGGGACTAACACCTGGACTGTGGCATGCCGGAGGGGGATCCATGGCAAAACTCCCACGGAAAAATACATAGTTGATGCAGAGTCTGGTTTTATGCCATAAAGGGCATAAATCACCTAACATTCCTAAATTGTTTGGAATAACATGCTTTAAAACATCAGGTATGATGTTGTTTCGATCAGGTAGTGTAAGGGTTACACCCACTTCACAGTAACAGACCAATCTCCCTGTTTAATGCACCGCAAACAACCGCAAACAGTCCCTTTGCACAACCACAAACTCCCCATTTGCACAAGGTTGGATACCAAGCTAGCCATGTCCCGTTCCTTGTCCTCACTGATGTCATTGAAGGTCTCTTCCTCCACCCAGCCACCAAGGGTCCCCGAAAGGTGACAACAAGCCCCCTGGGACGCCTGCTGTGTTTGGTCTTCCACCTCCTCAAAGCCACCTTCCTCCTCTGACTCCTCTTCTTCAGACTCCTCTCTCTGCGTTGCCTCTGCGTTATTATAAGGTGTGTACTGTTAAGTAGTACTATTCCTATCGGTTTAATCCCTGTTTCGTCCACTATTAGGGGACGTGTATATGGCATTGATTTTTGGAACAGGGAGATGGAAAAAGATGCTTGGTCGGACCTCCTACTTCAAATTTGGGGCACTGTGCGTGCAATCTAAGGTGCCACCAGATATGAGTGTCACTGTGCACTGGCAAAAGTTGGCAGAGTAGGCGCTGTAGGCCTCACACACACGCCTGTAGGCAGGCAGCTGATATTCAATTGATTACAGTCAAAAAAAGTGTTGTTTTATGTTACTGTACACTACGGTTGCACCAGATATGAGTGTCACTGTGCACTGGCAAAAGTTGGCAGAGTAGATGCAATAGGCTTCACACACACGCCTGTAGGCAGGCAATTGCTATTCAATCTATTACAGTCAAAAAAGTGTTGTTTTATGTCACTGAGCACAATATAAGTTGTGAGCCTGACACAGGCAGGCAACTGAAATTAGATTACAGGAAAAAAATGGTTGTTTTAAATGTATGTTACACCACCAGGTCTGAGTAGTGAAAATAAGCACAATATAAGCTGTTAGGTGTTAGCCTGTCACACACACACGCTGGCAGGCAGGCATAGATTACACGAAAATTTTTTTATAAAATAAAATAAATGATGTTCAAAGTTTCCTCAATGATAAAGTATAGAGGGCGAACCGAAAAGCGCATGTGTTCGCCGTTCGTGGTGGACGCGAACATGCGAAAATCACCGTGAATAGTTCTCCGGCAAACTGTTCGGGACATCACTATATACAGTATATATATGTGTGTGTGTGTGTTTATATTTGTTGTATTAGTATATGCTATTTGGTAACTTTTTCAGTATGTACCCATATATACATAAGAGAGATTCATATCGGCACATTTGTATTACAGTATGATTATCATATTTCCTTTCACTTAGGTTTCCCATTTTTTATCAGAACTACATATTTTTTACTAGTATTATATTTTTATATGTTTTATATATATTTTTTTTTAATATAGACGTTCTCCAGTATAGTGGGACTTGTTTTAGGCTGCTTTGAAGTGGTTGATGCTGTGCACAACAAGTTTGAATTTCTTCATCAGAACTAATTTTTTACCTGAGAAAGCAATCAGCATAGCATCTTTGTTTTGGTTTTACTTTCAAATTTCATGTGGGATCTATACTGCTGACTTAACACTTATTTTATAAACCAGTCCTTTGGACTAAGTTTATCACCCACAGTGACATTTGTATCCGTATGGTATTTATCATTTATTATATTACTGTTGCATTTTGATCTATCCATTACGTTTTGGTAACATTATACCCTATAATCTGGTGGTGTGGATACAGGATTTAGCGCTCCTCTACTTTAGCAATAGCAATCCCCAATCTTTATATATAAGAGGTGTGAGCTTTATATTTATATCTAAAAGGCACTCAAGCTGAGCAAAATGTGTAAAGTCTTTTTCAGAGAAATGTTTTCCACCGACTTCTAAAAACTCTTTTTTAACCAAAAATGTGGGACAACAATGGACATTTAATTTATAACTGCTTTGTTAGCCAGTTAACATTATTAGAAGCATGAGTTTCATCTAGTAATGAATGACCCATGCACAGAAAAGAACATCTTGAAGATTACCAGGAAGTTTAAATATTTTAAAATATGTCTTTTTAAAAATGAATAGAGAATTGAATCATATCAACAGCAATTTCACCAAAATGCCTGTAAGCCAGGACATTGGACTATCAAATGAATGACTCAGGTAACATAAGAGAAAGATTATGAAAGTTTGAGTTGTTCCCTGTTTTCTAACTAGGATTGTCAGAATGTGTACAATAAATCCACATCACTAATAACAAGAGTATATTATGACTTCTGAGCAATGCGATCCTGGGGTAAAAGAGGTTTGTTGGACAGCCTGAATCCACCGGAAGATGACAGGTTAATAGAGAATATGCATAGGACTGTGGAGTATAATAAGCATATATCTGTAGAAAAGACAAGACTAACCGTGAAAAGAATAAGAATATGTTCACAGAGGATCAGAGGAAGCAGATTACGAGACAACAGAATAAATATAGGTATGTTGAAGAGCAAAAGAGATTTGTTACAGAGTATTTGTAATTAAAAGCAGAAATGTAGTGAAGAGTAGACTTGTACAATGCATTCTATGTGAAGACTAGTGGTTTGAATGCAAGTCTACAGGAGTGCTGAAAGAGAGAATTACTGTCACTGGTGATATTGCCTTTACAAGACTGAAGCACTGTCAGCTCATTTAACATTTAGACTTGCTTTACGGGTGGGTGAATTTAGATTTGATGCTGCCTAGGCCATTCAGATTTGTGCATCCCCCACTTGAAGGTCCCTTTTCCCCTTTCTATATCTCAAATCATAAATTTTAGTTTATGTATATGTAAGGTATGTCAGAAATTGTCAAATGCACTTACAGAAAAAAAATCACTGCCTATAGACAAACTGTAACATATACAAACATGGGCAATGTACCTTCAGGCAGACTGCTACTCCCTTAAAATGTACTGTTCTAGGTCGAAAAAACCCTGAACAACCTCTCCACTTTGTCCTATAAATACTAGGGCCTTGAGTCAGTTGAGCTGTTGTTGTTTAGGGAGCCCATAATGGAGCTCGTAATCTAATTTGCTAGTCAATTGGCATATTTTTGCGAGCTGCAAACGATCTATGGGTTACAGGCTGAAAATTCTTGCGGTTGTCGAGATCATAACCTACAGCCCATCTAAGCCTTTGATCTTTCAAACCTGCAAGACTTACAATTGCAAATCGCTATTCAATTGCTACTATTCCTCAAGCCCGCAAATATTTTCACACCCGTAAATTTCAAATGTAGAAGAAAATCCTACAGGTACTAGATAAGACTCACAAGGGTTCATAGCACTGTAAATGCTAATAAAAAATTAATACTGCAGTTTAAAAGATGGTGAAAGCGATGAAAGACATTAGAATTAATTGTGCAACAGCCTCAAGCTTGTAAATCTGCAATCAAATTTTTTTTTTATGTGACATTTCGGTGTCAATCTTGGGAATCAATGAGTTAATACATATCAGTCCACCAACATGGACTACAACAGTATCGCCATTAATTTCTATTATTTTGTACATTGCCGAATTGCAGGTCTGATTGCATATGGGACCTCTAAATGCTAATTGATTGACATGTAACCTCCATGTTTTACTGACTCAATGATGACGGTCTCATTTTCTATTGGCTGTTTCCAAATGGAAAAGCCTTGCTTAATTGATTATGATCACACTCTGAAATGCTACATGCTTTACGATTTCAGCCCTCGGCGCGCAAGTTGCAGGCTTGTTCAATTGAATCGCTCTGTAATTGTAGCAAATTGCAAGCCCGCAGACATACAGCCTGTAGAATTCAATCTGCAGGCTAGCAATTGAATGAGGCTCTAGGTTAGTAACTGCACTAACTGGACAGAGAGCATTTTTTTGAAGTAGCACATACATGTACAAGCTATTACATCATATGTAATATTTTCTTAAATTAAAAATACAAATCATATTTTGATATAAGTTAGCTGAAAGCCAAACTGACACATCTAAAGATGACTGAAGTCCAACACCTCTCACAGCAAGAATAACTAATTATAAGGTGCGATGTGACTTGAGGTTATTTTCTGCAAGCATAATACTTGTTGAAAAGCAGTGAGAACAAAATAACAGATTTTTTCAGTATCTATGGTGGTAAAGAATGATTTTATACTGCTGTTTCTGCAAAGTAATGCCAAATCCAAATGAATTCAGTCCGATTAGTATATTCCCTGCCACTCAGATAATGATCTACTTTTATTATAGAATAAATCATATTCAAAAAAGTGGATTTACATAATTAAGAATAGCTCAAGTTTGTGTAAACAATAACAGCAAGTATTTGGATTCTCACTGCAGGAGTATCCTAGGATATCAGAACAAAAGGGCCAGAGGCATAAATTGTAGTCAAAACAGTCCGTGGTACAGAGGCCGGCAGAATAGGTTCATAAATGGGAAAAAATGCAAAACATCAATCCAGGTAGCAATCAAAAAGGGCAAAGAATAAACAAAAAGGACAAAGAATAAACAAAAGCTGAGGTAAAAAACAGGAAAGCAGGAACAGCAATTACAATTACATAAATGCTTAGTAGTGGTTAAACCCCTCTGATAATCTTTAAACCCCATGATCAAGTCAGCTGGCATATTATGCACACCCACAGACAGACCATCCTGGCTGCAGCCAACCTCATTCACTACAGTAGACAAGATTACGTGGTCATAGTGTTATCTACAACACTTTGCACTAAAAACTTCTGTAAATAAAATATGCTTTGTGCTTAAATAGAGTCCTTTTAAATTTACTGAATCTCAATTTAATATGGCTGTATATCATTAGGAATCCCATGAAGATAAGTATGTTTTCTAATAAAGGCTTCTGCTGTTTCTGCAGCACTTGGTACCTTGCTAAATGGGACAAAATGGAATCTTGGCAAGTCTGTCAATAATGACCATTAGTATTATATCCATTTGATAAATACCATGGTTGTTGAGGGACTGGAAGAGACATACAAAGCCCTACAGGATGTGTATAAGGTATCTTAAGTCCAACAAAAAGTTTTATGAACTAGATGTGGAGTCTCTTTTATTTCTGGATCACCATCCAATGGTGCATCATGTAAGGCCTGAAATACATGGAGACATAGAATATGTGGCGCATATATTTTCTCTTTTATGTAAAGTAGTCCATCTTTATGCACTGCCTTGACATTTGGAGGAAGTTGAGGATTTGTGGGGACCTCTATTTTACCAGTTGTAGCACAAAGAAAATGTTTTTGTTGTAGATATTTCTTCATCTTGCAATTCAGCTTTTCCATTCAAATATCCCGGTCTGTAAATTATATGAAAATGGAATCTGTTAAAGAAAAGGACCATCTGGCTTGCCTTAGATTACATCCCTTTGCCTCTTTTATCTGTTCTAGGTTCTGGTTGACTATATAAATAGTTACAGGGTGTTCTGTAACCTAGAATAAATTCATTCTTCTAATGCCAGTTGTTTGATAACAGTTCTCAATCTGTGACACTCTAGTTTTGTTCTGTAGGAGATCATTTCTTTTACATGAAGGAATAGAATGTAGTGGAGAATTTGTGTCTTTTCTCTGTGAAAGAACGGCTCCAACAGCCACTTCAGCAGCATAAACCTTCAAATTAAATGGGAGTGAGGTATTTCGATGCCAAAGTATTGGAGCATGTGGTAATTTATTCATAAGACACTGGAATGCCTGCTCAGCCTCAGAAGCCAACTTAAATTTGGATGCTTAGACTGTAATTGGGGACAAAATCCTTAAAAATATTTAATAAATTGTATGTAAAAATTAGAGAAGCCAATACATCTTTGGACTTGGTTGCAAGATCTGGCAGTTAGGGATAAGACAAAACCCAGAAATTCAACTGTGGTCACATGAAATAAACATGTTTCCATTTTATAATACAGTTGATGTTACCTTAATCTGAATAATACAATCCTCATATATTCAATGTGTTATTTCAAGACCTATGAATATATCAGAATATCTTCAAGGTATACTAGCAAAGATCTATCAAGCAAATCCTTGAATACATCATTAATGAAGTGCTGGAAAGTGGAATGGGGCATTGCATAGACCAAATAGCATCAAGATGTACTCAAAGTTTCCATACCTGGTTCTGAAAGCAGTCTTCTACTCATCACTATTCCTAATACATAACAAATTATATGCACAAAGTAAATCAAGCTTAGAGTAAATCTTTGCACATGTAAGGTGTTCAAAGATTTCTGGAAGTAGAAGATAGTGATTATTTATAGTGATGTCATTCAATTTTCTGTAATATATACATGGTCTTAATGATTTCACTTTATTTTGCGCAAAGCAATACATGCTCAAGCAGGGGAGGTAGACATACAAAGAAATCTTCTCTTCAAATTAATATCCAAATATTCTCTAAGATTAAAAAAAAATAATAGATTTTTATGTTCTGACTCAGATAAAAGGAAATCTCCATCCAAATTGAATTTTAGAACCAGGGAGGAGATCGATAGGGCAGTCATAGACCCTATGAGGAGGTCATTTTTAAGCTTCTTTTTTTATCAAAGACATCTCTGAACTCTTAATATTCTACTGGCAATGTTTATTATTCTCCAATTCCTGAGAACAGGCTATAAAGAGGGAGTTATTTATTCAAAAGGTTGAAGAGAATGATTTAACCGAGATGCTAGTCAATTACGGGATTGTGCCTTTGTCGCCATGGGAGTCTCAAAACTAGAGGGAAAAATTGCACTGAAATGGAATAGTTGTCCTAGTAATAGGTCCTGATCTCATCAGTGTACCATCAATACATTGAATTTGTATTAGATTACTGCTTTCTTGGGTATAATTCTGTACTAGAATGTAATGCAGAAAACTTGAGCTTGCTCCAGAATCAATGATTGCTTGTAGTTGATCCTAACCCTACTGCAGAGGAACAGAAATTGTTTAATGGTTGTAACTCAGTTATAGAAGAGCCATGTTATATTGAGGAATAGGAGAAGAAAACCTAATATTTCCCATAGGTTTTCTTGTCACACAAGAATGGATGAAATGTCCAGGTTTACCATAATATATACAAAGATTTTTCTTCCTTCTATAGCCTTTTTCTGCTGGAGATAAATGACCCCATGTCATGGCCACCATTTAACTTTTGGGGCTATGGATTATTGTGAACTCTGAGTGAACCTGGTACCTGAATCATGGACTCTGTGATTTGTAATCCCAGCCCATGTTATTGCTAAATATTTTAATGGACACAGGACTTGCTAAGGAATATGACATGATGTTTCTGTGTGTAATGTAATGTGGGCCACAATAATTAATATTGGGGTTACTATCTGATGTTATTGATACAGGGCAGTGTGTGTTATACAAGGTAGTGTGTGTGTGGCCTTAACCATAGGATTTAATACTGTATAGATTTAGGGGGCACATGCTGCATTTTCCTCAGTGAGGTATATTGCCTGGGTCTCTGGGCAGAGGGACCATCAGTTATGAGGTGCTTGGTTATAGGGGATTCCATTACAGTGGGGAAAGAGGTCTCCCTATTTTCATGTTCCTGCCATAAAATGTATTTCACCAACCTCTCCCTAGACATTATGGCGCAATTTGTGACCTGCCAGCATAGGTAAGTCCCTGATTTGTAGATCAGAAGAGGCAAGCTAAAAGAGAAAACACTGTCTATCTAATTATAGGACTCTTAAGCCCTGTGAGGTAATTAATAACCCTGACATCGGAAAAGTACTGGGACAGGCAATACACTTTGGGCCTTATTCGTTTGCAAGCTTGCAGATTACGAAAATTTGCTACAATTACAAAAAGATTCAATTGAACAAGCCAGCAATTTGCAAGCCGAAAGCATAAACCGTACACATTTGTAGCATTTCAGAGCGTGATCATGATCAATTAAGCAAGGCCGTAAATACCGATTTAGAAACAGCCAATAGTAAATGAGACGCCATCATTACGTCAGTACAACATGAAGGTTAAACGTCAAACAATTAGCATTTAAAGGTCCCATATGCGATCGGAATCGCAAATTCGGCAATGTACAAAATATAAAAAATGAATGGCGATACTGTTTCAGTCCATTTGAGTGGCCCGATATGTATTAACTCATTGATTCCTGAGATTGATAGGACACCGAAATTAAACCTAAAAATAAATAATATTTCATTGCAGATTTGGGAGCTTGAGACTGTTGTGCAATTAATTCTAATGTCTTTCATTGCTTTCCTGTCTTTTAAAGAGCAGTATTGATTTTTTATTTGCATTTGCTGTGCTATGAACAGATGTTTAACCCCCTTGAGAGTCCTTTTTTTTAGAAATCTGTTTTACTTTTTATTGTATACATCATCATAGAGATAAAAAGTACACAAAACTATCTTACATCCGGCATACATACTTAGGGATAAAAACATCAATGAGAAATCAGTATTGCACATTGTTACTTATTACTATCAGTTCATATTTCTATATTTTTCCCAAACATGTCACTTTAACATCAGATTACGTGATATAACATTTTTTTGTACATTAGACATTTTTAAAGCTTTGTTTCTATCCATAATATCCCTAATTTCTGACCATGATGGAATCTTTTTCTGCTTCCAGTTTATAATTAAAAGCCATTTCGCTATCAAAAGACAATGTGTAATAATTATTTTTTTGGGCAAAGAGATATTTAAGTCGTACATGTGAAATAAGACTAGTTTCGATTTGTGAGACAGAATCACTTCTGATATTTTAGCCAGGTGTGCAGTGCATTCTTCCCAAAA
This sequence comes from Discoglossus pictus, assembly GCA_027410445.1. NCBI lineage: Eukaryota > Metazoa > Chordata > Amphibia > Anura > Alytidae > Discoglossus > Discoglossus pictus. The sequence continues at coordinate 113,391,011 of CM050164.1, forward strand.
TATTCTTGCCAATTTACATTCCCACCACATTCCCCATGTGTGCCTGGTGCACCACAACCTCTCCAGCACAAGGGGAAGTGGTTTTCATTTATTTTATTAAGTTCTGTAGGCACCCAGTACCATCTTTGGTCTAATTTATAGAAATGCTCTCCATAATACACACATAGTGGGGATTTTTTGACCATCACAAAATTTCCCACCACTTATCTTTTGGGCATATCATGTTTCATTCTAATTCCCATTTTATATCGGTTTTACTTCTAGAGAAGTCCTTTCCGAGATATTTTGACATTTAGCAACTTTACCTGAGGGGTTATCTAATATTATCAGCTTTTCCTATTCTGTCGTTTCTTATTGGTAATAATTTAGGTATCCCTTAGTAGACAGTTTATTATTTAATGTAATTAATTCCAACCAGGAAAGAGCTTTAATATGTAATTCTTTCTGTATGAATTATTGTGATAACTTTAATCCCTTATAATAAATATATTTTATAATTCTCAAGTTATCTTTTTCTAGATAGGTTATAAAGCTTTTTTTCTTCTTCCTCTAGCATTTTTAATGGTGCTACTATTGAGCGAAAGTTGCTGTATTTCCATTTATATATATATATATATCAGAATTTCTGTATTGAATACAGTCCCCACTGGTAAGGATCTTAATTGTTTTAATTCCGCATTGGGAAGTCACAGATATAGACTCCTACTTATATTAGGTATCATATCATCTTTTATTTCTATACATCTTATGGTATTTTTCATGCTGTTCCACCCTAATAGGTGGGAGAGAGCTATTGAATTATGAATATCTTCTATTGAGGGGAACTGAATGCCTGCTCTTTCTAAGTATCTTCTAGTATATAAGTCATTTTAGGGATTATAACCATATTTATGGCTGATACATAAACAAATACTATATATATATGATTCCATTCCAGCAATAATTTTTTAATTTATACATATATTCCATCTAATTTTTTATAAGTAAATATCCAATGCAGTAACTCCCTTGCGAGGCCTATCTGGTACTCGTAGGATTTTCTTCCACATTTGCCATTTACGTGTGTGAAAACATTTGCGTGCTTGAGTAATTGTAGCAGTTGAATAACAATTAGCATTTTTAGCGATTGTCAGCCTTATTAAATTGCGATTCAGCCAATTGAATAGGGCTCTATATAAGCACAGAGCATATTTTCTTTACAGAAGTTTTTAGTTAGTGAAGACCTTGCTTTTGGATAGAAGTTCACTAACTAAAAACTTCTGTAAAAAAAAATATGCTATGTGCTTAAATAGAGCCCATCAATTGGCCGAATTGCAATTTAATAAGGCTGTGTAACTTTTGCAGGCTTGAAAGATCAAAGGCTTAGTTGGGTTGTAAGTTATGAATAAAGGTTGTTAGTTGAAACATACATAAATTGAGGTGTGCGTTTCATTCTGAGGGAATATGATAATTGTAACCATTGAAATGTTTTTGTGGACTCTGCCTGCAACCCTGCTCCTAACCACTGGGAGTAATATTGATTTCCTGTGTTCCTGTATCATGAGGACTGTTCCTGGACTGGCTAGGCAGGCTGGGAACTGAGAGTTAAATTCCAAAAATCTGCAACCCAGAGGAATTCCTGTAAGCTAAAAGCAGGTGGTGTGGCCCTTAGCCCCTTAGCCTACATACAGTAGGTTCTTATTTTTCTTTAAGACAAGATCAGTTTCAAGTACTATGTGAGACAAAGTATATATTTGTGATTCGGATGATGACCTCTCTTCTCTCCTTTATCTGAGTCTTCTGTCCATTTGGATAATGAAGGTATCAAATCCTAAAATGTATAAGGACATTGTACTCTTGCTAACTCATCTTTTAAATCATCAGATAATCCAAGATGGAATTGGTGTTTCAGTGCTAGCTCATTTCAGTTGGTATCTGCAGATTATATCCTGAATTTAGCAACATAGAGCCCAATTCAGTTGAGCTCTCGCTCGATCCGGTAGCCCGTAAGTGAGGTTGCAAGTTAATTTGTTATTCAATTGGCATCTTTTTGCAGGCTCTAAACGAGTTACTGTGTTAAGAAAATTGTGATGGTTAAACCCGTAACTTACAGCCTCCTAAAGCCTTTGATCTTTCACTTTTGCAAGAGTTACGATGGCTAAAATCGCAAATTGCTATTCAATTGCTCAATTTACCCAAACCGCAAAAGTTTTTACAACTGTAAATGGCAAATGAAGAAGAAATCCTACGAGTGCTAGAGAGGACCCACAAGGGGGTTAAACACCTGTTTGTAGTACTGTAAATGCAAATAAAAAACCTTAGAATTAATCGCACAACAGTCTCAAGCCCGCAAATCGCCAGTATATAAAAAAAAAATTATGTTTCATTTTGGGGTTAAGTCGATCTCGGGTATTAATGAGTTAATAGATATCAGGCTACCTATATGGATTAGAACAGTAGATTCGGGGGTCGCATATTGTACCCCCGAATCTAATTGATTGACATGTAACCTCCATGTTTTACTGCCGTAATAATGACAGTTTCCTTTTTTATTGGCTGATTCGAAATGGGAGGTTTACGCACTTGCTTAATTGATCAGGTTCCTGCACTGAACTGCCTCGAACCAGTGCATGGTTGAGTTGGCTTTGGGTCAGTAACTTACGGCCTTGAGCAATTGAATAGCTCCGGATTAGGAGACGAATGGAAGCCCGCAGCATGCCCGCAGACATACAGCATACTACGATAGAGTTGCGGGCTTGTGATTGAATTGAGATCTTAGTCTTCTGCAGGATTCCTTCCTTGGCAAAGAGTTCTGAAAGCTGTCTCTGCAATGGATATCTTGTAAGGATATTCATATATATTAGACATGTCATCCCAAAAGGTAACAAGAGAGTCCAATATATTACTTTGAGACTCCATCAACTGATGTGCACACTTCAATGTTTCTCCTTGTAGCAGTTGTATACCATGGGCCTCATTCTATTAGCGGCCGCAGCCGTTGCGGGGCCGCAAGGACCGGCCGCAAGCTATTCGGCTATTCTATTCCCTTATGGCCGGGGGCTCCAGCAGGCTTGCGGCCGGCGCCTTGCTATCTTTTGCGGCCGCTTGCGCCGGAGGAAAGCCTTTGATCTAAAACGGCCGCAAGAGTTTCGGCCGTAAGAAATTCCTATTTGCAATTCAATTGCTCCGGGAACCCTCTCTGCAAGGCTAAAAACGAGCCGCTGCTTACTTGCAGGAAAGAGGTCCCGCTAGCACCAATTAAGCACATAAAATAGCTCAAATAAAGCCATCCTGCACTTTGAGAAGACTATAAAGGGATTTTAGGTGTTAGAAAAAATAGCACATAATTATCCTATACTCAAATCCGTAAAATATGTTATTTTTAATATCCGTAAAATATCCATGTAAAAAGTCCAGAGTGCTTGGAGCACTTCAGACCCGCCCACGCCGCAGCCGGAAAATAAACAGTTAATTTGAACTCGGGTTTGGGCTGATGTGCAAGCTTGAGAGTGGGTTACTTTTAATCCTCATGTCCCCCAATATGATCCCTAGCATTTACAGAGCTGTACAGTGCAGGCTTGAATTTATTTTTGCGTTTTTATATTTGAGAGCTTACGGCCGGTTCCAAGATATGCGGCCGGCCGTAAGAGGAGATCCTTGCGGGGCCGTATAATAGAATCGCGAGTTAACAGAACCCCCGCAAGGAATCGCAGCCTTACGGCCGATTTACGGCCGCTAATAGAATGAGGCCCCATGTCAGTGACTTTATAAAAGTGTGCACCAAGTACAGGTTTTTAAAACAAACAAAAGTTTTCAGGAAATCTGGAAACCAATGATTTATGTTCTGTTTCCTGAAAAATTTCTGGGTGTGCCATTTGAAATTCTGGAGTAGACACTATTGATGACACAACGACAGGAGTGGAAACTGACACTTGCTGTTGTGTAGTGGTAGCAGTTTGAATCTCTTTTAGATGAGTGTGTAAATATAATAATACATCTGGCAGATCTGTGAGCTGAGTAGTTATAGTCTCTAACGTTCTTGCTAATTCAGGTAGTGGCAAAACAATAATAGCAGGTGTTTGTATTCTCACTGTGAATATCCAAGGGTATCAGAACAAGTTGACTAGAGGCATAAATCATGGACAAAACAGCCAGTGGTCAGAGGCAAGAAGGCATAAAAAGTTCGTAAATGGAAACCATCAATCCAGGTAGCAATCCAAAAGGGTAATCCAGTAAACAGGAATTACAATGACAAGATTCTTAATAGTGATTAGACCCAACAACTCATCAGAGTCTGTTTAAACCCCATGATAAGGTCCGCTGTCACTTCATGCCCACCCACAGACAGACCATACTGTCTGCAACCAACTTCATAACAGGACCCTGGTACGATAAGATTTTGTTCTTGTGGCAAAAAGTCTCAAAATGGAGCATTATGGCAGTTTGGCAATGCTATGTTGTTTTTTACCAACTAAGAAATGTTTTGGTTGGTTTTGGCAGGAAGTTGCAACTATATTTGTAGCAGTTACAATGTGTGCCATTTAATGTATGCATGTAATATTAAAATGATGGATCTTAGCACGTTGAGTGATTAGATGTTATTACAGTTTTCATTTATTGACTAATGGGATAACAGAAAAATGTTCTCTAGTTTGATTGCCATGATTAATGTACTTTCAGTAGAACTAATCTGAATATTTTTTTTCTTTAAAAAATTCATGAGTGATTATTTTCAGGGAATGATGAGCTTTGAAGACTACATTCTACATGACTAAAATACTACAATAATGATTCTGTATATACACTAAATAATTACTGTAATGTTCAGACAACAGGATTTTACTTGTTTATTTAAGAACTAATCAGCAATACAATGAGTATTTGAAGAACAAAATATACAGTAGCTTTTAAAACACTTATTTCAAGTTTAATGTTTCAGACTTCCGCTGATCTGCTTTACTCCATCCCCAACTAGGGGCCTCATTCAATTGCAAGCCCACAGATTGTGTTGTATAGGCTGTATGTCTGCAGGCTAAAAATTTGCTACAATTACAGAGCGATTCAATTGAACAAGCTTGCAACTTACGGGCTTAAAGCCGAAACCGTAAACATGCAATCATATGTAGCATTTCAGAGCGTGAACATGATCAATAGAAAATGAGACTGTTATCATTACGTCAATAAAACATGGAGGTTACATGTCAATCCATTAGGGTAAAATATGATTAGACCTGCAATCCTGCAATATACAAAATAATAAAAGTGAATGCCAATACTGTACTATGTGGGTGGCCTGATATGTATTAACTCATTGATTTCCAAGATCGATATAACCCCGAAATGACGATTTGCAAGATTGAGAGATGCTAATGAAGTGGTGCGCATGTGACGTCACATCATTAGCATATACTGGGTGCTGGCATATGCTAATGATGTGGCGCGCCAGGTCAAGAAGGAACGGAGGCCGGAGCAGAAGCAGGTAAGTGAGGGTAAAGGGAGAGGGGGAGGTATTTAGGGGGATTTAGAATGAGGAGGGGTTTTTAGAATGAGGAGGGGGGTTTAGAATGAGGAGGGGGGTTGAGGAGGGAGGTTTAGGAGGGGGGTTGAGGTTGAGGAGGGGGTTAAGGAGGGGGTTGAGGATGGGGGGTTGAGGATGAGGATGGGGGGTTGAGGAGGGAGGATGAGGATGGGGGTTTAGGAGGGAAGTTGAGGGGGGTTGAGGAGGGAGGTGGAGGAGGGGGGTTGAGGATGGGGGGTTGAGGAGGGGGTTGAGGATGGGTGGTTGAGGATGGGGGGGTTGAGGAGGGAGGTTGAGGAGGGGGTTGAGGAGGGGGGTTGAGGTGGGGGTTGAGGAGGGAGGTTGAGGAGGGGGTTGAGGAGGGAGGTTGAGGATGGGGGTTGAGAAGGGGGTTGAGGATGGGGGTTGAGGAGGAGGTTGAGGATGCGGGGGTTGAGGAGGGAGGTTGAGGATGAGGAGGGAGGATGAGGAGGGAGGTTGAGGATGAGGAGGTTGAGGAGGGAGGTTGAGGATGAGGAGGGAGGATGAGGAGGGAGGTTGAGGATGAGGAGGGGGGTTGAGGAGAGGGTTGAGGGTGAGGAGAGGGGGTTGAGGTTAAGTAGGGGTTGAGGAGGGGGGTTGAGGATGGGGGGGTTGAGGATGAGGGGGTTGAGGAGGGAGGTTGAGGATGAGGAGAGAGGATGAGGAGGGAGGTTGAGGATGAGAAATGGGGTTGAGGAGGGAGGTTGAAAATGAGGAGGGGGGTTGAGGAGGGTGATAAGGGAGGGGGAAGAGACACAGGGAAGGGAGAGGGGGGAAGAGACACAGGGAAGGGAGTGGGGAAAAGAGACACGGGAGAGAGAGGGGGGACACAGAAGGCACAAGAGGGACACAGGGGGCAGCACATTTCCCACCCCCGGCTTATACTCGAGTCTCTCATTTTACCCAGTATTTTGTGGTAAAATAGGTGCCTCGGCTTACACTCGGTTCGGCTTTTACTCAAGTATATACGTTAATACATATCATGGAAGCCGCATGGACTAGAACAGTTGATTGATTGATTTTTATTTAATATTGGCTCTGTCTAAAATATACGGTAACTTAATTGCTTGCTTAACTGATCACGATCATGCCCTGAAATGCTACTTGCGGGTTCATGGTTTGCGTGTTGGGCTGTGTACATGTAATTAAGGGTTAGTGACAATTGAGAACATCTACATGTTTAGAAAATTAGCCAAAAGTTCAGTTTGAAGGTAATTAGGGGTTTGCAATTGAATAGGGCTCATATTCCGTAGCACTATATAGGGGTTAAGTGTAAGAAAAAAATATATCACATTGCAAACGAATGGAAAGCCCTGTCTTTGAGTCAAACCAAATGTACATAGTGCTTTTTTCCAAATCACATTGAAAACTTGCAAACTAATAACAATGACAATAAATGACATACAGCCTTATTAAATTACGATTTGGCCAATTGAATAGGGCTCTATATAAGCACATAGCATATTTTTTTTACAAAAGTTTTTAGTTAGTGAAGATCTTGCTTTTGAATAGAAGTTCACTAACTAAAAACTTCCGTAAAAACAATATGCTATGTGCTTATTTAGAGCCTTATAATCGCAATTTAATAAGGCTGTTAAACTTTATTATTCCTCATGACCATGTACACTGTGATATTTCATCTATATTTGTGTAATTTGTTGTTTTTTTAACTTTGGGATGAAAAAGATGTAGAGTAAGAATCGAAGTCCATTTTGAAAAAAGCCATGCAGTTTCTCTGTAGAACATTTAAAAAATGTAATATGAAAATCTTTAAAGAAGCTTAAAATATGTATATTACATTAAAAGGTAATTTTAAAATTATGAAAACACAAAATTACAAAAGTCATATTTCATGCAACCCTATCCTTAAACATTTGTAATGCTTAAAAAATGTAACTGACAGTAAGGCTTTCTTAGAATTTAACTTGCTGGTGAATCTGCATGAATAATTTACTGAATAATAACAGGATTTTGTTTTCATATAAACCTGCTAAAGAACTGCACTGATTTCAAACAGCCATTTTGCCTTATCCATGTAGTACTCACAGCAAGCACCAATGCATTCACAATATAACCTAATCCCTTCACTGCCAGAGGTTCTGATATGCAGTATTAGGATTTAATAATATTAACATTTATTTATAAATCAGCAATATTTTACACATGACTAAATATATTTTTCTCATTTGCAAAGTAGAATTAAAGTGGATAAATTTAAAATTATGATCAGGATATGCCTAAAGGACCTAGTTAATTATATTTCAGCTATATCTTCTCTTCAAACAAATAAAACATTTTTGCCTCAGGAATATTATGTTTTATTGACTACTCAAAGCAAAATACAGTTGAGAAAAATATTAGTATTGTAACTGTTAAAAACGGTCCTTTTATACTGGAATTCTAACTGTATATCCTGATCAGTTAACTTACATTTGCCTGCTACAAGAAACTCCAAATACACTAGAAACTTCCAAGTGAAAAGGTTTATTAACATACAACTGTTAGTGGTGATATTAAAACAAAAATAAATAACAGAGGAGGAAGAAAAAATATATATTTTTTTATTTTATTTATTTATTTTTTATAAAACTTTATATAAATATATTATTTTTTTATTCTTGTTTATTTTTCCTATTGAATTTTTGTAGACAATAATAATAATTATGAGTCATATGTATGTAATACTGTAACAGATGATCCAGGGTCCATACCTCTGTGAGAGGTGTGAGCATGTTGCCTCTCTGGAAGCTCAAATTGGAGAACTGGAGAGGAGAATTGCAGCACTTAGTGATATTGCTCCACTGGAAAGGGAGTTGGTGCTCACTGAGCACAGTTTACTGGGCCTAGCATGGAGAGTGGAGCTGGGGCTGGTGAGGATGTCCAGGGAGATAGCTGGGTTACAGTTAGAAGGGGAATCAGGGGGAACAGGAGGAGGAAGGCCAGTTCTGAGTTGGCAAACACCAACAGATTTGCCAGATTGAGTGAAACTGTTGGGGATGTCCATTTAGGAATGGCAATGCCAGATAGAGCTGTTCCCTCTAACAGCCAGGAGAACAGTTCTACTGGTGGAGTGGGAGGACAGAATAGACAGAGCAACAGATAGGTTTTGGTGGTAGGGGACTCTATTATTAGGAAGGTAGGCAGGGTGATTTGTCACCCAGTTCCCAGCAATTGAACAGTTTGCTGTCTCCCGGGTGCTCAAGTTCGGCATGTAGTGGATCGGGTAGATAAATTATTGGGAGGGACTGGAAATGAACCGGCGGTCTTGGTACACAAAGTTAGTGGAAGATGGAGTGTCCTAAAGAATTATTTTAGGGAACTAGGTAATAAGCTAAAGGCAAGGACCTCCAAGGTAGTATTTTCTGAGATACTACCAGTGCCACGTGCAAGCCCAGGGAGGCAGAAGGAGCTTAGGGAGGTTAATACCTGGCTAAAAATGTGGTGCACTAAAGAGGGGTTTGGGATTTTAGAGCACTGGGCTGACTTCTCACTTCGGTACAATCTCTACTGCAGCGATAATGATGAGGGAGCTTTTGTGCTAGGTGATAGGATGGTAGAAAGGCTGGAGGAGTTTTTAAACTAGTAGGTGGGGGGGGGGACTAGATATAAGTAACGGGGTAGAAAGTGTAGAAGGTATAAGGGATGAATTAACAACTCATAGGGGAGGAGATTGGGAAGGGGTAGTAAAGCCAATAGGGAGGTATTACTAAGTAACTCAAGTATAGTGGCAGGCACCACCAAACTACAAACTCATAACATAAGGTTTATGCTTGCTAATGCCAGAAGCTTGCCAGGAAAAATGAGAGAGTTAGAATTATTAGCAATTAATGAAAAATTGGATTTTATAGGCATTACTGAAACATTGTGGGATGAATCTCATGACTGGACTGTTAATCTGGATCGTTATAATCTATTTAGGAAAGATTGGGGCAATGGTAAAAGAGGAGGAGGGATTTGTCTGTATGTTAAGCTTGAATTTAAGCCTATAGTCAGAGAAGATATTTATGGTGGAACTAGCAGTAATGTTGAATGTTTGTGGGTAGAGTTAAATAGCAGAGCAGCAAATTCCAAAAGATTATTAGCAGGAGTATGATGTAACCCCCAAATATACCTGACAGTGAGGAAATACAATTATTGTTACAGATTGGAAATGCAGCTAAGCATGGGCAAGGTCTAATAATGGGGGTTTTTAATTACCCTGAAATAAACTGGGTAAATGAGACCAGCAGTTTAGCTAAGGGGAGCAGGTTCTTGAGTACACTCAGGGATCATTATCTGGCCCAGGTTATACAAGAGCCTACTAGAAATGAGGCTAACTTGGATTTAATTATCACAAATAATATCAATACAGTATCAAATGTTGAAACAAAGGGCCGATTTTAATTGTCTAAGGGCAGCAATACAAAGTATAGACTGGGACAAAGAACTGGCAGGTAAAAATACTTAACATAAATTAACAACATTTAAATCCTTACTAAATATACATACTTATCACTATATACCAAGTGGGAATAACAGTAAAAGGAGTAAATCACATGCAATGTGGCTTAACAATGATTTAAAGATCAAGATACAGAGTAAAAAACAGGCATTTAAATTATACAAACAAGAGGGGACAGAGACTGCTTTACAGGAGTACAAGGAAATCAACAAGACTTGCAAAAAGGCCATTAGACTGGCTAAAATAGAAAATGAAAAGTGACTTGCAAAAGAGAGTAAGACTAACCCTTAAATATTTTTTAAGTATATTAATGGGAAGAGGCGAGGAAGGAAACTATAGGAACATTACAATGTGACACAAGCCATCTGAAATATAGAGACCAGGAAAAGGCAAATGAGCTAAATAGGTTATTTTCTTCGGTATACACAAGGGAGGTACCACTGGTTGGGACACTGCAATATAATGGGGCTACACTACCTTCACCAAATAACTCTTTAACGCAGGAAGAAATCCAAAATAGGTTTGAAGAAATAAATGTTAATAAAGCCCCGGGTCCTGATGGAATACATCCAAGGGTACTGAGGGAACTGGGTTCTGTAATAGCCAAACCATTATATTTAATTTTTCCATATTCACTCAACACAGGGTCTCTGCCAGATGACTGCAGAAAAGCAGGTTTGATACCTATATTTAAAAAGGGAGCAAGAGCAAATCTGGGGAATTATAGACCAGTGAGCCTCATTTCTGTAGTGGGGAAGCTTTTAGAAGGGTTAATAAGGAATAATATACAAGAATATGTCTATTTGAACAGGATTATAAGTAGGAGTCAACATAGATTTATGAGGGATAGGTCATGTCAAACAAACCTAATTAGTTTCTATGAGGAGGTTAGTAGGAACTTGGATCAAGGCAACTCAGTGGAAGTAGTCTATTTGGATTTTGCTAAGGCTTTTGATACAGTGCCACATGGGAGACTAAAGTGCAAACTAAGTGATAAAGGAATTGCAGTAAATATCTGCTCATGGATTGAGAGCTGGCTAAAAGACAGAAGCAAAGGGTTGTTTTAAATGGAACATACTCCGATTGGACTAATGTGGTAAGTGGGGTTACTCAGGCTTCAGTATTAGGTCCTCTCCTTTTTAACATATTTATTAATGACTTAGAAGTAGGATTGGAAAGTATAGTCTCCATTTTTGCTGATGACACAAAGCTGTGCAAGGTAATTGAATCAGATAGTGATGTACTTTCCCTCCAAAGGGATTTTCATAAAATTGAGGAATGGGCATCTAAATGGCAGATGAGATTTAATACGAATAAATATAAAGTTATGCATCTTGGAAGGAAAAATAGCCATGCAATTTATAATTTTAGTGGAGCAAATATAGGGGTATCCGATATTGAAAGGGATTTGGAAGTGCTTGTGGGTGCTAGGTAACAGTGCTCAAAGCCAAGCAGCAGCTGCAAAGGCAAATAAAATATTAGCATGTATTTGGAAGGGTATAGAAGCAAGGGAAGCAAATCTAATTCTGGCAGTATACAAATCTCTAGTATGCCCTCTTTTGGAATATGGAGAACAATTTTTGGCAGCACTTTATAAAAAGGACATTTTAAAGCTGGAAAAGGTACAGAGGAGGGCAACAAAACTTATAAGGGGAATGAAGGGGCTAAGTTATGAAGAAAGACTAACCAAATTAAACTTATTTTCTCTAGAAAAAAAGCGTCAAAGAGGAGAGATGATTACCTTATATAAATACATCCAGGGTCAGTATAAAGAATTGTCATGGGAGCTTTTTGTACCAAGAGGTTTTCAACTTACAAGAGGACACCCCTTGAGGTTAGAAGTAAAAAGATTACACCTTAAAGAATGAAAATGGTTCTTCACAGTAAGGGTGGTTAATTTGTGGAATTCTCTACCAGAGGAGGTGGTGACAGAGGATTCGATAGATAACTTTAAGAGGGGACTGGATCAATCGCCAGTATCTGGGGTTAGGAAGAATTTTTTTTTTTCCTTTGAGACGATCGGCTAAGTTTCACTAGGGTTTTTTTCTGTGTGCCTTCCTCTTACTAATTAAAAAAATAAATAAATAAATAAATAGTTGATTAATAATTAACAATTAACAACTAATTAATTAATAACTAATCCTCATATTGCAGATCAGAGGAGATCTTAAAAGATTGAACTTGATGGACTGAAAGCCTTTTTTCAACCTTAATTACTATGTAACTATGTAACTATGTAACTATGTAACAGTGATTGTTAGATCCAAGTTAGACAGTAGACAATCTAGAAAAATGTGTATTCTGAGCTGTTATACGGGCCTATCTTATACACTTCTTATTTAAGTCCGTTATTCAATGGAAAAAGTTCTGTTAAGATGAATGTTTATATAAATCTGCACTCTTTTCAGGTCTTGTGCTGCTCTCAAAAATTGACGCTGTCCACCGGAGCGTCTCTGGATAGATACAAATGAGAAGAAGGAAGGTAAAGAGATAGCCCACAGATTCCTAGTGCAGGTCACTTCATATTTGTTGACAGACGATAATCAGTATATTTATACTTTATGTCACAATATTTGTTCAAACTCTCACCTTGGACAACCTCAAAAAGTATGAGGTATATAATACACATGGACAAATCCGCTAAGCTGGTCAATGATGGGATGGTATAGTGGTACAGTCCTCCTCCCACAATATATTTCACTCCTTTCAACCAAAAGATGAATAGGATTCTCTGAGTAAGTGTAATAAATTATTTTTAAAGAAGAACTGTACTGATTATTGTTTGTCAACACATATGAAGTGACGAGCACTAGGAATCTGTGCACTATCTCTTTCCCTTCCCTCTTCTCATTAGAGGTGATATTAGCATCTGACATACAGTACAACCTATATTAATGTCTCTGATTGTGTGAATGCAAGTGTAGAGTATCCCTTTCCTTAATAAAATTCTACTACATAGCAAGTAGATTCTGCCCAGTTATACCCATTATAGCCTCACCTTGACGATTGCTCCAGCCAATTGGATCTTTCATATATAAATGGCCACTAGATGAGATAGTCCAAGATATTCTTCATTTCAACTTTTCTCTACTCCTTGTCTCTTTTGAGTCGAATCCCATACTTTGTGTTCATGATGCAAATTCACCCTGCAGCTTAATAGAAGTTACTGTTTAATTTTCACCAGGGTTTTATTGGAGAGGTTTCTTTCCTTTGTTGTTTAGGACAGATTACATCTCCTGTTTGCTGGGAGTAATTCTGCATATCAACAAACAGGATTTTCCTTGCACATTAAGCACTCCATCGCCAATGGGTCATTATAGCTGTGAAATTGGTTAGTTCATCATATATTTATAACAACAGTGGAACCATTATCACAGACACACATATAAACTGTTAGTATACAACTACATTCTCATTTGATTAAGTAAAACTTGAGTTAACTTTGAAAAATAAGTGAATATTTATAAAATTATATATTATATATTACATTAATTTTAATATAAATATTTGTGAAGCTGCAAATCTCCAACTGTTAGTATACATCTAATATCAAAACTCCTTACTCAAAGAAAGGACAAATATTATACATATTTAATGTGTGACAGAAATATATTATGTGCAGGACAAAAAATAAATGTTATTTTATTTTAAGCTTTACTTCCCTTCAAAAAGCAGCAGAGGAAGGATATGCTGAAGTTCATAAATTATGGATTTAATTAGGTTATATATTGAATCTGACAGTTTTCCATTATTCCCATGTCTCATCTGTTTATTGTACATTGAATTTATAATTTCTATACTAAAAGTAATGATAGTTGTTTGAAACGGACAACAAACCAACAACAAGAACCAATAGCAGTAGGGACTTTGAGGCCAAGTAGAATAGGGCTCTTTTCACTAGCGCAGAATCTGCTCAGTAGTTGGACTATAGCTGTGAAAATTTGTGCATAACAAGAAAGAGCTGCATGCCCAGATTTCTGACACTTCAGTGGTTTGATGTCAAACTCAATTCTTTTTTTCATGCGTTTAAAGACCATACTTATTTACAAAGTATTTTTTTCGTTCTTGCATTACTTCCTTAAGCATGGATCCATAGATGTTTGGTACTCAGTCCTTTAGGATTTGAGCTGCTACAGAGACAGCTAGGGTTGAATTGGGAGATAAGGTAGGGGATAAGGTGGTTAAGAAGAGTGGCTGTTGGGAATTAACTATATTTAAATACTCAGCCACACCTGTTATTTTAATTTATCTTTTTTAGGTTCACTGTTGCATTTGCTTTGCTAGGGCACTAGGCTGCAGCGGGGTAACTATCTTTAGCCAAATACCCAAATCCCTATCATCCCTTTGCATTTCTGTGTATTCTATTATTTCTCACCTATAACACTAGCTAAAATATCCTGGGCCTCATTCTATTATCGGCCGTAGGAGATGCGGGGCCGCAAGGACCGGCCGCAAGCTATTCTGCTATTCTATTCCTTTCCGGCCGGGGGCTCCGGCAGGCTTGCGGCCGGCGCCTTGCTATCCCTTGCGGCCGCACGCCCTGGAGGAAAGCCTTTGATCTAAAACGGCCGCAAGAGTTTCGGCCGCAAGAAAAGCCCGGTTGCTATTCTATTGCTCCGGGAACCATCTCTGCAAGGCTAAAAGCAAGCAGCAGCTTACTTGCAGGAAAAAGGTCCCGCTAGCACCAATTAAGCACATTATAAAGCCAAAATAAAGCCATCCTGCACTCTGAGGAGACTAAAAAGTGATTGTAGGTGTTAGCAAAAATAGCACAACATTCCCCTACACTCAAATCCGTAAAAAACATATTTTTTAATTTATGTCAAAAATCCATGTAAAAAGTCCAGAGAGCTTGGAGCACCTCAGACCCGGCCACTCTGTGGGCGGAAAATAAAGAGTTAATACAATCTCCGATTTGGGCTGATGTGCAAGCTTGAGAGTGGGTTACTATTAATCCTCATGTCCCCCAATATGATACCTAGCATTTACAGAGCTTTGCAGTGCTGTCTTGAATTTATTTTTGACTTTAAAGATTTCTGAGCTTACGGACGGTTGCAAGATATACGGCCGGCCGTAAGAGGAGATCCTTGCCGTTTAATAGAATTGCGAGGTAACGGAACCCCGCAAGGAATCGCAGCCTTGCAGCCATTTCACGGCCGATAATAGAATGAGGCCCCCTGTCTGCAACCAATTGGTGAAAGCTTTAGGTATTTTATAATATCTGCGCTTAGGCTCTTACTCTTCTTTTTTTTTTTAATCATATTTCTTATCATCGTTCTAAATTTTAAAAAATGTATCCAGATGAAGAAGCAAAAATATTTTCTTTTAAATCATGGGACATAAGAATGTTTTTTTAAACACTGTATCAGTGACTTTAAAAAAGCAGCCTGATTTTTGGTAAGATTACCCTTCTTGTGAGTCATTACTATACTGAATTTCCTAGATTTTGTTTGTAGTTCCTGATTGGAAGATGAAAGATGTCCCTATCACAATTGTCCCTCTCACAATTGGATTTTGGGAAGCACAGGGGACCCTATCACAATTGGATTTTGGGAAGCACAGGGGACCCTTTGTCACCCCATTTCTTCATGCCCAGAGCTTTACTGGACTATTTTGGGATTTGGGAACTTCCCTGGGTTAAAATATGATTACAATATTACATGTATTTTGGTTTATGAGTATACTAGGTTTTGTATGTTTTAGAATGCCAGGGTAATTATGCTACTTGTGGTCATGCCCAGAGCCTAGAGAGTTTGCTATAGTAATGTGCCTAGGAAAGATAAGTTCCTGCCCTGCACAACCCAGTGGGACATATATTGTTTATATTGTGTTTTATTGGGTAAAAATTGTGTTTCATGTTACAGGTATTTCTGTAAATAACTTATTGCTTATCCTGTAGGCGATTGAGGTGAGGACATGTTAGAAGTAAACCCTAATTTCTGGGGAAATGTACAGAAAAGGTCCCACAAGTTAGTGCAATGCAGACTAAACCCTGTGCTAATATACTCAAGGGGGTTTTACACATTGTGCTTTTACGCATGCACAAACAGGGGCTCTGGGATGCACCCCAGTAAGGGCTTTTGACGATCCAGCAGTAGGGGCTATTAATGCCCAGGGCCAACTGCAATAGACTACAGGTTAATTACCCACAAGGACCGTTGGGTTCTTGGAAAGCTCGGCACCAGCACCAGCTGATATCTGTCTTCTGTATCAGTCACAGTCTCTCCATCAGGAATCAGCACTTCCAGGAGTCTCAGTAACCTTCCTGTGGTAGTGGCCAGTACAGGTTACTTGCAGGGTGGAGATAGGTTCAGTATTGCAGCCACCAGGGGCAAAATAAGAGACATACAATTTCTATATGCCTCAGAAGTGAAGTGTTTTATTTTTGGAAAGTCAAACAATATTTATAGGGGTTAGATATAGAGGGAGTGTATACAGCACAACAATGACAGGGAGTGGTGGACAAATACAATATATAAACTCCACACAGGGTTTAACAGTACATAGATAGCTGGCACCTTCTAATACACATCCTGCCGTCTCTGTGCCGGAGTGGTTCAGACCTTAGATAGAGTACATAGCAGATGTGATTAACTTAATTTGCTAACAATGGGCCAGAACAACAGAGGTGTCTGATCACTGCAGACTCAAAGACCCTGTTTTAACCCCATCATGATCACAGATCACAGTTTAAACATAACACAGAATACAGTAATATTACATTGGGAATTACATACAGTATACAGGATAAGGCAGAGACATATGCCATAAGATCACATGAAGCATGGTGGTACACTATGCAATCCACCTGCCCACATTTCCCATGTTCCAATATAGTTCCCCTACCTGTTTTCCAATGGCACAGTCTGTCCTCTATGGTGGCTCAATGCACCAGGATCCAGGCCCTGGAAATGGGTCCGTGCATGGGCTATATCAAAAACTATATAAGATGCTTTACAGATGGACAGCTCTGCAGACTATTGCAGTTAAACACATAGCCCACACCTGCAAAGCCCAGTCAGCTGGCTTATCCTTCGGTCAAGTGCTAAGTCAACACTCTTGAGATAGTGACCCTGGCTATTACAGAGCAGATGTTGTCTTGCACATACACCTGAGATGCTCTGTTTTTGACATGCATTCCTAAGGAAACTAAGAATGCACCTTGACCTGATTGGTGGCTACTAGATGTTCCATCTTACACATGCCTTTATTGGCTACCTAAGAATGCACATTGTCCTGATGGGGGAATCTTACTGTGCATGTAGGTGTACATCTATTGATTACCAAAAATGCACAATTCTCTGAATGGTTGTTATACACTGGAAGAACTGTATAAATATGTCCTTAGTTCACACAAACAAGGTGTGAGACTGTGTGCCTGTATCCTGTATTGTGTGCCTGTATCCTGATTGGGCAGTGGTCCTGCCTGCATTATCATCTGCACATATTCTTGGGCATTGTCTCTATCCTGAAGTCATCTTTTGTGCTAGAGGTAATAACAAGAACTATACGGTCCTGCTGGGGTAGGTTTGAAATGGGCTTCATAAGAACCTCATTGAAGAAGCACGTGATGGCAATCCTCTAAACTATCTGTCCTAGTAATTCCTTTTGACTGGCATACCTGGGCTGTCGCAGCTCCATGAGATGCAATATTCTTTTAAATTGTGACAAGAAACCCTTCAAACCCTCTAACAAACGATCTAAGGACAATGTATGTGTATCTGACTGTGTGACATTATAAGAACTATCAATATGTCTCCAGTGAGGATTTGCTGAAGGAGAGGCCGTGGATCCTAAACCAATTGCTATGATTTTCTGTGTCACTCTCTGTCTCAGGATGTGCCAGTAATAAAATGACTGTACAGCTCTGAAGATGCCGCTTCAACAAGAATATTTGTCCTGTTCGGTGAAGCATCTGGGGTGGATGATGCATTTGGGGAATATCTGTAATGAGAAAGAGATTCCTCCCTACCCCTTATTCCACCCTGCTCTTCTATGACCCTGCGTCCTGATAAGACGCTGAATGTCTAAAAGGAGCATGGCTGTGTGAACTACCTTTTAATGAACTGGCCCTGCTTGCCTGAAAATGGACTGTGAGATATTCCTGATATGGAGAGCACCTTGAAACTTGACCTGACAGGGCTGGTAATTAGTGAACCTCTTGGAGTGGGACTTGCCTGGACTAAATTAAATCTGAAGAAGCAGAAAAAACATGTGGGCATGGATGGTTGTGATGACTACCTTCCCCTGATAAGTTGGACTCCTCTGATCCTGATCCAGATGATCATGTGTGCACCTTGTTGCACTTTAAGATAGCATCTGGGCCATCTTTTGATTGGCATGGGCCCTTATGCTTTCTAAATGAGTCATCCAGTACCTGGTCCTTATCGCTGGTTTTGAATCTCTTCTGCATCTCCTTGATGCCTATAAGCCCAAACCTTTGAACTGGCATGACCCCTGAACTTATTTGAGGGGCCAGCCAGTACCTGGTCCTGATCCTTTTGACCTGGCATATCCTAGGCATCCCCTCCATGCTGGCCCTGCATATCTCCTGCATCGCTTCTATGTACAGTTGCAAGCAAAAGTATGTGAACCCTTTGGAATGATATGGATTTCTGCACAAATTGGTCATAAAATGTGATCTGATCTTCATCTAAGTCACAACAATCGACAATCACACTCTGCTTAAACTAATAACACACAAAGAATTAAATGTTACCATGTTGTTATTGAACACACCATGTAAACATTCATAGTGCAGGTGGAAAAAGTATGTGAACCCCTAGACTAATGACATCTCCAAAAGCTAATTGGAGTGAGGTGTCAGCCAACTGGAGTCGAAACAATGAGATGAGATTGGAGGTGTTGGTTACAGCTGCCCTGTCCTATAAAAAACACACACCAGTTCTGGGTTTGCTTTTCACAAGAAGCATTGCCTGATGTAAATGATGCCTCCCACAAAAGAGCTCTCAGAAGACCTACGATTAAGAATTGTTGACTTGCATAAAGCTGGATAGGGTTATAAAAGTATCTCCAAAAGCCTTGCTGTTCATCAGTCCACGGTAAGACAGATTGTCTATAAATGGAGAAAGTTCAGCACTGCTGCTACTCTCCCTAGGAGTGGCCATCCTGTGAAGATGACTGCAAGAGCACAGCGCAGACTGCTCAATGAGGTGAAGAAGAATCCTAGAGTGTCAGCTAAAGACTTACAAAAGTCTCTGGCATATGCTAACATCCCTGTTAGCGAATCTACGATATGTAAAACACTAAACAAGAATGGATTTCATGGGAGGATACCACAGAGGAAGCCACTGCTATCCAAGCAAAACATTGCTGCACGTTTACAGTTTGCACAAGAGCACCTGGATGTTCCACAGCAGTACTGGCAAAATATTCTGTGGACAGATGAAACTAAAGTTGAGTTGTTTGGAAGAAACCCACAACACTATGTGTGGAGAAAAAGAGGCACAGCACGCCAACATCAAAACCTCATCCCAACTGTGAAGTACTCAGGGCCTGGACGGATTGCTATCATCGAAGGAAAAATGAATTCCCAAGTTTATGAAGACATTTTGCAGGAGAACTTAAGGCCATCTGTCCACCAGCTGAAGCTCAACAGAGGATGGGTGTTACAACAGGACAACGACCCAAAGCATAGAAGTAAATCAACAACAGAATGGGTTAAACAGAAGAAAATATGCCTTCTGAAGTGGCCCAGTCAGAGTCCTGACCTTAACCCGATTGAGATGTTGTGGCATGACCTCAAGAAAGCGATTCACACCAGACATCCCAAGAATATTGCTGAACTGAAACAGTTCTGTAAAGAGAAATGGTCAAGAATTACTCCTGACCGTTGTGCACATCTGATCTGCAACTACAGGAAACGTTTGGTTGTAGTTATTGCTGCCAAAGGAAGTTCAACCAGTTATTAAATCCAAGGGTTCACATACTTTTTCCACCTGCACTGTGAATGTTTACATGGTGTGTTTAATAAAAACATGGCAACATTTAATACTTTGTGTGTTATTTGTTTAAGCAGACTGTGATTGTCTATTGTTGTGATTTAGATGAAGATCAGATCACATTTTTGACCAATTTGTGCAGAAATCCATATCATTCCAAAGGGTTCACATACTTTTGCTTGCAACTGTATACATATCACCTTAGTATTGGCATGGCCACTAGAGTTGATGAGGGGTCAGTCAGTATCTGGCCATGGTCCTCCATGCACTGTCCCCTTAGGGTACCCTTTCTGGTACCCGGAATTGATCCTGCAATGCATCAGACCTCAGACATGGAGCTTCCATGTAATCACCTGCCCACTTTGTCTTTATTACCCTATCTCTGTTGGACAACTATTCGCTTCTTGAGTTACTGGACTGTTGGAATCAGCGTGCTTGGGAGGATCACATGGAATGCTAGACAGACAAAAGGAGGGTTCAGATGCTGTGCCTGTGGGGATATTGATTCCTCTCTTGGTGGATCTGCTGTGCAAAGATAGGTTCCTGCAGCCTAAAACACCTCTTGGACCTCTGTGGTACAGATTTCCTTGAAGCAGGTACTGGAAAGCTGCCAGGGCTTGTCCTGCATCATGTGATTGTTGCTTGAGGGTTTTCAGAGCTGGTCCTATGTCTGTAAATGTAGGCCCACATGGGATCAGGTGGTCCGGAGGGTGGTTGTGTCGGGTAGACCACAGTGGCATTTGGAGATTGAATATTTAAAGGAGCTGGAGAACCAAATTTCAAATAAGAGTTGGTGCTAGGAGAATATGAAGCATTTATTAATGCCACCAAAAAAATCCAGCCATGCAGGGCCTTCTATGGCAACTTGATCATGGAGCTGGACCAGTAATAAAGAAAGTATGGGAAAGACATTGCAGATGGTGCTTCTTCCGTGTGCCTAGATTTACTGACTATTCCTTTGGATCATTGGCCCTGGCTGCGTGCCCCTGATCACGGACTGTCTGATAGTAGTATTACTAGTGGCCCTTTAGCTTTGCAGTTCCAGTCTTGCTCCTGCAAACTGAGAATCCTAAAACCCCAGCTTGCTTGCCAAAAAACAGTCTCTTCCTGAAATTTTTGTCACACACATTCTTATATTCTTTGTATGTGCCTATTTAACATAATCAAGGTATGTGAAATTAAAAGTATCATTGTGATCCATATAGTATTTAAATAACTAAACATGATAAAGGGCAAAAGGTTTTTTTTTAGAAGAAGGAAACACACAATCGTTATTTTGTACCATTTATGTGCCAATGTTTTTTTTACTGTAGGCTGTCATTTTGTTTTCATGCCTGCTGTTGTCTATTAGTTTCTCGGGATGGTGTGTCACTGTAAAGTAATGAGCTTTCCTGTTATAACCGCGACATTTCTATTACAGACACACACTTACAAGTATTCAAAGTCTCACCCTTATCTCCTGCGATATAACTGCATATAAAAATTTATTTGTTAGAGGCTGTATTTATTTTTAGATTTTTAAAACATGTCTATTTCCAATTCTTCAAAAATTATTTTGTTTTATTAACACTACGGTCCTTTAAAAAAGTAAAACAAATTTAGGCCCTAACATGGAGTTACATTTTTGTTTTACAATATAGCTCTCCGAATGAAACATCCAATTCAGTCTTTGACAAATAAAAACCATTTACTACTTATGGAACAGTTTATTTTCCAGTTTAAACAAAAACAAGACGTTTGGCAAATCAGCAACTTTATTCTGTGGTTAGCATTTTTCATTTGTTTCATTATACATTTATGATTTTCATTAGACACCTATCAAAAATTAAGCCCTATGGTACATACAAAAAAATGACATTTAGGCATTGTATATTACTTTTATTATTTTGTCAGCAATTTTAATGCAGTATCTGCATATTAGAGCCCTTTAAAAAACATAACTGTGTCTTCACAGATGGCGCATTCTTTCTAATATTTTTAACTTCAAGAGCATGTAGCTGTATATGTATTAGATCCACATAGCATCACAGGCAATGCAGGAATGGCTGCAATAAATACTTCCTACTGGAAAATAGCCATTCACAGACATTGCAATAGCTTTGTAAATTGACTCCATTATGCTGGTTTTGATGCATACTATATTGTACAGTCTCAAACCCACATGGCTGCACTCATGTTGGACAAATGATTACCTCACTCATGGAATTCATGTGGAAATGGACATCATGTTCCATACTGATTTGAACTTTATTTTTTATAAAATTTATAAATAAAAATAAAAGTCAAAATTTTCTAACAATCACTCCACTTTCTAATGCACGGTTTTAGTGCATCTGTTTCCTCTTTCAAAAGATTAATTTTAAATTGAAATGACATGCATGGAAAATATACCTTCCCATTGTAAGTGGAATCTGCAAAGTGCTTTGACCTTATGACTGAAGCATTCAATTGAAGTGATTGTAATTTTCCTCAGAAACCACTGCAGTCCCATTATTGCAATAAGATATTTTGCACAACTACACTTGATAACTGGCAAATGTTTGAAAAGGAAATGTAATAAAACCTTAATGTAGTTTATTACTTATGTGAAATTGAGCAGCGGTGTATGCCGTCATGTTTGTTTTTGCTGATCTGCTTCTACAGGAGCTTTCAACTGCTACAACTGAAATTTGACAATCATAATTGCCAGTGTTTTTAATAGGACTACTGTAAATCTCTCAAGTCTACAAAGACACAACCTGCTGAGAAAGCAATTAAACTGCTCAAAATGCAGCAGCGAGAAGCATTTACAAGAGCATACTATAAATATGGGACTGCAGTGGTCCTTTGTTTTTTTAAATAATTTGAAATAAGCTTGTGCAAGATATATACAATTACTACAATTCTTTATTCATAGCCCAATTTTATATTTTCCATCTGGGTGGCTTTGCTGATTAGATCTCGTACAAATGTTTATTTTTAATTACAGTTCTTATAATTATTTACTTACAATGCATGTGTTCGAAAGCACTTGACAATGATATATTATAAAAAAAATAATATTTATAGAAAATGCATTAGTTCTTGTTAAACAGCTGATATATACTGCATGATAACTCAGCCAGAAAAAAAAAACATTGTCACAAATATTAACATGAGTGATTAATATCCTAAGAATGACTTCATTTTCTATGTATAAAAATGGCAACAATGTGTTTAGCAAATCTTGACTATTTGCAGTATGTCCTATGGATGTATTTTCGAGATATTGCAGTGTGCCACTTCCATTGGAGCTCACTACAAAGGCTTAGTAAATTTCCCAATTAAAGCGGTGTGGAACTCAAAAATACTGTTCTACATCATCTAACAGAGCCATAAAGATCAATTAGAAATATATATTATTTTTTTTTAAACTGATGCATATATCTTTATTGTGAGTTTTTTTACAACCGATTATTCCTTCTACTGCTTGCCTCGCTAAACACTAGAAATGACAAAGCTCTCATTGCTGCAAGCAAAAAGTGTAAGCTTTTCCTTTGGATCTTTAGACATTCTAATCTCAAAGGCAAAAAATATGGAATTTATTATTGCAATGAAGATAAATCAGAGCATTTTCATGAAGCTTGTAATTTTCGGGTCCATTTAGTACCTGATGGAATGTGCCTATAAGCTCAGTGTATCTTACAGTGCAGAGACTTCTGCCTAGGCTCAGGTTTAATCAACAGTTGAGTGCCATATAAGCTATCATAATGGTGCAGAGCAGTTTTAATGACTACAGTGGGCCTTTAAAGTAGATCACCACTATCAAATTATCAAATCAGTACAACAAGCTAGGCAAAAAAAATTAAAAGAGCAGACAAAATCTCCTAGCATTATTTTGCTTCCTACTATTGCAAATGTAAATGTAGGATAATTTTGCATGTACAGTGGAAGGTATTCTAATTACCTTTTTACTATAACATATAATGACTTTTTTGAAACCATGGAATTTAAGGGTTAATAAACAAGTTTAGCTTAATATATGAACTTTGTTCAATTAATTGACTAAAAAAGATAATACAGTATGTCCACATATAATCATTGTACAGTTTTAAAAGCAACTGGAAATAATTGAATTGAAGTTGAATTGTTATAGAGCATCACATGATGAGTCTACACTGTAATAGCCATTTTAATTAAATCATAGTTCTTTGACTGTGCCCCTCCCACTGACCTGCATGCTGCATAAGGAGCATTTGTAGAGGGTGCGTTGGTCCGTACTATGGCCCTCATTCAATTGCAATTTGGCCAATTCAATGGGGCCCTAAATAAGCACATAACATATTTTTTTTAAAGAAGTTTTTAGTTAGTAAGCATCTATGCAAAAGCAAGGTTTTCACTAACTAAAAACTTCTTTAAAAAAATATTCTATGTGCTTATTTAGACCCCTATTCAATTGGCCAAATCGCAATTGAATGAGGGCCTATGTAGCTGGATCCTGCACCTGGTTTTGGCACTGGAAACGCTGGAGGCTCCAGGGGAGAGAGCAGAGAAAGAAAGGTGCTGTTTGGAGTGCCAGGAGACATGCTTGAAGTGAGCTGCCCCTGAGGGCTCCTTTACAGCAATATCTGCTGCAACTGCATAAGGAGAATTACGCCTGCACTTCTCCAATATGCAAGTATCACTCCATTTTTTGCAAAAGCTGCAAGCTTTATTCATATATTTTTATTGCAACAGTGCATGCTTAAAATGTGGCCATAGCTGTTTCAATCAAATTAAGCTGGGCCTTCAAATGGAAAATCTGATGGAGGGAAGAATATCACATTTGACATAAATCTGATTAAGGTGTGTTGTGCAATAATTCTGACTATGTTTGATGGTTAAAAAGCACTCTGTACAGTATTGCTGGCTTGTAGGACTTTTTACTGCAGCACCATTGTATTGGAGTAGGGAGGATTGGAGCTGCAAATTGCAAGCACTTGTTAACTTGATACAATGTCACAAGCTGCTTGGTAATATTTTCATCCTTTGAAGAGACTTGTGTTTTAAATGCAAATGACACAATAATGTATTGCCATTAAAAAGTCCTGTCTATATTCCTCCTTAGACAAAGCTATACTTTTTTAAAACAAGGTTTCTTCAAATGTGTGCAATATGATGAAGGTGTGTAGATCAGACTAGTTTCTGTCTCTGTCTGAGTGTTGAAGATATTCGCACAGTACTGCTGGAATCTTTAAAGATTGTGTGTCTCTTTGCAATTATGATATAAACTTTCTTGCCTTCAGCCAATCACAATGCGATACACCCCTACAGGGTGATTGGCTGGAGGCATCAGCGCATTCTGAATGGCTGCAGTCTAATTGACAGTGACAACAGCCAATCAAAAGGCGCTATTCCCTTCAGCCAATCACAATGAGATACACCCCCACTGGGTGATTGGCTGAAGACATCTACGCCTTCTGATTGGCTGTAATCTGATTGACAGTGACAATAATAGTAAGAGGAGAATAATAGTTAGAAGTGGTCAGTGGGGGCACCTGATGGGTCATCCACCACTCAAATTTTGTTTGACCCCACTGACCCCCTTCTCCCCCAGACCATATTGGACAGACACATGGTCTAAGCAGACAGCTCCACCACAATCACCTGCTCCTCCTCCCACAACCTCCTGGACCCAACCAATGCCACCATCTGCACCTAAACACCTCCCCACTCCACCACCACCTCCTCATCCTACAGTTGCTAAGGTTTCAGCTCATGACAGATCCCAACCCCCTCACCCGGCTTTGGAAGCTACACTGAAGGAGATGCTGGCATATATTCAGAGGCAGGAGGACACTATGGCAGACCTAATGACCTGCATCTCCCTCCCAACAGACCATAGTGTGGCGCAGCATCAGGAGGCTCCACATGGAGACACGATGCCACAATCTTTAAATGGATAGCTATGCAGCCAGGCTGTCCCAAGTGTGTTCATCCAGGTGAACATGGATATCACCCAGCACGCTCTGGTCGTAAGCACTGCCGCATAAACCATTGTATAGCCCGTAACTCTCTTCTCTGTAGACACGTATGGTTATAGTTAACATTTCACCAATTTATGGTCACTGAGGAATGCCTTTGAGAAGAGATTTTTTTTTTATTTTAGGCAAGTTTTACGTTTATTAAGGCATGTTGTTCATCTGCAAGCAGTGCTACCAAATAATGTAAGTAATCTATATACATAGTGGCTTTGATATAGCCATTCCATTAATGATATCCCCCCAGCAGAATGATCTCGCACATCATAAAAAAACACATATCATGTTTTAATTCCCATGATTGATGTTAGGTTGAATTTGTACCAATGCACAAATGACTGTGGACTTGCATAGTCCCTGCAATACTATGTTAATCAAACCCAGCAGTTATACATGTATTAGCTAAGCATGTCATCCCCTTAATGATATGAGACCAGATACTTGTATCTGATGTAGTTAACATACATTAACGCTAATAACCTTTTCCATCAATATTAATCGGTACGTGTCAAGACATCATAACAATCAGTTATAATGCGATAACACGTGTATAGCTATAAAATGTGATATAAAAATGGATAAACAATATCATATAGAGATGGTGATAGTACTCTGGAATGTTACTACTGAATGTGGTCACAGCTAAGCATTCCTTGTTAGACCTCTCATCATTGCTTTTGGTGATGGCAACTGATTTATCATGACAGATAACGTATGGTTTGCACTGTAGATGGTTAGTTTATTGTTAAAGTAACAGTATAAAGCACTGCACTGTACATGCATATATTGCTAGGTTTGTCTCCTCCTCTTTTTATAGATTATGATTAGGTTAGATTATGTTGTTGAATATTTGTACATTTCTGCACACATAAAATTGCTCTTAATATTGACACATATTCTATTAGCTACTTGCAATCCGATTATGAGTTACCCGCCCACAATCACAAAGGGCCAGCCAAAGACATTGGTTTTAGCACAGCTCGAATATTACGGGCTCTAAATAATTAATGTTACACAAGATCGATATTCTATTAGACCCGTAGCTCTAGCTGATAAATAAAGTCTAACCCACAACTGAAAAAAAGTATCACTTTTCTGTAAAAAATATTACAAGCACTAATTTAGACTCGCAGGGGCTTTTTCAAACATTTACTAAAGCTATAACAGCAATTAAACACACAATACTGTACTTTAAAAGCATCAGGAGGCATGGAAACACAGAATCAATTTCACAACAGTCTCAAACCCACAAATATGCAATTAAAAAATACTATTTTTAAATGTTATTTTTGAGTAATATTGATCCCGGGACTCAAGGGGTTAATACATATCATGAAACCCAACGGGACTAAGACAGATAATCTAATGCATTTTATAGAGTGCTAAATTGCTGCATTGCCAGCCCAATTGGCAAATATTACTTATTGGTACTAATTAATTTCAGATTACGTATAACTTCCATATTTTACTGATGTCATGATGATGGACTCATAGAGCCTTATTCAATTGTAGGACCTAAGTCTACAGCCGGCTGCGGGCCCACAGCGTCCGCAACTTATGGTGCAATTGGCTGAGCCCACAAGTCCCGGCCCGATATCGCATATCGTAAACCATGCTATGGTATGTAGCATTTGCAAGCTTGAACATGATCAATCAAGCAAGTCGGTAACTCCCAATTAGTAACAGCCAATGCAAATAGAGATCGTCATCATAACTTCAATTAAACATTTGTGGTTGGATTTCAAAGTCCTACGTGCTTGAATTACGAGTTACGTTCCCACATTCCAGAGATAGTGCAATATTAATAAAGCCGTAAATATGATATTCTATTACATGCGAGTTCCATTATATGTATTAACACATTGATTGCCGTCATCGATATCACACGGAAATTAAACATGAAATAAAGTATTTTATTGGGACGATTTGAGAGCTTGCGAATATTGTGCTATTAATTCTAAGACCTAACATCACCTTCCCGTTTTAATAAAAGTACTGTATTGATTTTTTATTTGCTTTTAAATTGGTCTGGACATGCCATTAAGCCCTTTGCAACTCCTCCTTGGTATTAGTAACTCGTGGTTCAACATTTGCCATTTGCAGGCTTGACGGCTTGCTTAGCCAGGGGGAATCGGAGCAATTGAATAGCGATTCGCGATTTTACTGTTCGCAACTGTTGCAGCCATAAAAGCTCAAAGGCTTGGAGGGGCATTAGCTTGCGATGTGAAACACCACAGTGAATCGGAGGCCAGAGCCTGTAACTCCATTGGAGCCCACAAAAAGACACCAATTGAATAACAAAATAACTTGAGGATCTCCCGAAAGCGCAATTAAATGAGGCTCATATACTATTGGCTGTGTCTAAGAAGTAAATTATGGGCTTGCTTAAATATTGTTAGATCATATGATCGTGCCCCCTTAAATCCTACTTGAAAAGGCAAGGCTTACGAGTTTAGTCTTAAAGAAAAATTGCAGTCTTGAGTCTAAACATCTAGAAACTATATTTTTTCAGTTGTGGATACTTTATTTGCTACGGGTCTAATAGAATATCGATTTTGTGTAACTTTAAATAGTTATCTCTTGTTATATTCGAACTGTGCTAAGGCCAATGGTGTTCTAAGGCCAAATTTGTCTCTTTGGCTGGCCCATAGTAATTGTGGGTGGGTAACTAGCAGCTAATAGAATATGTGGCAATATTAAGAGCATATATAAATGTACAAATTGGCAAATAGAATAGGGCCTTTTGCCTGGAATATGGGCTTTTTGTGTTTTTGTAGTAATTCTCTATTTAATACTCCCAGTAACAGTGTAATATATATAGGGTTTTGTATTTTGTAATTTTGTGGTTTTGTATTGTGATTATTAAAAAAAATGAAAAAATGGGGTAAGATTAAAAAAGCCTCATTAAGACAAGCTCCTCTGTATGTGTACTGGGGTATACCCAGCTTCTTTACAGCCTCTGCACAGCTCTACATCTACACCTGCTTGTGTGTTGCCTGTGTGATTACATCATCATACTTCCATGACTGGTCTCTTCATCAGGACCTTGTAAATGGACCCTTGGGGTTCCCTCTGGTCCACTGGAAATTATTGATAAAAATTTCCTTTGGAGAGTACCTGTCTAAAAATGTTTTTAAGTTGTTGAGTGTAGAAAGAATATCTCTGTACAGGCAGGAATCCAGTATCGTTCATCATCTTAGCCTTGCCATTGGCAGATGTTAGAGTACAGTTGTAATATATTCACTAAAGTGTAAAATATATTTCCAGTCCAGAATGTTGAGCTTTCACAATATTTGTAACTGACTGAGCAGTGGCAAGGTCAAAGGAATGTTTTATCACATTTATTGTGATTGACTTGATAGGAGATTGGGAGAAAATTAAGGCAGCACAATAATTGGTGATGTCAATTGGGCTTTTAAAATATCCTAGAAAAAGAGGATATCAGCAGAAGAAGCAAGATTGCAAAGTTTCAGTTGGGAGGATATTAGTGGAAGAAACAAGACTTCAAAGTTTCAGTAGGGAGGATACCAGTGAACGAAGCAAGACTGCAAAGTTTCAGTTGTTTGCCTAACCCAGAAGTATAATAGATATTAGCAACATACTGAGTCACCACCCTCCATGGCTTCAGAGTGGTGTAACCTCTTGGTTCCCTAACTGGAACCAAAACCAGGTCGCAGTAGTGAATGCACTGAATCCTAACCACTGGACCACCAGGAAACCCTGTTTTGTATATGCAGGGGGGGGGGGGGGGAGTATTTGATCCCCTGCTGATTTTGAATGTTTGTCCACTGACAAAGAAGTGATCAGTCTATAATTTTAATGGTATGTGTATTTTAACAGTGAGAGATAGAATAACAAAAAAACAAACAAGAAGAACGCATGTCAGAAAAGTTATAAATTATTTACAGGTCAGTGAGGGAAATAAGTATTTGATCCCCTATCAATCAGCAAGATTTCTGGCTCCCGGGTGTCTTTTATACAGGTAATGAGCTGAGATTAGGAGCACTCTCTTAAAGGGAGTGCTCCTAATCTCAGCTTGTTACCGGTATAAAAAACACCTGTCCACAAAAGCAATTAATCAATCAGATTCCAAACTCTCCACCATGGCCAAGACCAAAGAGCTGTCCAAGGATGTCAAGGACAAGATTGTAGACATACATAAGGCTATAATTGGCTACAAGACCATCGCCAAGCAGCTTGGTGAGAAGGTGACCAAAGTTGGTGCAATTATTCGCAAATGGAAGAAATACAAAATAACTGCCAGTCTCTCTTGGTCTGATGCTCCATGCAAGATCTCACCTCGTGGAGTTTCAGTGATCATGAGAACGGTGAGGAATCAGCCCAGAACTACACAGGAGGATCTTGTTAATGATCTCAAGGCAGCTGGGACCATATCACCAAGAAAAGAATTGGTAACACACTATGCCGTGAAGGACTGAAATCCAGCAGCAGCAGTAAGGTTCCCCTGCTCAAGAAAGCACATGTACAGGCCCGTCTGAAGTTTACCAATGAACATCTGAATGATTCAGAGCAGAACTGGGTGAAAGTGTTGTGGTCAGATGAGACCAACATCGAGCTCTTTGGCATCAACTCAACTGAATGCTGCCTATGACCCCAAGAACACCATCCCCACGTCAAGCATGGAGGTGGAAACATTATGCTTTGGGGGTGTTTTTCTGCTAAGGGGGCAGGACAACTGCATAGCATCAAAGGGACGATGGACGGGGCCATGTACCGTCAAATCTTGGGGGAGAACCTCCTTCCTTCAGCCAGGGTATTCAAAATGGGTCATGGATGGGTATTCCAACATGACAATGACCCAAAACACACAGCCAAGGCAACAAAGGAGTGGCTCAGGAAGAAGCACATTAAGGTCCTGGAGTTGCCTAGCCAGCCTCCAGACCTTAATCCCATTGGAAAATCTGTGAAGGGAGCTGAAGGTTTGAGTTACCAAACATCAGCCTTGAAAGCTTAATAAGAGAGGATCTACAAAGTGGAGTGGGACAAAATCCCTCCTGAGATGTATGCAAACCGGGTGGCCAACTACAAGAAACGTCTGACCTCTGTGATTGCCAACAAGGGTTTTGCCACCAAGTACTAAGTCGAAGGGGTAAAATACTTATTTCCCTCATTGATGTGCAAATCAATTCATAACTTTGACATGCGTTTTTCTTAGCGATTTT
The DNA here is from genome assembly GCA_027410445.1 of Discoglossus pictus. Lineage (NCBI taxonomy): Eukaryota > Metazoa > Chordata > Amphibia > Anura > Alytidae > Discoglossus > Discoglossus pictus. Next base: position 113,422,093 of record CM050164.1, read on the forward strand.
TGTTTTGTTATTCTGTCTCTCACTGTTAAAATACACGTACCATTAAAATTATAGACTGATAATTTCTTTGTCAGTGGACAAACATTCAAAATCAGCAGGGGATCAAATACTCTCCCCCCCCCCCCCCCCCACTGTAACAGTAAGTTAATAAATTAATATTTCACCCATGCTATATACTGAGACCACAAATTGTATAAGAACCCAACTTAGTGAGTTTAGAGCTGTATGAAGTATTATTCTTCAATTGAATCTTTCTGTATCATTTGCAAAATTCAAGCTCGCAGACTAATGGCCAGACTTGCAATTGAATGAAGTACCATGTCTACACCATGGATTTAGTCTAACTAATACTGATTTATCATTTACAAAGTCCCATGGCATGTGAGCTACTTCTTAGCTCCAGACACCACAGGCACATGTACTTAATTAATTTGATACAAAGATATTAAGGTTTTTAAAATGTAATTTTTTTTCATCTATTGAATACGTTTATCCAAACTCTTTATTTAGACCTCTGGTTAAGATTATAGTCAAAACCTTAAATATCTGTACACAGTTTAATAACTAAAGGCAGAATCTAGATCCCTTATTCTCTTCACTGACTATTTAATATTTGTACGTAATTTCGTTTTCAGTTTACAGAATTGGAAAGGCCAATTATAAAACATCAAAAGTAAAGTGGAAAGCCTCCAAGGTAAAATGGAAAGCTGTTTGACTCCATAGAAGGTACTCTGATTTTTAGAATAAATCATTGTTTCAGTGAGGTGTTTCAAATGAACAAAATACTACTAGCAGCATTTTATTTCTGCTATACACAGATTTCATTGAATCATTGGGTCCAAAATAAATTAGCTTTGCTAAGGCTATATTCAAGACTACAGCCTATTTTTCCCACTGTATTATGTGGCAAAGAGGTCATACTGGCTCAGAATTTTTATTCAGTTCAGTGACCACAATTTAGCTAAAATGTAATGTATTTTTCTTGGAAAGATTGGAACCTTTCTTAAGGGACTTCTACTGTGGGCAATTTACTATTGTACCAATAGAAACCAAGATATTGTTGGTTTAAAGGAACATAAAAAACGCACAATCTTCTATCATACGTTTAAAAGAGCATATTTTACGCCAAGAAGTGTATATTTTTCATGAAAATATTGAGAAAACTTGTTTAAAATTATTAGAGACTAACAGGAAATGCCACAGAAAATACATATGTGTGAGTTGAGAGTATGCATAGCTCTAGATCTCATTGGCAGGCACATTTGCTTACTCATACAGTTTGCTGCACATTAGCTGTCGGGGACAATCAGTATATTCTGCACCAGTTATTTCATTTTCAAACATGAAAACATTATGCTGGTAGTAGCAATAATTATTGACAATGCAAGAGGTAAAAAAAAAAAAGTTTAGAGAAACAAAAAATCTAAATCCTAGAAGGGGACAGAAAAACAACAGAACATTGTATTCCTTCATTGTAATAATAGGCTAATCCTTGAAGTATAGTGAGAGGATCATATTATTAATAATAATACCAATAATGCATTAAGGCCCAGATTTATCAAAAGAATCACTTTGTGTTCAGCATTGAGATTGGCAAATTTATCAGATTTCATATGTGAATTCATCAGTAGCAAATGTATTTGTATTTATGTGGTATACTGCCTGGTCTAGTAAAACTTGGAAAAGTGTATATAGCCTCTATTGTGTTTCTCCTTCAAAGTCCCTGAAATATGGGTGCAAACCCAGAAGGAGACAAGTGTAAAATATGGCTTTTAGAGAGGTAATACTTAAACCTTAATAAAATATGTGTAATTGTATAATTGTATATTTTGAGAGAGCTCATTCTTTACAAAATAATTTGCTCTCTAGTAGAGGACTGTAAAATATGTGTTATAGAGAAGTAAATCTTATGACTTTAGTAAGTAAATTTTTATTAAAAAAATAGGTGTAATTGTATGCTTCTCTATTATAAGTAGTTGGTTACTGAAATGGTGTATTTCATATATAGATATTGATCAATATCCCCCACCTTATAACAAAATAAAATAACATTATTGGATCTACTTAGTCAATAATCTGAGAAGACCCTTGTTGTGAAGTTTTCATACTAGATTACTAAAGGCATTTAGCCTCAGGGTGTGTAAGATTATGGGTTCCTTTAAACACTTTCTCAGTTTTGTGTACGGGATTTCTTTTATAAATAACCTATGGAACTATTCAGGCAGGTCATCAGAAATAAGTCAGTTGGGATGAGCAGTCTCAGTTCAAGTTGGGAGAGTCCAAGAGAAGGGTTCCAGAGGAAGAGATCGAAGCTGGGCAACGGTGTGAAGAAGTCTAGCCCTGACCAGAAACCCAATGGATCAGGAGCTTAGAGAAAACCCTGATTTTTGAGTTAGTATATAGCAATATGAGGGTCCCCTGGTGGCCCAGTGGTTAGGATGCAGGTGCTTTCACCAATAGGTCACACTGATCAGTACTGGGATGGAAGACCACCTAGGAATACCAGGAGCTGTATGCTGTGGCCCACTGGGGAAGGAATTGGCAACCCATTCCAGTATCTCTGCCATGAAAACCAAGTGAATCAGCATGGTGTGTTGTCTATCAGGTCACTTCTCCAGTGGTCCGCAATTTGTCTAACCTCTCTGCTATGATCTTCCTATCTTGGGTGACCCTACATGTTATAACTCACAGCGTCATTGAAGTACACAAGCCCCTTAACCACGACAAGGTAGCGATCATGAAGAGGATCACATATTCTAATTGTGTAACTCATCGCCCGGCGAACCTCGCACAGCGAGGCGAGCCGTTAAACCGTAGTGTTGCGTAGTGCGTACGACTTAGCGATGAGCGCCGCAGGCACTCATCGCCCTGCGAGCCTCGCGCAGCGCGGTGAGCCGTTAAACAGTACCACTTTGCTGATCGTACGACTTTGCGATGAGCCTCGAGCAGTGAGGCGAGCCGTTAAACCGTACCACTTTGGCGATCGTATGACTTTGTGATCGCTCGGCGAGCCTCGCGCAGGTGAAAAAAATTATGAGATAAGCGGGGGAACCAAAACAGTAAAAAAAACACTAAATACACACTAAAAAATAAAGTAAACGATATTACCGATTTACACATTAACACAGATTTCCCGCCATTGTCTCGCGCCACATAGGATTTCCCGCCGAAAACAACGCATTTGGCTCGCGCAACTGCGGATTTCCCGCCTAAAACAATGCATTTGTCTCGCCACAAAGCCTATATATAGGGCACACTTCACACATACCTGACACTTTCTCCTCAGGTGATGACAGTCTGACTGGATGTTTTCTGATGCCGGGAAATCTCAAGAGATTGTTAGCTCTTCAGTATACTGCTTCAGCATTATTACATTAAAAAAGGTAAATATATCATTTATAATTATTAATTGATAAATTGGTACTTACTTAATAAATAAAAAATAAGAAATTTAATTAATAGAAAAATAATATTGTGCTTACCTGTGTGAAACAATTGTTAATAACATTCATAATGTACATTAATTAATTAATTAATTAATCATTAATATCAAAATTAGTTAACGTTTAAGAATGTGAATACAAAAGCAACACATTGATTCATTAATTATTAATGTATATTAATTTAAGAATTATTTAGTTATATATCGTGATTACCTGTGTGAAACAATTGTTAATAACATTCATAATGTACATTAATTAATTAGGAACACATTGATTCATTAATTATTAATGTACATTAATTTAAGAATTATTTTGTGATATATCGTGATTACCTGTGTGAAACAATTGTTAATAACATTCATATTGTACATTAATTAATTAATTAATGATTAATATCAAAATTAATTAACGTTTAAGAATGTGAATAAAAAAGCAACAGATTGATTAATTAATTATTAATGTACATTAATTTAATAATTATTTTGGTATATATCGTGATTACCTGTGGGAAAGAATTGTAAATAACATTCATAATGTATCATTACTAATCATTAATATCAAAAAAGGTTAACGTTTAAGAATGTGCATAAAAAAAAGGAACATGTTGATTAATTATTAAAGTATGTACATTATTTAAATAATTCAGTTCTTATATATTTTGTATAAAATAAACCCCCCCAAAAAATGTAAAGCCTATATACTTATGCTTACATGTTGATGTTAGATTTAGTCACACATTACTTTAATATTAATGAACATTAATTGATTCTTAGTTCATTAGTAATGTACATTATTTTAAGAATTCAGTTGTAACATACTCATTTTAAAATACCACTCAAAAAAAATAAAGGGAAGAGACTCATGCTTATGTCTTGACGTTATATTTAGTCAGACATTAATTTAAGATTAATACAGATTAATTGATTCATATTTAAAGACTAACAGTAATATTGAGTGTATGTTTATAATCTATGCTTTCATATGTGTGTTCATGCTGATTGATTGATATATTTATTTCATGTTTTTAATCTATGCAAAAATAGGTATGTTAAGCCTCATTGATTAATACAGATGAAGTAACATATTATACATTAATTTGACTATTTTGTATAATTGCAGTGAACTGTAGCTGAATGACCAGAGATAGTGACGTTTGCACACATTGAACATCATAAGGATAATTTGGACAGGTACAGAATTTTAATTATATTACTACTGCAAGATATTAAAAAATATGATTTTAGGTTTTTAATGTAGCCAAATATATGTCTGTTGATGTTCATTTAATGATATCGATGAAGCAAAAGTTTAAAAATATTATCTATTTGATTTTACAGTTTATTTGGATCTGCAAGGGAATAAACAGACAGCGTGACGTTTGCAGCCTTTGAACAACATCAACATCATCCTCACAGGTATAAAATTTAATTTTGTAGTGATGCATAGAAAAAGGCTATATATTATATATTTGGTGAAAATTGAAATTTGTTGAAAATGGAGAGTACTTATTGAGTCATTAATGTATGATATTTAGTCAAAACTTGAAAAAAGTTGAAAAGACAATACTAATTAATAATAATATTTAAAGAAAATAAGAAGCTTACAACACTAGCAAAAAAAAAGAAATTGATGGTATGCTGTGAATTCAATCAAGAAGGAATGTAATTGAAGGATTAATAATATAAAGATAGATATGTGCAGCTATTTCCGATTTCACATATGTCAATAAAATACTTTGAAAAATGGTTTCATTTCTTTCAGTCTAAAGTGCAACAATTGAAAATGTTTTATTAGTTTATTCATCTACTTTAATCGAACAGTACAAAAAGGAAAAAAAATGTATACAAAACAAAGAACAAACAATAATTACATCTCTATTTACAATTACAGATTAAAATGGCGGAGAATGGAGAAGACAAAATTGAACGCAAAAGAAGATTGGCAAGGGAAAGGAAGCAAAGGTGGAGAGATGCTCAGAAACCGGAAACTTCACAATGCTTGCGAGAAGAAGATTGACAGAGACTTTTAAATAAAAGAAAGATGAGTAAGAAAGCTGCAAGTGAGTGTGTTGGGGCTTCCAAGAAACGTAAAAGTAAACAAAAACATCTCTGTGAAACATTGTCCAATGATTCTATTTTGCAGAATGACTTAAATGTAGACACACAAGAAAAAAATGTACATGTAGAAAGTGGGTCTGATATCTATGTAGAAGAAATGCATGACAATGTTTTTAATACTGCAGTACAAGTAGATACTCATTATTGTGGGTTACTTAAATGTGGTTTGTCAGTTTTGTGGGGCCTGTCATTTTGTAAAGGAAAGACCTACTGATGGAAATTTCATTAGTTGCTGTCAGAAAGGAAAGGTGAAACTTCCACTAAGACACCCATTTCCATATTATTTAGAATGCATTATGAGTGATCCAACATTTCCAAATTATAATAATTTCAAACAAAACATAAGGTCTTATAGCAGTGCAATTTAATTTCCTTCAATGGGTGCAACATTAGCAGAAAATGTACAAGGACATGGTCCTTACTGTTTCAGAGTTCAAGGTCAAATATACCACCGAACTTCAGATTTACACCCACAAGAAGGAGAGCAAAGGAAATTTGCACAGTTATATGTCTTAGATACGATGGAAGCTGTGGAACAAAGAATGACACTTCCAGAAAATAGACAGTGTTTGCGCATAGTCTTTGAACAGCTGGAAAAAATTATACAAAAAAACCCATATAGTCAAGCATACAAACAATTAGCACAGCTTGAAAAAGAACAACAGGAACATGCTCAAAGACAACAATTGCCGACACCAAGAGTCAATATGGTGTTAAAAAGAGATCGCAACACTGATCAAAGAAGATATAGTTTACCTACTGTAAATGAGGTTGCCATGGTGTTTAAAAATGAAGATGGTGAACCACCTTTTCAGCGGGATATTAGAATATATCCACGCAATGAAGAACAACCATTTATCAACATCAATATATTAAGCTGTAATTTAGATCCAATGAAATATCCCATTTCCTTTCCAAATGGGGAACCAGGAAAACTCACTCAACAATGGATTATTGATTCATATTTACAAGTTGAAGCCAATAATCTAAATTTCATTAAATAACAACAAAATAAATTACGAGTAGAACAGTATTGTGGATTAATGGATTATGTGGCAGATTTAGCTTCCAACAGAGACATTCCAGCTGGAAGAGCAATTATTTTGCCATCCTCTTTTTAAGGATCTCCTCGCAATATGCGAAAAAGGTATAATGATGCCATGGCTATTGTTACAAAATTTGGAAAACCAGATTTATTTATTACATTTACGTGTAATCCACAATTGACAAAGATCAAGGAAAATTTGAATCTGAGACAAACTACTTCTGACCGACCAGATTTAGTGGCAAGAGTATTCAAAATCAAACTCAATTCATTAATACATGATATCACTAAAGCACACTTATTTGGACAATGTGTGGCTTTTGTTAAAACCATTGAATTTCAAAAAAGAGGACTGCCACATGCTCACATACTTTTAATACTGCAGGAAAAAGACAAGTTGAACACTGCAGAGAGAGTGGATTCAGTAATTTCTGCACAATTGCCAGACCAAGAAAAATATACAAAACTTTGGGAGATTGTTACACATAGAATGATTCATGGCCCATGTGGAGAGATGAATCCTAATTCACCATGTATGGAAAATAAAAAATGTATGAGAGAATTTCCAAAACAATTTCAAATGCAAACTTATGCAAATTTTGATGGATATCCTTTGTATAAAAGAACACAAGGACAAACAGCTATTATCCGTGGCCATGTTGATAATAGATTTGTCGTTCCATACACTCCACATTTGCTCATCAAGTACAATGCACACATCAATGTGGAAGCTTGCACTTCGATTAAATCAATTAAGTATGTGTATAAACATATATACAAATGATATGATGCAGCTACTGTTGTTGTACAAGGTGCTGGAAATGAAAACGAAAATCCAATTTTACATGATGAACTATCAAATTATTTAGATGCTCGGTATGTGAATGCTCCTGAAGCAATGTGGCGCCTTTTGAAATTTGAGATGCATGATCGGTCACATGCTATCTATCGTTTAGCTGTACATTTGCCTCAAAGTCAGTTGGTTTGCTTTACTCAAGGAAATGAAAGAACTGCATTATATCAAAGTGAAGACAGAGATGCCACACTTACTGCGTGGTTTAAATTAAACTGTCAGGATACGCAGGCCAGACAATTTGTATACATAGAGATACCATATCACTATGTATTTGTAAATGGTCTATGGCGACAACGAGGAAGAGATACACATAAAATCACACCACGCATTTATACCGTCAGCCCAAGGGACATTGAACGTTTCAGCTTAAGATTACTTCTGCTACATGTTCCCGGTGCACAGAGTTTTGAGCATTTACGTACAGTGAATGACATAGTTTATGATACATTCCTATTATCTGCAAGACATCAAAATTTCATAGCTGATGATACAGAATGGGAGAGGTGTCTGGAAGAAGCAGCACTATGTCAAATGCCTAAGCAAATGAGACAACAATTTGCATTCATTTGTATATTTTGCAATGTACCTGATGCTTTCACTTTGTGGGAAACATTTAAATTAAACATGACAGAAGATTTCTTGAAACGTTACAGAGAACCAATAGCTCTGTTAAAAACATTGATGGAAATCCAAGAAATATTGTTGGCTCATGGATTAAATTGTGCAAGTTTTAATTTACCAGATCCAGGACTTATAGATGACATCAATTTTGATGATTATGACACTGAGCTTCAAAAACAAAAAAAACAAGAAAAACTGCCAACTTTAAATAATTTACAGTTAGAAGCATTTCATGCCATCACAAATGCATCAGATGATGAAATGGTCAAAGACCGGTATTTCTATCTAGACGGACCAGGTGGATCAGGAAAAACTTATCTGTACAATTGTTTGATGAGTTATATTCGATCACAGGGTCAGATAGCTATGCCATTTGCAACAACTGGAATTGCTGCACTTTTGTTAGATGGTGGTAGAACTGTGCATAGTGGATTTAAGCTGCCAGTTCCCATTTTGGAAACATCAGTGTCAGATATTCGACTCAATTCCATACAAGCAAAAAAAATTAAACTAACTAAACTAATTATCATAGACGAGGCAACAATGATGTCATGTCATGCACTGCAATGTATTGACAGATTCTTAAAAGAAGTGATGGATAATAAGTTGCCATTTGGTGGAAAGGTGATGCTGTTAGGAGACGATTTTAGGCAAACATTACCTGTTGTGCCACACGGAAATAGAACAGAGATTATTGAGACATGTATCAAGACCAGTAAACTGTGGCAAATATTTACACATCTCAAATTAGAATTAAATATGAGATCTGAAGGCCAAAATTAATTCAATGACTGGCTCATTAAAATCGGAGATGGAAAACATCCAGAAATACAGCATTTACAAAATGATAAAATTGAAATTCCGTCAGAAATGGTTTGCAATGAATCACTCATATCAGACATATTTCTAAACACTCTTAATAATGAGGATTACACAGACATTGCAAACAAAGTGATATTAACATCAAAAAATATCGATGCCTTGAATGTAAATAACGAAATTTTAAAATACATCAATGCACCACAAAAGAATTATTACAGTGCAGATTCTATTCTGTCAGATGATAAAGACAGTGAATCGAATTTTAGTATCAAATTTATTAATTCGTTAACACCATCTGGAATGCCCCCACATATTTTACAATTGAAAAACGGAGCAAATTGTTATGTTATTGCGAAATATGAATCCAAAAAAAGGACTTTGTAATGGGACCCGATTAATTGTGCATGAGTTAAAAGATCATTTTATACATGCAGAAATTATAACTGGTACCCATAAAGGTGAACAAGTTTTTATACCAAGAATTGATTTAGCTCCAAGTGAGAGTGGTTTGCCCTTTGTCCTTCAACGGAGACAATTTCCAGTTATCATGGCATTTGCTATGACCATCAATAAATCCCAAGGACAAACTTTTAAGTCAGTTGGGATTTTTTTAAAGGAACCAGTTTTTGCACATGGACAACTCTATGTGGCTTTTTCAAGGTGCACTAATCCAAAAGAAATTAAAGTGCATGTTGAAGAAAACGAAACTCAAGGTCATTTATTCGACGATGGATATGTTTACACCAAAAACATTGTCTTCTGTGAGGTGTTGGAAAGATAGAGGACAATGGTTTCATTTTAATGCCAACATTTAATGGGACTCAATATGATTGCACAAAAACAATATTTCAAATAAAACATCTAAAGAATGGACAAAAAAACATAGAGAACAGTGGTTTGACTTCCAGTACTAAATTAAAGTACTCTGGGACTCTTTAAATAGGGGGCCACTATTTCACTTATGAAAATATATGTGATATTTGCAGAATGGGCTAAATGAAAAAAATAAAAAAATAAAATAAAAAAAAAACCAGTAAAATATCCTTAAACAGATTGGAATGGGTTCAAAGTTTTATATTTACATGATTGGCCCCACAAAACAATTCAATGATTTTTTCATAATTTACATATTTAAATGTTATTGTTTGAAGTTACAATTTCAGATGTTAAATATGTGTTTTTGGAATGTTTAAAAAAGTTTGGTAAATATATATGTGGTATAGTCAAATATGTATTGTTAGTATAAAGTTGAAGTATTTAATAATAATTGGAAATGTATTATTTAAAGACAAAGTATTGATTCAGGGAGAAATCCGATCGCCAGTTAATGGGGTCAGGAAGGAATTAATTTTTTTCCCTCTTTGATACAATTGGACAAGTTTCAAAAGGGGGTTTTATTTTTTGCCTTCCTCTGGATTCAATGCTAATTTAGTTTAACAAGAGTTTAACAAATATGTTACAAATGATAAAAAGCATGTTATTGTTAAAACAATTTACTTACTCTAAGTTAATAAAGTCCGCAGTTACTCAGTGATAAATATGTATTGAAAAGTGTTAGTATTGTTAACAAAATGTTGAACGAATGTTTCATATACAAGTTGCATTTTACAAAGTTTAATGTTTGGGAAATATAAGTTGAAAGTTAAAAAAATAAAAAGTAAAAAAAAAATAAGGGGTTTTTATTTTTAGAAAAAAAAAGGGACAAATGTAGGTGACTCATTTTGTGTTGCAAACAAATTTCACAACATTTAAATTTTATTGACCGTCATTTTTTGACGGGCAAGTTGCTAGTCTTTATATAACAATGTCAAATTTCTACAAGTTTCCATCTTGTAAATATCATCTTTATATATATTTATCTGTTGTCTGTTTGTCTAAAACACATCTTGTAACAGTATTTTGTTTTATGTACCATATATGTTTTTAATCAAACCTTACTTGTCTGTTTGATTATTTACCTGCCCAAAAGAATGCAGTATTTGCAAAAAGTATACACACATTTCTTACTCTGGTCACAGACCATGATGCATAAAATAAAAAGTTTAGATTTTTTAGATAATACTAACCTCTGCTGATAAACTTATGACTTATGGAAATGTATAAAATAAAAAACTAAGGGAAGGAAAATGAAGGTTTAACCTACATAATGCTAATTGCTCTTATATTGTATTAATCTTGCAATGTACTGTATATTTGGATTTGCGCAACCTTCTTTTCTTTTATTAAAATGATTTAAACTAAAATAAAGACATTTGAAATTTTTGTAAATAAAATATTTGTCTAGTTTGAAAGGGAAGTGTATTCTGTTAGGCCCTCATTCAATTGCGATTTGGCCAATTGAATAGGGCTCTAAATAAGCACATAACATATTTTTTTTAAATAAGTTTTTAGTTAGTGAAAATCTTGCTTTTGGATAGATGCTTACTAACTAAAAACTTCTTTAAAAAATATATGTTATGTGCTTATTTAGAGCCCTATTCAATTGGCCAAAATGCAATTGAATGAGGGCCTTAGTGTTTAAGAAGTTAAAATAACACTTTTTTTATTTTATATTGTTACAGACACTATAATTTCATCAACAAAAAAATAATTCCCTAAAATTAATCATTATAGCCAGAGTCGGTATAGAACCACATAAACTAGGCAAGTAATTTACAGTAGTAGAATTTAGAATGGAGAATACTAGAACAGTTAGGAATATGGGGTTAAGCCCTAAAAAGTCTATCCCATATAGTTTGGACATAATTTATAATAATTATAGAGACAATGATTAGGTTTATATCCCAAAATGCCAGGGGCCTCAACACTCCATATAAAAGGAGGACGGCCACTATGAGCTTTGTTATTGAGGGTGCAGACGTGGTGTATCTCCTGGAGACCCATTGGAGGGAAGGGAGGTCCCCCACAATGTTGAGTAAATACTTTAATAAACCCCTGAGCGCTTCTTACAAAACAAAATCAAGGGGAGTTGCCATTCTATTTAGTAAAAAACTGACCCTAAATGAACATCATAAAATCTGCGATAAGGAAGGGAGATTCATTATTTGGCAGGGGACGATAAATTATATTTTGTATATTATTATAAATGTGTATATTCCAAATTCTTATTAGCTCAAATACTTGAAAAATATCTTAAAACAGGTCAATCAGATTAAAATAGGTAGAATAATAGTATGTAGTTATTTCAATATGCTAATGGATCCCACAATGGATAGAATTGCTCCTACAATAAAAGGGACTTCGGACTCTTCTAAAAGGTTGGCAAAAAATTTCTCATTAGAGATCTTTGAGAAACGCCTATATTTCTGTTGGAGATCTCTAAATCCGGAGAAAAAAGATTACACATACTTTGTTGCACTAGGTTTGATTATTTTTTTACAGATATATATACACTGGAGAAAGTTAAATGGGTAAAAATAGGAGACATTCTGTGGTGTGACCATTCAATGTTAACCATGAGCATTGAAGATACACAGACATATGATAAAAACAGATATTGGAAAATGGATCCAATTCTTTTAAAGTCAGGATAATTTGTTAATAAGCTGAAAGAAGAGATTACAAGCTTTTTTGCTATAAATAATAACTCTGTTGCCTCGGCCACTATCACTTGGTGTGCACACAAGGCCTATGTTAGAGGTCTCTGTAGGCTAGAAGCGCCTAATTAAAGAAAATTAGAAGTAAATCACTCAGAGAACTCTATGTTGAAGTTCATAAATTACAAATGGAAAATAAAATCTCCCCAGATAGAATTAGAAGCATACAGATTAAGAAAGTGACATTGCAGATTCAAACGATATTGCAGATAGTAGATAATGCTATATTTAGGTTTCAACAAGACCATTACATTATGGGAAATAAAGCAGGCAAGTTTCTAATAAATACAATTAAAAAAACAACTGATGAAACAAAGAATAAACTGCCTTAAAGATAGCAACAATAGAAAACTCACTCACCCCAAAGAAATCGGAAAAATATTTTTATTATAACTCATTGTATAACTTGGAATCGGGAGAGAAATTTTTCCAACCTCCTAACACAGAAACAAAGATATCTCTTTAATAGAAGTGGAACAGACTATATTAGACTTACAATTGAATAAATCCCTTGGCTTAGATGGTTTCATTAACATATACTATAGATTTTTTTATGACAGAACTTAGTCCGTCTACATGTTCTATTTTCAATGAAATCAAAATGCAGGTATTATGCTGTCTGAAATGACAGAGGCCAATTATGTCAATATTCTCAAACAGAATTAAGACCCGATAATGTACCTGAACTATAGACCTATTTTGTTATTGAACTCTGATACCAAAATATATGCCAAGGTCTTAGCTAATAGGTTAAACAGTTGTATCTCTAAACTGATCAACTTTGATCAGGTCGTTTTTATGCATAGGAAACAAGGTTCAGAAAATACAAGGAGACTGCTTAACATATTGACTTATGCAAAAAAATATATATATTCCTCTAGTATCTATCTCATTGGATGCCGAGAAGGCGTTCGATCGGGTAAATTGGACATATATTGAGGCTGTGTTAGATAAATTTGGTTTTGAAGACTTTGGCAGTAAAGCCGTTATGTCATTGTATAGAAACCCTAGCGCCATAGTTTCAGGCATAGACTTTAGGTCAGAGAAGCTCAGCTTGTCGAATGGGACTAGACAGGGATGTCCTTTGTCACCTTTAATTTTTGTTTTGTCTTTAGAGCCACTTGCCGAACTAATCCGCACTGAAGACTCTATAAAGGGATAAATATTGGAGACAATCAACAGAAAATTCTAATGTTCGCAGATGATATGGTGTTAACACTAACTGATCCAAACACCTCCCTGTCAGCCCTATTCAACATGCTTGGAAACTATAATAAAATCTTGTATTTGAAGATTAATTAAATGAAATCAGAGACTTTAATTATTGGATTAAAAGAGCACAAAATCGCTCCTTTACAAAAGAGATATAAACTTAACTGGTATAGTAAGGGTATAAAACATTTGGGAATATACTTCAAACCTACAATTAAATCAATCTAAAAGATAATGTGATGATGGTCTATGATCAGATTAAACAGATTAGATTAGATTGGAAACATGACTATCGATCATGGTCAGGTAGGATGGTTTTAATTAAAATGCTGATCATGCCCAAGATAATGTATGCCTTTAGGAGTATTCCACAAGTTGTGACTTTATATATTATCAATCAGTTTCAAAGAATAATAAACAAATATATAAATAATAGTAAGAAACCTTGTTTGAATATAAGCATTATAAAGAGACAATTTAAAAAATGAGGCATACACAATGCTTCCTTATTAAACCACTTATTAGGCTGGAACCTAGCTGCGAAAAATTCTGAATGGTATATAATAAAGAGGGATCTTCTGGGGCATTTCCCGATTGAATTACTTCTGTGGCTCCCAAGATTGGATTTGAATCTAGTTGTAATATGTTTTGGAGGTATAAGCTCAATACTTAAAATCTGGTATAAGAAGAGAAATCTCTGGGGCCAAATTGTATCTCCTTTGTTGGTTTCCCCTCTAAGCCTTCTGCAGTATAACAACAAGAATATAGATATACAGAAATTGATCACCAATGATATTCAAAATAAAGGAGATCTATATGAAAATAACAAACTAGAGCCCTACTCTACTTTCTTTCAAATAACTAATATTACATGGCTGGAATATATGATTATTAAAACTGAATTGAAGCTAAGTGGCTTTTTGTTGGATAAACATAGAGATTATTCACCTTTGGAATATATTATTGTCAGGAGCCAAAGCACCCATGTTATCCCCAAATGTAAAACAATCGTAAGTATAAGAGAGGAATTATTCAAAACTAATAGAATGGTAATGTGGGAACTAGAGCTGGATTGTACAGTATAGGGTCTGAAGAAAAATGGTTTAAAGCATGTAAATTAATTCAGGAAACTTCTGTATGCATGTCATATAGAGAACTTTACATTAAATTAATACAGAGGTGGCATTTGTTCCATCTACTATGACATTTTTTTTAAAATACATTCAGAAGAATGCTGGAGAGAATGTGGAGGGATGGGTTATCACTCCCATATATGGTGGAGATGCCCTAGGATACATCTCTTTTGGAAAATGTGTATTGAACAAATTAGGTTAATCACTAATGTAGAGTTACCAATGAGCCCAGCAGTTCTCATATTCCATATGTTCTCTGACATAACAACTATTCAATATACTAGGTTGATTTCTCATATCTTATTAGTCTGTAAATGGCTCATAGTTAAATTATTGAATTTAAAAGGCGTTCCCTTATGGTTAGATATCAAAAGAACTGTTGAGCGAGATAGAGAACTGGAAAAAGGTATTTCATGCAATAAAATCCAAAAGGAAAAATTAGTAACAAAATGGGCTATCTGGGATGATAAAAATGTATAAATATGGGAGAACTTTACTCAACCGTCCAAATATTCCATTCAACCAGTGCATATTTTTTTGTTATATAAAGGAAATTAATCTAGAAATTTTAAGGTTGAACAATGATATTTGTTGATGTTTTTTTCTTGCTGTCTGTAATGTTTGTATTTTGTACTTGGTAGTTTGAATGTGTATGGTGAAAGGACATTGTATCTATTTTTTTTTACTATGTATCTACAAGTATAAATTATGCTGTTTTTATGTGAGAAAGTTAAAAACAATAATAGTGATGTAAATTTAAAAAAAAGGAAAAAAGTGGGTGTAGGTGACATAATTCAACATCTCCAATAGACAGCTAGTTTTAGGGTCTCTTTTCTAGAAAAACAAATCAGTCAGGATTCTGTCAACCACAAGTTTCTGCCAGGCATTTATCAAGTTCTGAAGCTGAGAAATGCTGCACTACAATGTCCTGCAAGTGGATGAAAGGTGCATATTTTGAAGTTTATCAAAGAGAAGTAATAGGGCTGTGTCACGTCCCAGAGACGAGGGGTACATTTACCCCTAATTCCCCTGCTTTTGCGTAAAGGAGCAATCTCCAGGTTGTAACTTTATATTCATCTCAGCATCCAGCAATTCAGATTAGAACATCATTCATGGAGAACCAGGAAAATCAGATGAGCAACAACATTCAATTAGTGCACAGACAATCTTAGCTTATTCCTCTTAGCAATTCCAAAAAAAATATACCCCAGTTCTAGCCCATCCTTTTGGGCAATAGAGGCTTGTTTGATCTCCCCCCACGGTTTTGAGATCTGATCTGTTTTACAACCCAAAAGGGGCAATACATGAACATCAAACGTTATGACTATCTGAGGCCAGAGACAAATAAGTTGCCCTTTATGTAATCTCTGACAGAGCAAACATTCCAGGCTGTAATAAACTTTGTCCTGTTGGGAATTTTTTGGTTTATCTGGGGGCCATATATACATAAAAATTATTGCAGAAGCTTTTGGGTTAACCCTTTGTTGCCACACTAACAGACATGGCAGAAAGTGTATCTGTTAGTTACCGGTAAAATAACAGTATTACAGTGCATTATAACATCATCTAGTAACTCCAACATTCATTATTGTGGCCCACATTACATTACACATAAAAACAACATGTCACAGTCTGTACAACAAGTCTCATGTCTATTTTAATAGCATTTGATGATAGCAACCCAAGCGTTAGAGTCCCAAATTACAGGGTTGCTTGTGGGGTTCAGGGGAGAACCTCTCTAGCCCCAAAAGTCAGTCATGGCAGGCTGTGATTATCAATGCACTGCAGTTGGCTTTGCCTACATCTTAAAGTGTATATCTCTTCTGTTGAATCTCAAAAAATACTGTATATTTTTTAAAAAAGATGAGGATTTTGAACAAAGAAACATTTGTATTTCTTTACATTTTTCTACTCTAACCAATTTCTCCACATACATGACAGTAGGTTTAAAAAAATCTATACAGATACATTTCTATCAGTATGACAGATACATTTCTGGAAATACAATCACTACACCACTTACTCACTCAGCCCTGAGCAACATTTTTGCTTTTTAGAAGAGAAATTGAGTGATGCAACATCCTATTGCTTCCTGACCTTTCTAGACCAGAAACCCACACTAAAAACATTGGAATTGTACAGCCTTTTACACTTTATGATTCATTTTATTATTACACTTATGTAGAGACATAGCCCATAGTATAACATTTGGCAGTAGTAAACACAAGTAGTAGTAATTCAAATCAAGGCGTGCTCTCCCTGTCTCTTTTTTTAAATATTGTATTGAGTTCACCTTAGAAGATATACAAAAAGCCAGTATAGACTGATAACATCTTACACTAAGGCCCCTATTAAATTCCAAGCCCCCATATGTCTGCGGGCTTGAAATCTGCTGGAGTTAATAAATTGAACAAGGCCTCAACCAAAGGGCCGCAGCCAAAGCCCGTAAATCTTTCCCGTGCCTGCAAGCTGTCAGTGGGCTGGAATAGATGCGGGTCGCATTTCCAATCCAAACCCGTAATCACGGATTGTGACGCAGGCCTTAGAGCCAGTAGAAAGCAGGGAACAGCACTTAACGCAGCAGAAAGGGGTTTTTAAAGGGAGCAAAAACTGTAAATCATTGACTTTGCTGTAGCTGCAGATGTGAACACACAGGTCTAGGCGTTGGTGGGTTTCTGAGCTTTGGATAGAGAGAGAGAAAGAAAGAGAGCGAAGGAGCTTTGTGATTTTTTTGCTATTTTGACCACTAAGATATATTAACCCTTAATTTACAACATACATAATTACTGATATCACGTAATTCACACACATAGATTAATACGTCCACATAGCTATAGGTATCGATAGGCCACACCACATCTACACCCCCCATAGTCCCACCTACCCCCCCTATATAATTACTATTATACACATAATACACACATGATTGTTTTACCACATACACATATATATTATATTGATTTATCCTTATATTTATTTAATACATTCCAGGTGGGTAGAGGAGGTGAGGAGGAAAGTGAGAAGAGAGAGGAGAGGAGAGGAGAGGAGGAGAGAAAGGGGAATATCAGATGAAGAGAGTGAGAAGAGGAGCAGAGTGAGGAGAGGAGCAGAGTGAGGAGAGGAAGAGAGGTAGAGGTATGGAGATAGTGAGAGCCGGGTCAGGGAGGTACAGGTGTAGTAGAGCAGGAGGGGGAGGGATGTGTCCCCAGATGTAGGCACACAAGGAGTAGGGGCAGAGGGTTAGGGGCCAGTAGCAGTTGAGCCAGTAGCAGTTGTGGGCCTTCCAGGACTGGTGGACATGGGTGTGCCGAGAACCATGCAATGTGAGTATCATATACACCATCACACCCTCATATGCACACAAATGAACCCCATACACATGGGGGGGGGGGGGCAAATACCTCTGCAGATTTTAATATGTTTGTATGTATGTATAATTACATTTTTTCTATGGCTGGTGTATACGAGCTATATCCCCCTAGAATTATCCTGGCTGTTACACCCCTGCTCACACACATAGATAACTGACATACAATAGCACTGTAAGCCCTATGGTTCTGACTAATGATATATGGGGCATCATTAACCATGTAAATCCTGGTAGCAAATATATCATTATCATTATTTGTGCTAGGGGAAAGGATGGTAGAACGGCTGGGGGAGTTTTTAAACTTGTAGGGGGGGGATGGACTATATAGAAGTATTGGGGTAAATAGGGTAGAGAGGGAAAGGGATGAATTAGTTACCCATGGGGGAGGAGAGGGGGGAGGTTTACAATAGAAAGTAGGGAGGTATTAATAGGGGCCTCAAATACAGTGGCAGGCACTTCACAACAGCAGAGCCATAGCAACATAAAGTGTATGATTGCTAACGCAAGAAGTTTGCCTGGGAAAATGGATGAGCTAGAAATATTAGCAGTACAAGAAAAATGGGGCCTAATAGGCATTACGGAAACATGGTGGGATGAATCTCATGAATGGACTGTTAATCTGGATGGTTATAACCTATTTAGGAAAGATAGGGGAAATGGAGGGAGGAGGAGGGATCTGTCTTTATGTTAAGCCTGAATTTAAGCCTTTAGTCAGAGAAGATATTTATGCTGGCACTAACGGCATCATTGAATCCTTGTGGGTTGAGCTAAATAGTGGAGGAGCTCATTCTAAACGCATATTGGTGGGAGTATGCTATAAACCCCCAAATATAGCTGAAAGTGAGGAAATACAATTATTGTTACAGATTGGAAATGCAGCTAAGCATGGGCAAGTTCTAATAATGGGAGACTTTAATTACCCTGATATAAACTGGATAAACGAGACCAGCAGCTCAGCTAAGGGGAGCAGGTTCTTGAGTACACTCAGGGATCATTATCTGGCCCAGGTAATACAAGAACCTACTAGAAATGGGGCCATCTTGGATTTAGTCATCACAAGTAATATTGATATAATATCAAATTTAAAAATAGGGGAACCCTTGGGGAACAGTGATCACAACACAGTCTCATTTGAGATTGAATACAAAAAACAGAGTTGTAAGGGGCCAACAAAAACTCTAAATTTTAAAAGGGCTAACTTTAATGGGCTAAGGGCAGCAATACAACATATAGACTGGGACAAAGAACTTACAGGGAAGAATACTGAAAATAAATGGACAACATTCAAATCCTTACTAAATAAACATACTCATCAGCATGTACCATGTGGAAATAAAATGAATAGGAGTAAATCACATCCCATGTGGCTTAACAATGACTTAAAGATCATGATGAGGAAAAAGAAATATGCATTTAAATTATACAAGAAGGAGGGAACAGAGGCAGCTTTATGTGACTATAAGGAAATCAACAAGTCTTGCAAAAGGGCTATTAGACTGGCTAAAATAGAAAATAAGAAGTCAGTTGCAATGGAAAGTAAGACTAACCCTAAAATATTTTTTAAATATATTAATGGGAAGAAGGCCAGGAAGGAATAGATAGGACCATTACAATGTGACACAGGCCATCTGATAATTAGTGACCAGGAAAAGGCAGATGAGCTAAATAGGTTCTTTTCGTCGGTTTACACAAGGGAGGTACCAGTGGTTGGGACACCGCAACATAATGGGGCTACACTACCTTTACTAAATAATTGGTTACCGCAGGAAGAAATACAAAAGAGGTTGGAGAAAATAAATGTTAATAAAGCCCCAGGTCCTGATGGAATACATCCAAGGGTACTGAGGGAGCTGGGTTCTGTAATAGCCAAACCATTATATCTAATCTTTCAAGACTCACTCCCTACAGTGTCTCTACCAGATGACTGGAGAAAAACAGAGGTGATACCTATATTTAAGAAGGGAGCAAGAGCAAATCCGGGGAATTATAGACCAGTGAGCCTCACTTCTGTAGTTGGGAAGCTTTTAGAAGGGTTAATAAGGGACAGAATACAATAATATGTCTATTTGAACAGGATCATAGGTAGCAGTCAACATGGATTTATGAAGGAAAGGTCGTGTCAGACCAATCTAATTAGTTTTTATGAGGAGGTTAGTAGGAACTTGGATCAGGGCAACTCAGTGGATGTAGTCTTTTTAGATTTTTCAAAGGCATTTGATACAGTGCCACATGGAAGACTAGTGAGCAAACTAAGGGATACAGGAATTGCAGTAAATATCTGCTCATGGATCGAGACCTGGCTAAAAGACAGGAAGCAAAGGGTTGTTGTATATGGAACATACTCGGATTGATATGATGATAAGTGGGGTTCCTCAAGGTTCAGTATTAGGTCCTCTCCTTTTTAACATATTTATTAATGACATTGAAGTAGGCCTCGAATGTAGTGTCTCCATTTTTGCTGATGACACTAAGTTGTGCAAGGTAATAAAATCAGATAATGATGTACTTTCCCTACAAAAGGATTTGCATAAATTAGAGAAATGGGCGGCTAAATGGCAGATGAGATTTAATACAAATAAATGTAAGGTTATGCATTTGGGAAGGAACAATAGCCAAGCAATCTATAATCTTAATGGAGCAAATCTAGGGGTATCAGATATGGAAAGGGATTTGGGAGTACTAGTGGACAACCACCTAGGTAACAGCGCTCAAAGCCAAGCAGCTGCTGCAAAGGCAAATAAAATATTAGCATGTATTAGGAAGGGTATAGAAGCCAGGGAAGAAGATATAATTCTGCCACTATACAAATCTCTAGTACGCCCTCATTTGGAATATGGAGTACAATTTTAGGCACCACCTCATAAAAAAGACATTTTAGAGCTGGAAAAAATACAGAGAAGGGCTACAAAACTAATAAGGGGAATGGAGGGGCTAAGTTATGAAGAAAGACTAACAAAATTGAACTTATTTTTGCTAGAAAAAAGGCGTCTAAGAGGAGATATGATTACGTTATATAAATACATCCAGGGTCAATATAAGGCTTTGTCAAGTGAACTTTTTGTAGCAAGAGATTTTCAACTGACAAGAGGACATCCTTTGAGGTTAGAGGAAAAAAGATTTCACCTTAAACAAAGAAAAGGTTTCTTCACAGTTAGTGTGGTTAAACTGTGGAATTCTCTACCAAAGGAGGTGGTGACAGCGAATTGGATAGACAACTTCAAAAAGGGGTTAGATATATTTTTGAATAAAGAGGGCATTCAAGGCTATTCTAGATAACTAGCAAGGAATATTGATCCAGGGAGAAATTTGATCGCCAGTTTCTGGGGTCAGGAAGGAATTTTGCTTTTTTCCCCCCTTATGAGACAATTGGCAAAGTTTCAATGGTTTTTTTTTTTTCTGTTTGCCTTCCTCTGGATCAATTAACAATTAACAATAATAATAAATAGTCCACATTAAAAAGATCAATAGAGATCTAAAAAGGTTGAACTTGATGGACTAACTCTTTATTCATCCTCCAATACTATACTATTAATAATTATTTAATCAATAATTTAATTAATAACTAATCCGCATATTGCAGATCAGAGGAGATCTTAACAGGTTGAACTCGATGGACTGAAAGTCTTTTTTCAACCTTAATTACTTTGTAACTATGTAACTATAATTTTAATCAATGAAATGTCTGGCCAATACCTGCAGTTAAAACTGATTCTGAGTACAATTCGCAATTAGATCAAGACTGAAAAAAGAGTACATTTATGGGTGTGCGCACTGTGGCATTTGTGGATTCAGATTCTGTAGGACTGCATGTGTGTGTCATATATTGTCCTAACCTGGACCAGGTCTCAGCTGCATGTTAACAACCATTGCTGGGAAGATGTCACAGATTGGTCAGTCTCACACACTGCACAGCAGATCCAGCAGAGCATGTGTCTCATTCACAACCAGATGGCACGGTGCACCAACAGTACATGTATTCAATCATATGAGCCATGATTTACAATGCTCATTATGCAGATCATGGTTCATCTGTATAACACAAACACCACAGTTAATTACAGAGGGCCATGATGTCAAGTGTATGGAAACACATAGCTGTCAATTGTGTAGAGAAACCAACTAAAATGTTTTTGTTCTTCCATTTCAGTACCCAGGAGGACAAGGCCAACCACAGAAGCACAGATGGAGGCTCCACTGGAAGTGGAACAAACTCCACCCCTGGAAGTGGTTGACGAAAAAGGGCAAAACATTTAAGAGGGCCCTGGACCATCCACAGAAGCTGGCCTTTCACAATTCAGGTGATCACCCTCATCTCAGGAGTGGGACTCTCTGCCCAGGCTCTCAAACACATCATCTAGCTGTGCACAGCTGTTCCAGCCCCCTCTCCCCCACCAGGCATGTCATGAAGCCAACAAACAACCACACCAAACCTGATGATGTTGGCCTGGCCCCCGCCATCATCACAGCCACCACTGCCACCTGCTACATCACCATTACAGCCATGGCAAGGCACAACCACTCCCACACAACATGGCCTCCCACACAATGGGGT
Source organism: Discoglossus pictus (assembly GCA_027410445.1). Lineage (NCBI taxonomy): Eukaryota > Metazoa > Chordata > Amphibia > Anura > Alytidae > Discoglossus > Discoglossus pictus. The sequence continues at coordinate 113,444,860 of CM050164.1, forward strand.
CACCCAACATGGTCTAACACACCAGCCCTCCTGATGACACCTCAGGCCCTCCTGCCAATGCCTCAGGCCCTTCTGCCATCATCACCGGCCCCAATGAAGTCACCTTTAGCCCCAATGCCACCACCTCTGGCACCAATGCCATCTACATTGGCCCCAATGCTGCCAACACCACCACCCCTGACATTGATGGAAATCATGGCCCGATTTAATAGGGAGGACATGAGACAGAACAAACAAAGGACTGACAAGCTCAGATTGCTCGGAAAGGCAGGTTTGGCTCACAAACTCCCTCCTTGCGTGCAACAGATCACTCCATTCTGAGGTGAGGAGGCACAAGCGAAGGATGGAGAGATATGAGGAACAGGCAAATAGGGACAGGCAGCAACTAATCCAATTTGCAGGAATTCGATCACTATCATTCACCACTGCAGTTAGATCTGAAATACATGACAGATTTCTTCCCTAATGAACATGACTGGTGTGAGTTTTAATTACAATGAATAGAGTCCCGGCTTTAGAGTAGCACAGTACCATTAGGATCAACTAATCTGAATATGTCCCCCAGACAGTTGGCCTGTACTGCTATATTGTGCAGACAACAGCAGGCAATGATGATCCGACAAACCTTGTCTGGGCTATATTGTAGAGCACCACCAAATGAATGTAAGCTTCTGAAGTGCAACTTGAGTACATTGAAGGTGCACTTAATTACATTCCGGCTTATCTTATGCGCCGCATTATACCTGTCCTCTGGCAATGTTTGTGGATTGCTAACAGGGGTCATCAACCATGGCAAACACACATATCCTGCATCACCTGACGTAAACAAAATGGGAGATGTAGATATTAATTAGATGGTGTGATGTTTGTCAAAGCACATGAACGTATACATAATAATTCATCTATTTTTTGGATATGTTGTTGTGAACTTCATACTATTTGGGCAAGCTAACACAGGGTTATGCACAGCAATGAGCAGTTATGTTATGGCCCAGGTAGTATTACTCCCTTATGCACATGTAAACACCAGAGCAATTTAGTGAAACATGATGTATATGTATTTTTTTTTTTTTTTAGATTTTTAGAAATTTTTCAAATGACAGAAATACACAAAACAAACAGACAAGACTATGCCTGATAATTGAAACAAAAGTATAATAAATTATTATACAATAACAAAGAAAAAAAAAAAGAAACAGATATAGCCTCATTCACACCACATTCATAACCTATACTAATACCCAGTTGAGGGTCAAAAGAATCTTATCTAAACTTGATTTGTTCAAGCATTCAAGGTTCCACGATTGAGTCCCAAACCAACCATTTAAGTTTGTATTGATTAATCATTTTGCTGGATTCACTAAGGTTTTCAAAATTTCTAATATAGTTAATTTTATGATAAAGTTAAACCCAACTAGGAGGGTTGGGTTGTTTTCATCTGCTAATAATGGCAGATTTGTGGAACAAATCTGAATAATTAACACAAGTTCTCTGGTTTAAGAGCATCAGAGAAAATATGAAATAGACAACCCTGTGGGGTAAAACAGATAGTCTTTTTTAGTGTCATTGAAATAAATTCAAAGCACTCAGCCCATAGAGGGTTAATAAGAGGACACTCTCACCAAATGTAAAATTGGTTGCCAATACCCCTGCAATTTCTCCAGCAAAGTTTATCTTTGATGTCGTGGGAGATTTGGTATACTCTAAGAGGAGCTATATACCATCTGTTTAAACTCTTAAAGTATACCTCCCTTTGGGAAGCATTTTTAATAAATGTATTATTACCTCTGAAAGCTTTTTCCCAACTACTTAGGGAAATTGTAGTAGTAAAGTCTTGCTCCCACAGCATCAAAGAATCAGACTTGTTTTTTTCAATATTGGATCGTATAATATGAAAATATTTAGAAACTAAGTGGGAGAAGTCCATTTTTTGAACAAGCAGGTCGATTGAATTCAACTGCTTGCCAAACACTTTATTAGTTATATGCTTACTAGCGAATTGCCCGTCAAAAAATGACGGCAATGAAATTGTAAGGTAGCTAATGGTGTTTTGTGTCTACTACTGAAATATATAATACAATTAATAAATATATATACTTTACCTATTTTAAAGCATTGTGTTGAAGAGCTGCATTCTGTGTTGATGTTGCTGCAGCATTAGTGGTGTGGAGCTGCTGTGTAAGCGTGCTGAATGTGTGCAATGTAATTTTGTGCGTGTGCGAGATAAGACCGTAGTTGTGTACTTCTGCATTGGTGTAAAATGGCGTTAGGCTATAAGGGTTAGGGCCGGCAAGGGGTGTAGGGTTAGGCCCGGTAAGTGTTGTAGGGGGTTGAAGTTAGGGTTAGGGCCGGCAAGGGGTGTAGGGGGTTGGGGTTGGGAGCTTAGGGAGTACATTGGGACACAGGACACAGGTGCACCCGGCAACAGGAGGCTTCCCGTCCATGCACATAACAGGATAGATCTGGCAAAACAAAGACCCACAATGTTATCTAACAGTTAAGCCCCTCTCACACCCTTATCAAGCACTCTGAGCCACATAACATACAAAAGCTCCAAAATCTATTCTAAATATTTCAGCAATTATTTACTGTAAAGAAAAACTTCTCGCGCAATGTATATCCAGTTGTTGATGCTCTTTAAAGTTAAATCAGCTTTCTGTTGGGGTGACAGAGCCCCTTTAAGGCCAGCTCTCCCTACAGCAGTTAAGCAGAAACAAACATGGCAGCCCCCACTACAAAACAACTGCAGCTCACACAAAATTATTTAATGATCAGTGTTTATAAGCATGTCGTACATATAATGATTATTAACCCTTTCTGCACGTGAGTCAATCCACCAATTCAGGTGCCTTTTACTCTATATAACAGCAAGTCCATGTCCTGGCAGTCTGTGCCCCCATTACACACACAGCTCCTCACAGGCCCCCTCACCTTGTGCATCCCCCCCCGCTGGTCAGCACAGCTATGGCCTTCCCAGCCCCTATCATCCTTACCTTCAGCCTCTGTGTGTGCGTGACCTGGAGGAGGGGGCTGAGGAGCCGGCCAGGGGGTGGGACAGAGGGAGATACAATGCAGGGCTACATACTACAGCAGGGCGCTCCATGCCAGCAGCTGAGGCCCTTGCGAAGCTTGCATGGAGTGCCTTCGGCGCCATGATCCCCAGAGATGATTGGTGATGTGTGTAGGAGCTCTACATGCAGTACTACCGGAGGCAGCGACCTTCAGCCTCTGTGTGTGCGTGACCTGGAGGAGGGGGCCGAGGAGCCGGCCAGGGGGTGGGACAGAGGGAGATACAATGCAGGGCTACATACTACAGCAGGGCGCTCCATGCCAGCAGCTGAGGCCCTTGCGAAGCTTGCATGGAGTGCCTTCGGCGCCATGATCCCCAGAGATGATTGGTGATGTGTGTAGGAGCTCTACATGCAGTACTACCGGAGGCAGCGACCTTCAGCCTCTGTGTGTGCGTGACCTGGATGAGGGGGCTGAGGAGCCGGCCAGGGGGTGGGACAGAGGGAGATACAATGCAGGGCTACACACATCACCGACCATCTCTGGGGATCATGGCGCCGAAGGCACTCCATGCCAGCAACTGAGGCCTTCGTCGCTCCATCCCAGCAACCGAGGCACTACGCGAGGGCTGCGGGCAAGGGCAGCGAGGTCTGCGGGCAAAGGCCTCAGTTGCTGGCTAGTGGCAGTGGCGGCATTGTGGGGAGAAGGTGGCTGCTCCATCCCAACAACTGGATTGCCGGGCCCCGGGATGGTGCGGCTACTGGCAGTGGCGGCGTCTGGCGGGTTCGGCTAGTGGCAGTGGCGGCGTCTGGCTCCCCCTCCGGAACCCGAACCGGGGCATTGTGGGGAGGAGGTGGCTGCTCCATCCCAACAACTGAGGCCCTTGCACGCAGCCCTCGCTATGCGAGGAAGCCCGCAAGTGTGAGCAACGGCCTCAGTTGCTGGGATCCATCCCAGCAACTGAGGCCCTTGCCCGCAGGCCCTCGCTACGCGAGGGCCGCGGGCTCGCTATGCGAGCCCGCAAGCGTGAGCAACGGCCCTTACGCTCACAGGCTCGCCTCGCTTCGCGAGGCTCGCTGGGCGATGAGCGCCTGCGGCGCTCATCGCTAAGCCCGCTAAAGTTCTACGTGTTAACGGCTCGCCTTGCTTCGCGAGGCTCGCCGGGCGATGAGCGCCTGCGGCGCTCATTGCTAAGCCCGCTATTCGTACGGACCACGCAAACAGCGTGACGACGACTCGTAGCAGGACAAATATAATATGTGATCTACCCATACTTTTAATTGTTCATATGTTAACCTACAAAAAGTTGAAATACCAAGTTTTTTTTTTAGATTGAGAAAAGGGGAGAAGTTTACTGTCAAGAACAAAATCACTAAGTATCTGAGAAGAGTTAATTGAGAAATTAAAATTTGTAGTAGTTTGAATTAATTTAATAATACTAGAAATTGGAGTTAGTAAACAAGGAAAGGGAATATATGCCTGCTTTTTGTTAATATGTTGCCAATAATGTAAATTAGACTTAATGATGTATATGTTATTTTATCCAGTTTTAGCAAGATATTATTGCATGTGATTACTTCTGGGTACTCACCCAGTAGCCAATCGGATGGAAATTAGCCGGACTGCAACAAATCATAGGTGGATGATTGACACAGGATATGGGCATCAGACATTTTGTATGCGCATGTTCGCATCACAAACAACCTGTAAATTGATTGAGTGATAATGTTTGCAATTTCTGAACAGCGCTTCATGCTCTCTAGAAGGTATCTATGCAACATGTATGAAATCCATAGCACCTAGCACATTAGGGACATCTCCTAATCGGTGAAAGTCATATTTCCCCTTCAAGGTCTCTTCTGCACTCTTAGGGTAACTGATGTATCTGGTAGCTTGCAGAACAATTTCATAGAGTAATATACTCAGACAACTTGAGATGCTTTGGCTATGCTCCGGGTGTTCTGGAAACTACCAGAGGCAAGGAGGTTTATTTCAGCTAATACCCGTGTAATTCCTGGTATCGTTTTTTTGGTCCGTGCGCGAGCCTCATGGTCCTCACTCAGGATTGAATAGAGCTCTCCAAGACTGGCACGGGCCAGCCTAAAATGCTCATACAACTCCCCATCAGTTAACCCCTCTAATGTGAGTCTCTCACGGTATAGATTGGGTGCCTGGACCCTCCTTACAGGCTTCTAGACCTGCTCACCCCCATGTGACTGTTGTTGTGCTCGAGCCAGTACTACATGGGAACCCGGTTCTTCTTATGCCGCCTTAAAAGCTGATCACCCACATCAATGTCATACTCCCTGTCTGCAGGTGCCCCTATATTCATCTGTCCCTTTGCTACTAGAGCTCTATCCCCTCCCTGATCCTCCTCCATGATACAATGCATGGCCTGTGATAATTCACTTGCCTGGCTTGGTTCTGGCCCAGCATGGATCACATTACCACTTGCACTCTCATTCCCTCCTCATCCACTCCTCAAACACACACCTTGCATCTGGAACTCCATCACGCCATATGTTGTGCAGACAATAGTACATCAGATGTGACCATGCATCCATATCCTCATGCATCTCTCTGTCATGTTGGGAAACCATGCTGTTTCAGATGTGCTAATCGCTTGTTCGGGATTGGGTTATATACAGTGGGGGGAAAAAGTATTTAATCTCCTGCTGATTTTAAACGTTTGTCCACTGACAAAGAAGTGATAAGTCTATAATTTTAATGGTAGGTGTATTTTAACAGTGAGAGACAGAGTAACCCCCCCCCCCCCCGCCCCGCAAGAAAAATGTCAAATGTCAATGTCAAAAATTGTATAATTTGATTTGCAGGTTAGTGAGGGAAATAAGTATTTCGATCCCCTATCAATCAGCAAGATTTCTGGCTTCCAGGTGTCTTTTATACAGGTAACGAGCTGAGATTAGGAGCACTCTCTTAAAGGGAGTGCTCCTAATCTCAACTTGTCACCTGTATAAAAGACACCTGTCCACAAAAGCAATCAACCAATCAGATTCCAAACTCTCCACCATGGCCAAGACCAAAGAGCAGTCAAGGATTTTAGGGGCAAAATTGTAGTCAGATGAGACCAAAATGGAGCTCTTTAGCATCAACTCAACTGAATGCTGACTATGACATCAAGAACACTATCCCCACAGTCAAACATGGAGATGGAAACATTATGCTTTTGGGGGTGTTTTTCTGCTAAGGGGGCAGGACAACTGCACCGCATAAAAGGGACGATGGATGGGACTGTGTACCGTCAAATCTTGTATGAGAACCTCCTTCTCTCAGCCAGGGTATTGAAAATGGGTTGTGGATCGGTATTCCAGCATGACACTGACCCAAAACACACAGCCAAGGCAACAAAGGAGTGGCTCAGGAAGAAGCACATTAAGGTCCTGGAGTGGCCTAGCCAATCTCCAGACCTTAATCCCATAGAAAATCTGTGGAGGGAGCTGAACGTTTGAGTTGCCAAACATCAGCCTTGAAACCTTAGTAACGTGGAGTGGATCTACAAAGAGGAGTGGGACAAAATCCCTCCTGAGATTTGTGCAAACCTGGTGGCTAACTACAAGAAACGTCTGACCTCAGTAATTGCCAACAAGAGTTTTGCCACCAAGTATTAAGTCGAAGGGGTCAAATACTTATTTCCCTCATTGACCTGCAATCAATTTATAACTTTTTTGACATTCGTTTTTTTTTTTTGTTTGTTTTGTTATTCTGTCTCTCCCTGTTAAAATACACCGACCATTAAAATTATAGACTGATCATTTTTTTGTCAGTGGACAAACGTTCAAAATCAGCAAAGGATCAAATACTCCCCCCCCCCCCCCCACTGTAGCTTGCTGATTACAGCACTTGTTAATAGGCAGGTAGATTTCAGGTTTGGATTCAAGACTTATCTGGCATTGCAGCTGATGATTGCTCTGCTCCATATATAGATCACACTCACTGTTTGATGCAGGGAACACAAATGATGTTACTGACAATGGTATTAGATTATTTATTTATTCAGGATATCTCTGATTGCATTGCTATAGTTAATGTTTTGATGTTTGTTTTACTGTTGTGGCAGGCATCAACATAGTCTTTCCTGATCACATGTATTTGTTGGTCAGTGATTTTCATTTTTTTTTTTATAATTAACTTTTTTATTGAAAGAATAAACAAATAGAACATCGTAAGTTCAGCAAATCATATAACAAATCTCTCAAGTATCAACAAGATATATCAAAAAGTTTCTTTCAAAGTTTTTCTTTTTTGGTTAGAATAACACATGAACATGTAAAACATATATATAAAGTCACACAAGGTCTTGAACATATATACATTCCTCAAAGCAGACATGTGTCTAGGAGGTACAGTAAGGTGAAACCATAGATCAAACATCAGGTCAACCCATAAAAGTAGTTCACACGAACCTTATTGTGGACCTCGTAGAGTCCATAAGTCCCAGCAGGAGGCCCATCGACGGTATCTTTCATCAATTTCAGCTGAAAGTGAGCTCATAGCCCGAATGAACCTGATTTTGTGAAGTACTTCAATGTGAGTAGGGGAGGTAAGTTTCCAGTGTTTAGCTATGATGCATCTCGTGGCCAAAAATATCTGTGTTGTTAAACATTGTTCTGATTTGAATAGCACCGTAATTGGAAGGCCTAGCAAAGCTTCCTCAGGCTTTTGTGTTACTGTTGTCCCCAAAAGTGTTTCTAATAGGTCATATGTTGCTGTCCATATGGGTCTTATTTTCGGACACTCCCACAGCATGTGAATCAGTGTACCAGTGTCTGTGCAGCCCCTAAAACATGTGTCAGGGTGTGTTTTGTTCAGAAGATGGAGTCTTGCTGGTGTAAGGTACCACCTCATTATTGTCTTAAAAGAGTTTTCTTTTAGTGTCACGTTTAGTGAAGAGGTATTGGCTTGTTTTAGGATCTTATTCCATTGGCTGTCGTCTAGAGTTACCTGCAAGTCAGCCTCCCATGCAGTTTGGTAATGTGGTTTAACCCTGTTGGTGAGAGACACCATCTGATTGTAAATGATGGCTATATTGGCCTTACCTCCGGGATTGTTGATACAGCATTTCTCAAAGGGAGATTTGGTGTGATATTTGTTGATTTTCGTAGAGTGTGTTAGTGTCTCATTAATTGCCATCAGATTAAGCCACTCTCTATGTGGCACCTGAATTATGTCAGTGATAATTGACAATGTGTTGCTTTGTGAGGTCACCCAGGTATCTGCCACAATTGTTATTTTGTTCTTTATCCACCATTTCATCTGGGTAAATTTATTGAGGTGCTGACCTTTGTGTGATTGCCATAGTGGAATCAAGCCAGAACCCACGCTCAGGAGGTCCACCCTTCTGTTCAGGTCTTTCCATAATTTCAAAGAGTGGCTAATACAAATTGGTAACTCTCCTGTTCGTAGGTCCCGACCTAAGCTAAGCCATAAAACCTGCGATAGTACCCAATGCTTGTCTTCTAGAAGTTGCCTCTCTATGTCTGCCCACACCGGTATGGCCTCTTTTTTAAACCAGGTCGTGGTTTGAGCTAATCTAGTGGCCTTATAATACTTGATTAAATCAGGGAAGGCTAGCCCCCCTTTCTGTTTAGGCGCACACATTGTGGTTCTATTAATTCTTGGTTTCTTGTTATTCCATGCGAACTTAAAAAGTGTTTTTTGCAACACTCTAAGGTCGGGTAACCTGATCGGGGTTGGGATTGTCCTAAATAGGTATAATAATTTGGGAATCACATTCATCTTGATGGAATTTATTCTGCCCAACCATGAGATGTTAAGGAAGGACCACTTGGAGATATCTGCCTTGATTCTGTTAAAGACAGGAGGAAAATTTGCCTCGTATACCAACGCTATAGCCCGCGGAATATGATTACCCAAATAAGTTATCTGTTTGGGTGCCCATTTTATGGGAAAGCTGTTTTCTAAGTTCTGTTTCACCGTTTGGGGTAGTGTAATGTTGAGGGCTATGCTCTTGTTAGTGTTGATTTTGAACCCTGACACTCTGCCAAAGTCTGTGAGCAATTGGAATAAATTAGGCAGGCTTGGTATTGGATCTGTAAGTGACAGCATGATATCATCTGCAAAAAGGTTGAGCTTATGCTCATTAGGGCCAATCTGCACTCCTTTAATGTTTGGACAATTTCTAACTGCCGCTGCCAATGGTTCAAGACTAAGGGCGAAGAGCAAGGGGGAGAGTGGGCAGCCCTGTCTAGTTCCCCTAGTAATATTAAATTGTTTGGACACAAATCCCTGATATATAATACATGCTCTGGGATCGCTGTATAAAGGCATAATGCCCTTCAAAAAGCCGTCCCCCAGACCAAACTTCGCCAATGTTTTCCACATAAAAGTCCAGTCTATCCTATCAAATGCCTTTTCGGCGTCTAAAGATAGGAGCATTAGCGGGATATCCTCTCTGGTAGCCAAGTCTATCAGGTTAAAGATTCTCCTGGTGTTGTCGGGTGCTTCTCTACCTGAGATGAAGCCTACCTGGTCCGGATGGATCACGTCCGGCAACAAAGGGGCCAATCTGTTTGCCATTATTTTGGAATATAGTTTGAGGTCCGTGTTGATCAATGAGATCGGTCTATAACTACCGCACTGTGCTGGGTCTTTCCCCTCTTTGGGTATTACGATAATTTTAGCCTCTAGAAATTCTGGTCTGAATGAAGAACCAGAAAGGAAACTGTTAAATAATTCTTGGAGGTGCGGTAGCAAGAGATCGATGTATTGTTTATAATAAAAATTTGTGAATCCATCCGGACCAGGTGCTGCATGTGATCTCGTGGCCTTAATAGCCTGTTTAATTTCCTCAGCAGTTATGGGGTCTGCTAGGGTCTCTGCCTGTGATTCCTCAATTTTTGGCAGCTGAATCCCAGAAAGAAATTCATCAATTTGTGATTTGTGAGAGTAGGATCCTGAGTGAGAGGGGGCGGAATACAGTTCTGTATAAAATTGTCGAAAGACATCAGCAATCTGGTCTGGTTTAGAGACCGGGCCTTTCCCTTTAGTAAATATCTTTGGGATGAATGAGTCCGCCCTCTGTGCTTTAAGCTTTCTGGCCAACATACTGTCAGGTTTATTGGTGCTCATAAAGAAGCTGGCCTGCGTACGTTGCAGCATGGAGACCACCTTCTTCCTGAGCACTGTGTTTAAGGTGTGTTTGTATTTCAGAATTTCATTGTAGATCTTAGGATCATGATTCCTGGCAAATAGTGATTGTAACTCTGTGATCTTGCTATTGAGGTCCCTAATTTGCACTCTATCTGCTTTTTTCGCTGCTGCTCCTAGCTGAATACAAACTCCTCTAATCACTGCCTTATGGGCTGCCCACACTCCTCCCCCGTCTACCTCACCCCCACTATTGATCCCGAAGTATTCCACAATTGCACTGCTGATTTTTTCCCTTAGGACTAGATCGTTTAATAGACAGGGATTTAGTGCCCACGAGGGGGACCGTCCCGCTGGTAGAAGTCCAGACAGGGAGATCAGAACCAGGTCATGATCTGACCACGAAATGGGTCGAATGGAAGCTGCTTCTAAGTTTAGTGATAGGTGTTGTTGAATGAACAGGTAATCAATTCTGGAGTGTGACAGATGTCTGGGGGAGTAAAAAGTATACTCTCGATCAGTGGGGTTCATTATCCTCCAACTGTCTATCAGGCAATTAGATCTGAGAATATGTTTAAGAGCTCGGGTAGCCGTGGGAGGTGTGAGTTTAGTGGTAGCAGTTGATTTGTCTGTAGATGGATCTAGGACTGTGTTCATGTCCCCCCCTATGATCAGGAGGGAGTGCTCCCAGCCCATAATCAGATCTGAAATCTTAGTGAAGAATTGCTTCTGATCAGTGTTTGGCGCATATATGTTAAGGAAGGTAATTTTCTGGTCATGAACGGTGCCATGTACTGCCACATATCTACCCTCTGGGTCTGTCTGAGTGCGGGTGTGGCGAAATGTAAGCCTATTATGAATAAGGAGAGTCACCCCTCTTTTCTTTTCTGTTGCGGTGGAGTGGAAAGTTTGTTTATATGCTTTCCCCCAGTATTTGGGGACCGCTAGTTTCTTAAAATGTGTTTCTTGCACAAATATTACATCTCCCCCTAGTCTCTGATACTCTTTTATGGCAACCCCTCTCTTAATCGGTTCATTCAGGCCCTGAGCATTATGTGAAATGATATTAATATTCATGACTCACCGTTTGTCTGGGGCTCAAGGCCAAGCTTAGTAGAGCACTAAGGGTTATAGCCGCCTTCGAGTATCTAGTCTGATGAGCCTCCCGCTGGGACTCCGTCCAGAAACCACCTGCGTCACTTCACTGTGCAAATTGATGTAAACGTAAAGTAAAAAGTTAGGGTAGAACGGATGAGGAGAACACAACAATATACAGTGGTTGAAACTGCTTGTCAAGTAATCCGGCGTCAAATTTGTTGACACAAATTTATCACAAAAAAAAAAAAAAAACTTTTTTTTTTTAATTCTAAAAAAAAAATTATACTAATAGAATATAACAAAACTAGGAACGTAGTATAACACTACTTCAAGGAGAGCGAGCGCTGTCCTTTTAATTAAATTGGTGAGTCCAGTAGTATTAGACTCCAATACTGACTGGATTCGCCGGGGGGTGTGTATATGGTGAAGCCCTTAAGGGACACTATCAATATCTATATAAAAAAAAAAGAAGAAATATTCTTCTAAAGTGACAGATAGTTATGCAAGAGTTTAACTAGTCATGTCTGTTCATATTTTTGGTCGCAAGTTTTAGAAGATCAAAATAAGAGGTAGAACCTAACTATAACATATCATATAACAATACATCACAGTGTTATTGGATCTATGGCACATCTGGCTGGTCAGGGGCCCTGTTTTGATGTCTTCTGGAGGGGAGGTTGGAACCTCTACCACGAGAATTAAGACCAACTGTTCTTCCTCGGGGACCCTCTGTCAACTCCCTGACGGGTTGGCTGTCGCCAGAAACTCCAGGAGCATCTGTTAAAGTAATGCCCCAGGTAGCTAGAAGGGCCATCCCCTCCTCTAGGGTTCTGATGGTAAAGAACTTGCCGTCCCTGGCAATCAGTAGGCGAAATGGAAAGCCCCAAGAGTATTTCCAGCCATGGGCCAGGATGTTGTCCAGGAGTGGTTTCATCATTTTCCTCTTGAATAACGTTTGTTGAGCGAGGTCCGCAAAGACACTTGGTCTGTGCCCTTCGATGTCAGGGATACCCCCCCTGGATGCTCTCATGAACATTTCCTTAGTTGTATAGTAATGGAAGCGGGCGATGATATCTCTGGGGCGTTCAGACATGGTGGAACGATCTCCCAGAGCTCTATGGATCCGGTCCAGTCTGTATTGCTCAGAGTCCAGATTTGGTAGCAGAAACTCACAGAGCTCTGACATGTATAGATGGAAGTCAGTTACTGATTCAGGTACGTTTCTCAGTCTGATATTCTGTCTCCGAGATCTATTTTCTAGGTCTTCCTGAAATGTTAAGTGGCGGGCTTGCTCCTCCTTTAGCATGGAGATTTCTTCCTCAATCTTGACATGAGATTGTTTTAGTTTGTTATATTTTTCTTCAAGCGAGTCAGTTTTAGCGTCCACTCTTTTTATCTCGGACGTCAAGTCTGCTGAGACTTTTTGGATGTCCGCTCTGATGTCCTCCCTGAATGTGAGGATCAGGTCTTTGAGGTCTTGGATATCACCCTTAGTGCTTGGCGCTGTATGCTCCATCGTTGTTGCTGCCGTGGTTTTTGAGTTAGGCTGTTGTTTTTGAGATGCAGGGGGTGACGCTCTAGGCAAGTAATAAGATTGTATATTCTTGCTACTTTTTCTCGTAGCTACTCCAGCCATGACATAAGAAAAGGTATTTTGTCACTTTTGCGTTTGTAAGTGTCCCCATGTAACGGGCATATGGGAATAGGAAGTTACATCCTGGAGAATATCAAGTCTCTCATGTGAAACATATGCCCCATAAGCTTCGTGCTATCAGGAAGTCCCTTTGTGGTTTACCACTTTCCTCCACTAGATGGCAGTGGCAGACCAGGGAAGTATCAGATGTAATTGATAGTCTTAATTTCTTGTAGTAGTAAGTTAATGTAGTTTAAAGATCACTGATGTTATATTCCTGAAATTTCTCTGGGTAGTAGTGCTGTATATCTTTATTGCAAAACACTGAATATATGTGCACCCCATTAGACCCCAAGATATAGTAAGTTACCAGAGTGCTTCAGGAATTGTCACTTTGACCATCGGGCGGCTGAATTGTAGTGTGCTCTGCTCAGCACCAGCCACATTGTAGCTTGATCCGCCAAAGAAGGAATAAAATACTTTTATTGTGCACATGAGAATCTGTGAACTTCCAATGTAGGGTAGATGGTGCCCCTTTTCTACTTTGACAGATAACAATTGTATCCACCTGCCTTTGGTGTCAGGCAGCTGCATGCACTTAGTGAAATCAGAATGGCAGTCAGTCACTGGGCCTAGCCCTGCCCTAGTTAGAGCATAGAGACCACAAGTCACAAAATGCCCCCTATCACAGGGGAGTGAGGCATAAGAACTTGCAGAGTTGTGTGTCACAGTTCCAAGGTAATGATAGTTGGATTCTTTGCCACATCTGTAAATATTGACAACAAAAAATCAGGGCTTGGCTGTCGTTTGAAATAGGACTAGAACATAAGAATGCAAATCAGGCTCTAGTCACACACTTAACAAACTTCAGTAGACAATAGCAACAAAATCAAAGGACACTGGGTTGTAAAGGCCTAAGTAGGCTTGTCAGTTGTAGTGGATTTCAGAGGCACTGATAGGCATGTCAGTTGTAGTGGATTTTCAGAAGCACAGATATATATATTGCATTCCTGATTTGCATTTTTAAGCCTGAGCATGTAATTTTCGTAAGCTGCCACTTGGTGGTAGTGTTGAGCTGTCTTTTATACAGGGAGTAGTCATCAGCAAGCTTATACAACCAGTGTAGCCGATCCCTTTATCTCATATAACATAAACAAGTTAAGATGATAAGGGATTGAGGAAAAAAAAAGTAAATTCCTTGTCTTAAACAGTTCATTACATTTGGCTGTGGCAGTTTTGCTTCAATTGCTTTGCTGATTAGAGTCCAGCACCAATTAGGATTTAATAAACAGAGCTTTTAATGATGGTTGCAAACATATGTGTCCCAGCAATGAGATGCTGTAAAGGTACAGTCCCTGGGGTGTGGGGGTACAACTCCACTTGCTCTTTATGATCCCAGATTGGTGTAGAAGTTCATTGAATGCACTTTAATCCCTTTTTTTCTATGTCCACCAGTGTCTGTGTGTAGTTGCAGGGCTATTGCTAGCTTTACCCTGTGTTAGCTTTCAGTAGTAATCCATATAGAGTGCTTGTTAATATTTATGAAGTGAAAAATAATATGTTGTGCTCCACTTTATATCTCCCATCAAGAGGCCCTTCCCTGGGTAGGTGAGCTGGGGTCTAGCTGGGGTGGGATGACATAAAAGGGTCCCCTTTGGGGTTTAGACTCACCAGACACCTTTCCAATAGTTGTTGATTGTGCCCCATCCAGTATCTTTCAGTCCAGTAGATCTGTGCTAAAGTGAAGTCCAAAAGTTGCTGCACAGTGCTAGAGCAATCCAGACTGTTCAGTCACTGCATCTGGTCTTGTAGATCAAAAATAATCCAAATTGCTTGGTAATTTCATGTTGTATTAAAGCCTTTTTGCAGGGAGCTCTGTAATTGTGCTTCCTCTCTGTTTGCTGCTAGCCACACCTCTCCAGTGATTTTCATTTTGATTGATATATTACATTGCTCTTTTTTGCCTCAGTGTTTGCTAAGTAATGATATTTCCCATAGTTCAATGATTGTACACGGTTTTATATAGGTGTGCTATCTCTTTAAATGCTGCAGCAATTCTTTTTGGCAATGTGTATAGCAGTGTTTCACAAGCTAATCCTCAGGGCTAGCTGGACAGGATGGGTTTTCTATTTAACAGTGTGTAAACACAGGTGCCCCTTTTGGATGGCGACCTTGTCGTGGTGAAGGCGCTTGTGTACTTCGATGAAGCTATGAGCTATACCATTTAGGGTCAGCCAAGATGGGAAGGTCATGGCAGAGAGGTCAGACAAATCGCGGTCCCCTGGAGAAGAAACTGGCAACCCACTCCAGTATCTTGGCCAAGAAAACTTTATGGACAGGCACAACCAGAGACACCGGAAGATGAGCCCCTCATGTCAGAAGGTGCCTACCGCATTCCTGAGGAAGAGCAGAGGGCAAGTACAAGTAACACTGGATCTAATGAAGTGGTTGGGTCAAATCAGAAAGGACACCCAGCTGTGGATGTATCTGGAGGAGAAAGGAAAGTCCGATGCTGCAAAGATCAATTCAGAATAAGAACCTGGAATGTTAGAACTAGATATGGTCACAAATGAAATTATAAGTTAAAACATTGATATCCTGGGAATTGATGAACCTAAATGGACTGGAATAGGACATTTCACATTGGACAACGACCAGATCTTCTACTGTGGTTAAGAATCCCGCAGAAGAAATGGAGTAGCCATCCTAGTCAATCAAGGCAAGCCATTTAATATCACAGTGATCCAAGTCTATGCTCCACGGATGCTGAAGAGGCTGAAGTTGTCCAGTTCTACGAAGACATTCAACACGTCATAGATATAACACCAGGAAAAGATGTTACTATCATCACAGGAGATTGCAATGCTAAAGTAGGGAACCAAAGGACACCTGGAATAACTGGTAAATTTGGCCTTGGAGTACAAAGGTCAGAGATTAGTAGAATTCTGTCAAGATAATTGTAATGATATAGGAATCACAAAGTTGTGGAGACCAGTAGCCAAGGTCAGGAATAATCCGGTTCAGCAACTTGTAGGTTAAACAGGAACAAGCTTTTATTGAAGGGATCAGGAACCAACAATAATCTGGCAAGTTACATTTGACAGGAAGTGCCTTATATAGGCCAAGGACCAGACACCTGACCAGACACAGCTGAAGAGACTTAGGTACTGATAAAATTGCTAGCAGAGTCAAGCTTATAAGGTCTCAATGGAATTCACAGAAGGCAGGCTGGCGCAGTGGTAGGGAAGAGGTATAGCAGCCTGGGGACCAGGGTTCAAAACCCAGCAGAGTCAATTCCTCACAATAATTCTCTGGTCGTAGCAAACACCCTTTTCCAACAGCCTCTTAGAAGACTCTACACATGGACATCACCAGATGGACAACATAGAAATCAGATTGACTATATACTTTGCAGCCAAAGATGGAGGAGCTCTATAAAGTCAGCAAAAACAAGACCTGAAGCTGACTGCAGCTCAGACCATAAGCTTTTTATTGCAAAGTTTAAAATTAAACTAAAGAAAAGAGGGAAAACCATCAGACCAAGTAGATACAAAATAAATAATATCCCTTGTGAATATGCAGTGGAAGTAAATAATACATTTAAAGCACTAGACATGGAAGATAGAATGCATGAAGAACTTTGGACCGAAGTTTGCAACATAATCCAGGAAACAGCGACAAAGAATATCCCTAAAAGAAAAAAAAGTAAGAAGTCAAACAGGCTGTATGATGAGGCTTTGAAAGTAGCCCAGGAAAGAAGGTAAGTGAAAGGTAGTGGAGATAAGAAAAGATTTGTCCAACAGAATGCAGAAATCCAGACAATAGCAAGAGGAAACAAAGAGACATTCTACAATGAGCGATGTAGTGAGATTGAAGAATATTACTGAATGGGTAAATCAAGAGATCTCTTCAAGAAAATTGGGAACCTAAAAGGCAAAATGGTAGGGACTTAACAGAAGAAGATCAGATAAAAAAAAAAGGTGGCAGGAAAACACATTGAAGATCTATACAGTAAGGATCTCAACAGCAGTGACGGCCTCAATAGCTTGTCCAATGAGCTAAAGCCAGACATCTTGGAGAGTGAAGCAAGATGGGCCTGAGGATGTCTTTCTGATAATAAGGCTGCAGGAGGTGATGGAATCCCAATTTAACTATTCAAAATTTTACAGGATGATGCTGTAAAAGTGTAACTTGCCTTATGCCAACACATTTGAAAAACTTAACAACGGCCAACAATGGAAAAGGTCAGTCTACATCCCAATCCCAAAAAAAGGCAGTGCCAAAGAGTGCTCCAATTATCGAATAATTGCACTAATTTCACATGCCAGCAATGTAATGCTTAAGATTCTACAAGCTTGACTCCAACAATATATGGATCAGGAAGTCCCAAGTGGGTTCCACAGAGGAAGAGGCACAAGAGATCAAATTGCCGATATAGGATAATAGAGAAAGCAAGAAAGTTCCAAAAAAACATTTACTTCTGCTTCATATACTATTCTAAAGCCTTTGACTGTGTGGATCACAACAGCATGTCCTTAAAGAGATGGGAATACCAGATCATCTCATCCTCCTCCTAAAGAATCTGTATGTCAACCAAGAAGCCACGGTTAGAACCAAACATGGGATAACAGAATGGTTCAAGATCGGAAAAGGAATTCAACTTAGAATACAGAATACATCATACATAAGGCTGGAGTGGATGAATACAAAGCCAGAATCAATATTGCTAAAAGGAATATCAAACAGCAATCTCACTTCCTGGCAAATAGTAAATAGATGGGGGAGAAGTGGAGGCAGTGACAGAATTTATTTTCCAAGATCTCTGCAGATAGTGATTGTAGTCATGAAATTAAAAGATGTTTGTTTCTGGGGAGGAAAGCTAGTAAAAAGTAAAAATATTAAACTATCAACAAAGGTCCACATAATTCGAACTATGGTATTCCCAGTAGTAACATACAAATATGAGAGCTGGAGCATAAAAAAATCTGAGCACTGTAGAATTGACACCTTTGAATTGTGGTGTTGGAGAACACTACTTAGAGTCCCTCGGACTGCAAGAACATCCAATAAATCAATACTTCAGGAAATCAAGACAAACTGTTCACTAGAAGGTATGATCATGAGGCTGAAGCTCAAATATTTTGGCCATATTATGAGACGGAAGGATTCCCTAGAAAAGACTTTGATGCTGGGAAAGATTGAAGGCACAAGAAGAAGGGGCCGACAGAGGCGGAGATGGATAAATGAGGTCACTGAAGCAATGAACATGAACTTGATGGAGCTCCGAGTGGCAGTGACTGATAGATGCACCTGGCTTGCTGTGGTCCATAGAGGCACGGAGAGTCGGACACGACTGAATGGCTAAACAACAACAACAAAAACACAGGTGAGACAATTATTTTTCAAAAGGAGCCTCTGATTTGGACACCTGGATCGTAATGGTTAGGGATTTTATATGGCCTATCTGGGGAGTCTGGAGGAAAGGCTTGTGAATCACTGCTATATGATGTTTATATGATGGATGTCACTTGAGGAGAGGGGCACATATTTTATTTTGACACTAATGTGGCAATGGAAATGTTGAGCATGACAATCTGATGATGATCCATTGTTTTTTAATGTTTAAAAGTGGTTTACTATGATTTTAAGGGCTTTTTAAGGGGGATTTGTAGCAATTTAATAGCAATTTGCCATAGTAACATTTAGGGCTTGACAGATCAAAGGCTTAGCTGGGATGGAATTCGTTTGCGAGTAGCTGAAAGAGGCCGTAACTCTTGCGGGCTCCCTTACTGGCTACAATTGCTAAAATCAGAGCAATTTATTGGGGCTCTAAGTGTCTGATTGACACCCTGTAGTAACTGATAAGTGACCCACAAAGTGCTTTGATTGCTGCTTTATACGGTGCTATTACTGTACAGCTACTGCAGTGTTTCTAACGCAACATAGTTATTTTCACTTGACCGGTTGCTCTGGGGTCATTTTTTTTATCTATGCAACATGTGATAGGACTTTATGAGTTATCCAAATAATAATTAAATAACCTATAAATATGGTAATTCTTTATTATTAAAAAAAAAAAAACGTAAACAGCCTTTGGGGGGAAAAATCAGGGTACTGTCTGATGTAAAACAGTTTAGGTGAATTTCAAGTCACTTTAAAAATGTACAATCATATAAATAAGTTATACCGATAGGCTAGCAAGAATAAACTAGCGTATTGTCCGTCAAAAAATGACAGCAATGAGATGTGTATGTTTTAAAAGTTGTTTAGTTATTAATATACACATGGAATTGTAAGGTAGCTAATGTTGTTTTCTGTGTACTACTGAAATATAGAATACAAATTAATAAAGGAATTTACGTATTTTTATGCATTGTGTTGAAGAGCTGGCAATCTGTGTTGATGTTGCTGCAGCATTAGTGGTGTGGAGGTGCTGTGTAAGAGTGATGAACGTGTGCAGTGTAATAGTGTGCGTGCGTGAGCTGAAACCGTTAACATAGCTGTGTACTTCCTCATTATCCTAAAATGGCGGATAATGTGTGCTATGCATTTTAGCGGATTATCGGTACGTGTTTTCCGTGGTTATAGTTCGTCCGCCATTTTTTCTGCAGCGCTCATTGCCAAAGTACTACAGTTTAACAGTAAATATGGTCAAACAGTCAAATGACGGTTAAATGTTGTGAAATTTGTTTGCCACACAACATGACGCTACATTTGTCCCTTTTTTTTTTTCTTAAAATAAATAAAAAAACATTTTTTGAAATGTTTTATTTTTGTAACTTTCAACTTATATTTCATCAAATGCGTTGGTTGAGGCGGTAAATCCGATGTTGCGCCAGACAAAGGCGTTAAATCTGTGTTAATGCGTAAATCTGTAATTGCGTTTCGTAAAATGTACTCGCTACTGTCTTTTTACTCATTGCGCGGTTAATCCGCATCCTTTATCTCGTTGTTTTTCAAACACATACGTCTGTGGCTGTGTTTTACGCAGTTCGTAGTAGTATAGCCTCGTTTTCATTTTTTTCGGCGGACATTTTTTTCTCGCTTAGCCGATTTTCGATCTTTGTAACTTGGCTAAATCGATGTAAATTGGATTTCCAACTCACTTCCAGACGTCCTGCCTGGTTCCCCATGCTGTAAGTGACTTTTATTTTATTTTTTAGTGTTTTTTTTTATTGTTTTGGTTCCGCCGCTTATTTCGTAATTTTTTTCATCTCGTATTTTTTTTCTAAGTGCTACGGTTTAACGGCTCGCCTCGCTACACGAGGCTCGCCTGCAATGAGCGCCTGCGGCGCTCATTGCCAAAGTGCTACGATTTAACGGCTAGCCTCGCTGCGCGAGGCTCGCCTACAATGAGCGCCTACGGCGCTCATTGCTAAAATGTGTGGTATGCGTCTAAGCGGATTATCGGTACGTGTTTTCCGTGGTTATAGTTCGTCCGCCATTTTTTCTGCAGCGCTCATTGCCAAAGTACTACGGTTTAATGGCTAAGTCGTACGCACTACGCAACACAGCGGTTTAACGGCTTTCCTCGCTGCTCGATGACCTACAAAGATATACAGTGCCTTGCAAAAGTATTCACCCCCTTTGCATTTTTCGTTTTTTGTTGCCTCACAACCTGGAATTAACATGGATTGTCTGAGGCATCATTTAATTTACAGAACATGCCCACAACTTTGAAGATGTTTTAATTATTTTTTTATTGTGAAGCAAACAACAAAAAGGACAAATTAACAGAAAAAATTAATGTGCATAATTATTCACCCCCCTAAAGTCAATACATTGTAGAGCCACCTTTTTGCGGCAATCACAGCTCCAAGTCGCTTTCGATAAGTCTCTATGAGCTTGCCACATTTTACCACTGGGATTTTTGGCCATTCCTCCTTGCAAAACTGCTCCAGCTCCTTCAAGTTGGATGGTTTGCGCTTGTGAACAGCAATCTTTAAGTCTGACCACAGATTTTCTATTGGATTGAGGTCTGGGCTTTGACTAGGCCATTCCAACAAATTTATATGTTTCCCCTTAAACCACTCAAGTGTTGATTTAGCAGTGTGTTTGGGGTCATTGTCGTGCTGGAAGGTGAACCTCCGTCCTAGCCTCAAATCACACACAGAGTGCTACAGGTTTTGCTCAAGAATATCCCTGTATTTAGCACCATCCATCTTCACCTCAACTCTGACCAGTTTACCAGTCCCGGCTGCTGAAAAACATCCCCACAGCATGATGCTGCCACCACCATGTTTCACTGAGGGGGTGTTGGGTTCTTTGGGTAATGAGATGTGTTGGGTTTGCTCCAGACATAGCGTTTCCTTTGATAGCCGAAACGTTACATTTTAGTCTCATCAGACCAGAGCACCTTCCTCCATACATTTTGGGAGTCTCCCACATGCCTTTTCGCAAACTCAAAATGTGGCATTTTTGTTTTTTGCTGAAAGTAATGTCTTTCTTCTGGCCACTCTGCCATAAAGCCCAACTCTATGGAGCGTACGGCTTATTGTCACCCTATGTACAGATACTCCAGTCTCTGCTGTGGAACTCTGCAGCTCCACCAGGGTTACCTTAGGTCTCTGTGCTGCCTCCCTGATTAATGCCCTCCTTGCACGGTCCGTGTGTTTTAGTGGGCGGCCGTCTCTTGGCAGGTTTGCTGTTGTGCCATGTTCTTTCCATTTGGTTATGATAGATTTGATGGTGCTCCTGGGGATCATCAAAGATTTGGATATTTTTTATAACCTAACCCTGACTTGTACTTCTCAACAAAATTGTCCCTTACTTGTTTGGAGAGTTCCTTGGTCTTCATGGCAGTGTTTGGTTAGAGGTGCCTCTTGCTTAGGTGTTGCAGCCTCTGGGGTCTTTCAAAAAAGGTGTTTATATGTAATGACAGATCATGTGACACTTAGATTGCACACAGGTGGACATCATTTCAGTAATTATGACTTCTGACGGTAATTGGCTGCACCAGAGCTTTTTATAAGCTTCATAACAAAGGGGGTGAATACATATGCACACGCCAAATTTCTGTTTTCTATTTCAAAAAAATAGTTTTATGTATATATGTTTCTTGTTTCACTTCATCAACTTAGAATATTGTGTTCTGATCCATTACATAAAATTCAGAATAACAAAACATTGAATTTAAGGCTGTAATGTAAAAAAATAGGTAAAAAGTCAAGGGAATGAATACTTTTGCAAGGCACTGTATATACTGTGCCTATGTCACACACTGTAAGCTGTCTTAATTTCACAGATCAATTTCAAAAGAATATTTTGAAAGCTATGCTTTTAAGGAAATGTGAGTTGCAATAATAGACAAATTATACAGAGATATATGTGTGCTGCATGTATTCAGTGATTACCGCACTAATTTTGACTACAGCCTAACTTGATTGTACAATTATCTTTTAATTTAACCCATTTCCTTTTTTGAACAGTATTTGGAGGAGAGATGAAAAACAGAACTTTGGTGTCTGCAGGTGTTATGTTTTCCAAGTCACTTGTGAGGATGGTTTTAGTGCATCACATGACACAGGCTGCTCAGCTTCACAGATGCATTCATTTCTGCTAATGTGATGCACCATTGGAAAGCCTCCAGTCATGTGCAATGCTCTCTGAACAGAACTAAGAAGATTAACACTTTCTGAATTATTAGTTTGGTTATGGAAACAGCATCTAGCCTACAAAGGGTAAGAATAAATTATGCTGCTAAAGCAGGACAATCTAGAAAGATTTGGAGTCAATTCTTGCTATATATCATATGGATTTCCATTAGACTCAATGCCAGTGAATGCAGTGAATATCAGAATGTTTAAAAATACTTTGGCTGAATTTCTTTATAACCTATGCAGAATGAATCCTCCCTCTATTTACTATCCTACATACTCCACTTGAAGCCAGGTTTGTTTGGCCATAGGCTATGTTTAATTTGTTTAATTGTCCTGATTTGGGGAAAATCTAGTTATGTATTTATATTAATTGCTAGATTACAACAGTTTATATTGCAAAATGTATGCAGAACTAGATGTTTATTTTTTAAAAACTTTTCTGTCCGCTGGCCACATGTAGTGCTGGCCATCGGCCACTAGGTGGTGTGGCCAAGATGTCCGTGAACTTTTTGTCGGTGTAAAGTTTATAATCTGCCAGTAGCTTGGTTTGGAGCATCACGTTTAAATGTAACATGTATCTATAATAATTAACTCACTTTCCAATCACCATAGCCATTATGTATTTTACCTATTCACACATACAATAAAGCAAAGGAAACACACTCTTAATCTTATATCAGTGCAACCACTTGTTTGCCCTCCAGTGACTTTTAATTCTTACCTGCCGCAAACTAAATGTCATGGTTTATGTGTGTGATTAGATGTAGATTTTGCAATGCTTATATAGTTTGAAGATGCAATCCCAAATTCATACTCTTCCCATCTTTCTGTTACTCCTGTTCCTCCCTGTCTTTTTTCTCTGTCCCTTAGCCTTCCCATTCCTCCAACTCTTTTATAATCCTTTATAATATTAGACTCTCTCATAACTATACCCATAATAATAAATACATATATGAAACCACTGAGTCATCACATTTTGTGATAGAAAAATAGCTGGTTCAACAAAACAAGTAATTTTCTGCGTTCTAGCTATTGTATCTACGATATATAAAATAATGTCAAATAATTTACAGTTTAGACTGCAGTGACAAAAGAACAAAAATAGTTCTTTATATTCCAATCCACAGGTATCGAAGTTATTTCGCAGCACAAAAGTTTGGAGTTTGGCTTTGAAGACTCAATACCAATACAAAATATAACCAATACAATTGCTAGTCAGGCTTTTCAAATGTGTATAGAAATATTTATATGCATTAAAATATTTTAATCAACTTCCAACTTTACAAATCTGGCATTTACACATTTCTATTCCAACATGTTTCAGTCCTATTGTCCATGATGCCGTTACTCTATCAATACATTTTACACTTTTGTTGCTTAACAAATTGAGTGTAAAAACATATTCATGAAAGCCTGTAACTACTAATAAAGCAAATATTTTATTCATCTAGTTAGTTAGCTAGCTAGCAGTTTATGTCACTCAGCATTCATATTATTTAACTTGCTGGATCATCTCTTGCCACTGTGGTTTTACTGCAAGATCTCATACAAGCATCAATCCAATCACCTATTTAATCTTCAAGTTGAAATCACAAAAATGTTTTCATTCCATTTAATCACATAGCATTCATCTGTTATCTAGTATTAAGTCTGGAATAAGCGGTTTATCAAATATATTTCAAAATGTATTTTTTTTAAACTTAATATGAAATACTTAAACAATGTAAACAATGTGCTGACAATCTGAAACAACCTCTTTCCAAACGCGATTCAGATTACTGAATGAACAGTAGATTAAAAAGATGTGTTCATGTATTTGAGTGGGCATGGTTTAACATTAGAATCATTTTTATTGCATGAACTATTAGTGATCTGACCAGTGCCACACTTCCCGTTAGGCAATGCCTTAGAATATTAACCCTCATCTCCTCTTGTACCAATAATTATGTACAAATGTGCTGTCTTGCCTTTATTTTATTTATTTATTTTGAATTTGTGTCCTTGTTCTTATTGTACCCCCAATGCTATGGAATCTGTTGGCACTCTACCTATAACATATAATAATAATAATAATAATAATAATAATAGACAGAGTAGGTGGTTGCATAGAGACACCTACTGACAGGGGACACCCTATTCCAGTACTGAAAAATGCATGGCTAGATGTTTGCTGATTTTACATGGTGTTCCTTACAGGAAGCGTTTTGGGCTTATGAAGTGGGAATATCAAAGCTCCACTCTTAATGACTCATTGAGTTTCCAATCTGTTTAGCATTGTTGAAGCTGCAGTTTTGTGTTGAGATTTGGGGTATAAACTACAGAAAGAGAGAGCCACAACCACCAGTATTCACTGGGAATTTGACATCACTCAGCACCATTTGGGGAATGTCAGAGAACATGGCCAGCTACATGTGAGGAGCAGCATTGATTGTGCATGACAAGGGCTAATATTAGGTCAGACTTAAGCTTACCAAAGCCATATGCCCAATCTGACACTGCAAGAGCTAAGGGCTCTCCTGCAGTACAATTAGCTGCACCTATAATTGCTGAAGTAGTCCTATTTAGACTGCAGGTGTAGCTGGGCCATGGCGACCTATGAAAGACAGAAGGAATGTATTGGTTAAGCTTAGTGAATGCCTGAGAAAGTCTGTGTGGCTGGAAGAATCAAAGAGTTTTGTTCAAGAAATAAAAATTGCAAACATCACAGCTGGGCCAGAATTACTGTAAGGAAAAGGTGCCTAAGTGTGGACTACATTATAGAACCAATCCCAAGGGTAAATTGTGTGTATTAGTGCAAGTGAAGTGCCTAAAAGCTGCATCTTTATGAGTTACTGGTGTGGAACATTTGGAGAGAAGGGTGGGCCAGTGCTTCACCTGATTTTGTGAGAAATTACAGCAACAACTACCGGCCAGTTTGGAGCCTCACAGTAAGGTCCCTACAGCACTTGCAAAAACTGCCTATGGACACTAGTAACTTTATTATGGATGCAGTATCTTTTCTAACCTGTATCAAATAAGTAGCACAGGTTCAAATAGGAGTTTTCAGTAAGATTGTTTATGTGGATGTTTTTTCTTTTTCATTGTTATGTCAATGATTATTATTGTATTAAAAACTGCTGAAAAGTGCCTGGACTTATAGTCTATTTCTGATATAAGCCTTCATCATAGTTATATTGGACAGAAGAAGAAGGGTCTCAAGGGTCACTGTGTCGCTATATATACAGGGTCGAATCACATTATGATGACTACCATCTATTTTTGACATCGGCAGCGGTTAGAGAATGAAATACGACATGTGTTGTGACCTGGCTTTGTGGGTAAGAAGGAAACATGTAAGCATTCTGCAAGCATATTAACCATCACCATCACTGTCATGGGTAAAATGTGGTTTATCCGACTTTAAAAGGGGAATGGTCATTGGCTTTTGGGCCAAGGGTGGCAGTGTTTCTGAAACAGAGCATTCTGCTGTGTTTAAAGTGTACCATGACTGGACAAATGGCACCATTGAGAAAAAAACGGGGTCAAAACTGTGGAGCAGCAGTGCCATTAATGTTAGAAGTGAATGTCAGCTGTGAAGGTATGTGAGGGTCCACTGACATACTACAATTCAGAAATTCACCATTCAAATGAACCAGGGGGCTACCAGACATGTGTCTGAAATGACAGTACAGCCAACCCTGTTGCATATAGGGCTCCAAAGCAAATTTCTGGTCACTGCACCCATGCTGACGAGGATTCATCGTCAGAAATGGCTTCAATTTGCCCGCCAGTACCAACATTGGACCTCTTCTTATTGGCAAAGGGTTGCCTTCTCTGATGAGTCACATTTTCTGCTCCATCAACTGGACCTGGCGTGTTAGGTGTAAAACACCCTGGAACCATTGTTGGAAGAACACAAACTGGTGGTGGCAGCGTTATGGTCTGGGTAATGTTTTCCTTGCATTGTCTGGGCCCACTCATACCTCTGGAAGGCATTCTCAACCAATTGGGTTATCTATCCATCCTTGCAGATCAAGTACACCCATGCATATTGTCTTCCCATGAGGGGATTGGATCTTCCAGCAGGGCAACGCAACATATCATATGGCCAGATTTGGCATGGAGTGGTTGGAAGAGCATGATGAAGACTTCAAAGTACTACTCTGTCCTCCACTGTGCTTTTTCCAATTTAAAATTTCACTATCTCTTATTTTGACAACCTAATATTTAGAGAACGACTGACTACATACTAAACAATTTGTCAAACATCATGAGAATAACAATATAACAGCAGGCAACAGAAGTGGTAGTAGTCTAGGTCACACTGGGGGTTCAAATTCCCCAGTCTTTAATATTCCCAGGAATAAACGATTGTCCACAGATGAGTGTTGTGGTCAAATGGGAGACATACAAGCCACCTCCAGAGGTAATGATTCCAAAATTCTGATAGCAGGCTCTATATTGTCATAGACAAAGGAGGCCCGGGTCTAAGGCTGCACATTTTTTCGGCAGTGGCGGGTAGCAGGCTACTGAATAGGGTGGCCATATGCACAGTATGTCTGTATGCAGTGACAATTCTGTCCATAATTTTAAGGAACACTTTATGATGTGCTGTAAATGTACATGAACATACATAAACCTATGATTTGAGATACAGGAAGAGGAAAGAGAGTTGTAAATGGGAAATGAGAATTACAGAGCATAATGAAACACTGCAGACTTTTGAAAATGTGTGTAGTTAGTTGTTTTTGTAAATTTCAGTGAGATGATAGCGTGAAGGATATAAATGGAAGCTCTGCAAACATCTGTTATATTTTACTGGCGACTTGCCCGTCAAAAAATGACGGTCAATAAAAGAAAGTGTTGAAATGCTGTTTGTCACACAATGTGAGTGTACTGTGTGCCTCAAGTAACTAAATTCATCAAAAAGCAGAAATCTACATTACATAAAATAAAAAAAACTAAAATCACCAAAAATAGAAAATGTACATTACAGAACAAAAAAAACAACCTAAGTCACAAAAAATAAAAAAGGAACATTACAGAAAATAAAAAAATACATTACAACCCCCACTACAATTTTTTTTTTAAAAATTACACACCTGAAAAGGAAATACATATAATACAAACAATATAATTAAATACAATACAATACAATACACCCCTATCTAATATACATGCCACTATGTAATATACATCCCATTATGTAATATACATCCCATTATGTAATGTAATATACATCCCACTATCTAATATACAATACTATCTAATAATACATCCCCTTATCTATCTATGTAATATACAATAAATACTATCTATTTACTATACACCCCCCTATCTATCTAATATACAATACATGCTATCTCTATATATAGCAACCCTAATTCTAAGCTACAATAAAATAATTAAGACCACTTACCTTTGAGATGTTTCTTCAGATCAGCAACCTACGGTAAAAAAGATTAAAAAAATTAATACAACACGTTTACATGAAATAACTAAGCATTCTAAATATTATACTCACTTTTCCAGCATGTCCCGTTCCAGCATGTCACGTCCCAGCATGTCACGTCCTCCATGTTTCGTCCTTCATCTTTGTGTCTTCTCCGGCGCTGCTCCTGTTAAAAAAAAACATTACATTAGTAAACGTACATAAACATAAAACAAAGTAAAATAAACACAATGTACATTATACTTACCTCCCCGCAATGTCTCCGGCCTCCTGGTGTTCTGCTCCGAAAGCATCCAAGCGTAAAAAAAAGAAGCGACACACATCCACCCTGGCGGATGTCTCCGACGCTAATTAGCTTCCTACGGAGTGTTCCAGAATAAAATTGGCAATGGCGGCTTCTGATTGGCTGAAAAGGCTGTCTATCAAATTCAGCCACCCCAATTGTGAACCAATGAAAAAAGTATACACCCCAAAATACAATTGGATAACACACCTGTCAATCTTTATTTGAACCAATCCTAAGGCGTTATTGCCATCAGCCAATCACAATGGAATATACCCCCACGTACTGATTAGTGAAGACATCTGCGCCTTCCCATTGGCTGTAATATTGATTGATATTAACAGTAGCCAATGAGAATGCACAAATCCTTCATCAATCGGTACGTGAGGGTGTATTCCATTGGGATTGGCTATTGTCAGTGCAACCAATCAGAATGCGCAGATGCTCCAACCAATCACCCTGTGGGGGTATATTCCATTGTGATTGACTGAAGGCATCTGCGCCTTGTGATTGGTTTAAATAAAGATTGACAGGTGCATTATCCAATCAGAGTGGGATTTTAGGGTGTATCCCTTTCTGATTGGTTCAGACATTGGCGCCTCCTGATTGGTTGAAAACGCTGTCTATCAAATTCACCCAATCAGAAGGCGCCATTGCTTATTTTCTTCCGGAAAAGTCTCAGAGAGCGTCATTAGCGTCGGGGATGTCCATGAGTGCGGATTTAAGTATATATATATATTTTTTTTTATACAGGGCGGGGGAGAATAGGATCCGGAGGAGGCCGGAGACATCGCGGGGAGGTAAGTAGAATGTAGATTATGTTTATTTTATTTTTATGTATTTGTATTAATGTTGTGTCTTTTTTAACAGGTGCCACTCCGAAGAAGGATTAAAAGAATAAGGACGGGAGATGCCGGAAAGGTGAAGGCAATATTTAGAATGTATAGAATGTTTATTTATGTACTGTAAACGTGTTGCACTAATTTTAATTTTTTTCCCCGTAGGTGGCTGATCTCAATGGACATCTGCAAAGGTAAGTGGTCTTAATTATTTTATTTTAGCTTAGAATTAGATTAGTTTATATAAAAATAGCATTTATTGTATGTTAGCTAGGGGTATGTGTTTTATATAGATAGCATAGAAAGTATTGTATATTAGATTATGGTATTTATTTAGATAGATTGGGATGTATATTATATAGATTGGATGTATATGAGATTATGGTATTTAGATAGATTGTTTGATGTATATTAGATATGGGTGTATTGTATTTGTATTGTATTGTATGTATTTGTATTTTATTGTATGTATTTCCTTTTCAGGTGTGTAATTTTTTTTCTGTAGTGAGGGGGGGGGGGGTTGTAATGTTTTTTTTTTATTTTCTGTAATGTTCCTTTTTTATTTTTGTGACTTAGATTTTTTATTTTCTGTAATGTTGTTTTTTTTTTTACTTTAGGTAATTAGAGTGGTGGGTGTTATTAGGGGGTAGGTAGTGTAGGTGTTAATAGGTTAGTATAGAGGCCGTTTAGTTGATATTTCATGTTTTATTGGGGGGGTATAGTGCAGTGTTGTGTTTCTAATTATTGTCATGATGGTCCTTGAGGACCATCATGGCACTTATGTGGTTAATGTAGTGTTGTAACAGGCCTATAATGGTCTTAATATACCCTTATGGGACTGATGGGGTTAAATAGAGGCTTATGAGGGTCTGTATAGACCACCATGAGTAAGGGGGTTAATGAAGTGCTTATGGGGGTCTGTATTGACCCCCATGAGTGACAGGGTTAATGAAGGGCTTATGGGGTCTGTATTGACCCCCATGAGTGACAGGTTTAATGAAGGGCTTATGGGGGTCTGTATTGACCCCCATGAGTAAGGGGGTTAATGAAGTGCTTATGGGGGTCTGTATTGACCCCCATGAGTGACAGGGTTAATGAAGGGCTTATGGGGTCTGTATTGACCCCCATGAGTGACAGGCTTAATGAAGGGCTTATGGGGGTCTGTATTGACCCCCATGACTGACAGGGTTAATGAAGGGCTTATGGGGGTCTATATTGACCCCCATGAGTGACAGGGTAAAGGAGGGGTTTATGGGGGTCTGTATTGACCCCCATGAGTGACAGGGTTAATGAAGGGCTTACGGGGGTCTATATTGACCCCCATGAGTGACAGGGTTAATGAGGGGCTTATGGGGGTCTATATTGACCCCCATGAGTGACAGGGTTAATGAGGGGTTTATGGGGGTCTGTATTGACCCCCATGATTGACAGGGTGACAGTGTATATTTTTTTTCTTTTACAACGGGTCCTTTAAGGACCTGTAACGCTGGAATTTTGAATTTTGACTGCAGCGGGGGCCCCCGATTGCGTGCAATCGGGACCCCCACTGTGATGGTTAATGTGGGGCTCCAAGCTTATCTCGGATCCTCTGGGGTTAATGCAGGTTTCCGAGCTTATCTCGGATCCCTTCTTGGGTAAGTTGTACGTGGCTGGGCTGTGAGCCTCGTTTTCATTTTTTTCGCTTAGGTGATTTTCGTGTGTCTGAACTCGGGAATTTGGACTTAAATGGAGGTGTAACTTCACTTTCAGAGGTCCTGGGTGCCCCCCCCCCCCCCCCCTTGCTATGGGTAAGCTTTTTATGTAGTTTTTGTGAGTATTTGGTGTATATTCACTGTTTTCAGTTGCGCGCGGGTCGGCCGTTTATAGTCGTATTTTTTGTGTGCGTGGGTGTTTGTTACGTTAAGGTTGGTTCCGAGGTGTTTTTTTTTTCTAAGTCGTGCGTGTGACGTGTTTATCGGCTCGCCTTGCTACGCGAGGCTCGCCAGCAATAAGCGCCTTTAAAGCTCATTGCCTCTAACTGACTAAGTGCTACGATTTAACGGCTCGCCTCGCCGGCAATGAGTGCCTGCGGCTCATCGCTAAGTCGTACGTACTACGCAAACAGCGAATCGTAGTTGGACAATTATAATATGTGATGAGCATACATTAATCCTTTAGCAATTTCCTTGGGGTTTCCAGAAAACTAGATTATAGATTACACTTCCCATTTGCCTCACTGTATAGCTATATAATAGATTGTGTTGGATACATACAGGCAACAATTCATATTCTGTACTTGAAGACTTTTTCTTAAAGGACTAAGTGAGTTTGTGGAAAAACTTCACTCATTTCTACACAATGAGTATAAAAGCATCTTTAGTGAATACATAATATTAACAGACTCTGGGAGCTTCCATTTTGAATCTTTATATCACCTCTTGTCATCTGGAACCTTTTTTGGTGAATTGACAGTGAGTTGCTCCCTTTCCAAAAAAATGAATATAAACCTGATCTGCATCCAAGCATACTAATCTATTTGACGTGTGTGCCATTAACTCACTGATCTTATAGACCTGGATTGTTGTGTGTTGTAGAATGAACCACTGCATAGGTGCATATATTCCTTTGAGAGCACAGGGAAATGAGACTTACATTGAACATCATTAACTTAGTTTAACATAACTAATTACATTCATATTGTTTTGTACTTCACAGCATTAGAAAATATGCCCATGCCCTTTCAGTATTCAGTGAACTTTCAGAACAGAAAAGAAAACGGCTAACCCCCAGACATCTCCAGCCAAGCAGAATGTTACACAGGCTGGATATTTCTTTTTATAAAAGCAGCTTGAATTCTTAGCTAAAAGCTAAAATTTGTATATTGAAGCTTTTTTTTGGAAGATGAGTCATTGCTAGAGAGGTTATTCTTCATGGCTAAGCAAAACACGCTCTGGTATCACCATTTAGAGAGACTCTTCATTTTACCCAATTTTAAAGCAGTATTCCAATATAGAAAAACTGCAAAAAATATAGCTAACTTTAATTTACCATTTTAAAGGGACACTGTCACTCCAAAATAAATTGAGTTTTTTTTAAAAGTATTATCTCATGCCTAGTAATAATGGATAGCCATTGTTTAAACAATGTATGGCTGATTGAGGCTGCAAATAAGAGGCACAATGTACAAATATGTGCTAAATTATGTTTTGTGGCTGTGTGTTTCTGATGTGTTAAAGTGATATTGTAGTAGGTCTCTTATCCTACACTGGACAAACATACATATATTAACATTTAGCCACACGAAAGAACTATGATTATATTTATTTTTTTTATTATTTATTTTGCCTTTAACACATTCACAAGAATAATAAATTACAAATCACATTCCACCATACAAAAAATACAATTGTAAACTACAAGGAATTGATCTCTAGCAATTAATTATTTCTTCTCTATACTTCATAGATACAATTTTTAACCATAAAAGGTTGTGTCTTAAATAATTAAATTTAGAATATATTGTAAATACAATCCCCAACCATAAAAACTTATATCTTAATCTAAAATATATTTCTAATAATGATAGTCCACAATTTAATGTATCAAGGAATAATATTGTGAGAAAGAGATTAGAGAAGGAGGGGGAGAAGAAGAGACATAAAAAAAAAGAAAAATAAAGGGGGGGGGGGGGAGAGGGGAGAGGATGAAAGAACATTATTTTAACCACAATATTGATATTTATTTTAATTAGCCCCTTAGATATCTTAAGTACTCAACCTATCTAACTTGGATTTTGGCATAGATTATCATTATTTTCTATTTTAATTAGTTTCTCGTAATAATTGTGCCATTTTGAGTTAAACTATTTCTTTCTTTTTTCTAAATTGCTGATTCTATCATATTGGTCAAGAATCACCTACTTCAAGATCATTTGTTTTAATTCTATAATTAGTGGGACTCTCCTATTTATACAGTTTTTCATTATCAGTTTCCTGGCTAGAAAAATAAGAATATCAACCAATCTCCATTCTTTACATATTTTGCCATTTATGTCTCCAAAAAACACTATTTGAGCATTTAATCGGATGTCTATGCCTAACTTATTTTTCAACCAAGCTTGAACTTTTGTCCATAATCTATATATTTTATTACATTGATAAAATAAGTGCATAGAATTTGGATCTTCCTATATTTCATTTGTTTTACTAATTATTCTTCCTTCTTCTAGTATATTAAATATATAATTAGAACCTTTTTATTTTTTCAATAAATTGGCAAGAAGTTTAGATATTTTATTTCCACTTTTGAAAAACCTACTGAATGTATCATACACAGACTTCTATCCTTTTACCATTAAATAATTATCTATCTGTCTCTTTTTTTTTATTTTTTATTTAACTTGATTTTGTAAGTTGGGTAGATCTCTATAAGAAATATAAGATGAGTACGTTTTGATTAAGAGCTTGTATTTTCTTGGCACTTTGAGCCTGATTGAGTTAGAAGCTACAATTCTGGTGCTATTCAATTAAACAAACCCGCAAGTTAGGGGCCGTAATTGTAAACCATGCACTCATATGTAGCATTTCAGGGTGGGGACATGATCAATTAAGAAAGGCTGTAACTACCCATTTAGAAACAGCCAATAGAAAATGAGACCATTATCATTAGGACAGTAAAACATGGAGGTTATATGTCAATCAATTAGCGTTTGGGGGACCGATATGCAATCGGACTTGCAAAACCACAAAATAAAAAATAATAAAAATGAATTTGAATACTGTTCTAGTCCATGTGGGTGTCCTGATATGTATTAACTCATTGATCCCTGAGATTGATATAATCCCAAAATGAAACATAAAAAGAAATGTTATTGCCGATTTGCAACTGTTGTGCTATAATTTCTATTGTCTTTCATCGCTTTCCCCTTCATTTACAGTGCAGTATTGACCTTTTATTTACATTTACAGTGTTAGGTACAGGGGTTAAACCCCCTTGCGAGTCTTATATGGTACTCGTAGGATTTTCTCCTACATTGGCTGTTTACAGGTGTGAAAACAATTGCGGGCTTGGGGAATTGTAGCAATTGAATAGCAATTTGCGATTTTAGCGCTTGGAACTCTTGCAGACGTGAAAGATCAAAGGCTTCGATGGGCTGTAAGTTCTGGTTTTAACAATCGAGAGGATTTCAAGGCCGTGATCTCTAACCCGTTTTTAAAATAATGTAATTTTCTAACTTCTTGCATTATTTGTTGTTTTTCTTGAAAATTAAGAAATCTTATTATTACCAATCTATTGGGAGCTGGGCCCTGAGTTTGTTTTCTCTCTAAACCAATTCCATGGGCTCTTTCTATAACAACATATGGTTTATTTGGATTCATATTAACCAATTTAGGTAGTTCAGCTGATGCAAAATATAATAAACTAGCGACTTGCCCGTCAAAAATGAAGGCTGGTAATGCTGTTTGGCACACAATATAAGGCTTTTAGTCCTCTGAGTACCTTCGGCGCTCATTGCTAACATAAACACTGCTAAACTAACCCCCCTCTACACTAACCTATTAACACCTACACTACCTACCTACACTACCTACCTACCCCCTAATAAAGCCCCCCACCCCACTAATTACAGAAGATAATAAAAAATAACTCGCAAAAAATAATAAAAGCTAAGTCACATAAAATAAAAAAAGCCTTATTCAATTAAAATAAAAAAGCTACATTTCAGAAAAGAAAATAATATACATTACAAAAAATAAAGAAATCTACATTACAGAAAAGAAAAAAACCAAAGTCACAAAAAAATAAAAACATACATACATATCCCACTATCTAAAATATAATAAATCCTATCTAAAATACATACCCCCTATTTAATATACAATAAATCCTATATCCATATACAAACCCTAATTCTAACCTAAAATAAAATAATTAAGACCACTTACCTTTGCAGATGTCCCTTCAGATCACCAACCTAGGGAAAAAAAACAAAAATAAATTAGTACAACACATTTACATACAATAAATAAATATTCTAAATATTCTAAGTATTCTACTCGCCTTTCCAGCATGTCTTCCCCATCCTTCTTATTTTCTTCTCCTGCGAGGCCATTACATTACTACAATATACACACACACAAAATAAAGTAAAATAAAAATAATATACATTGAACTTACCTCGGTGCAATGTCCCCGGCCTCCTCCTCTTCTGCCCCAGCTGGGCCCTGGAAGAATCCGCGCTCTATAAAAAAAAAAAAAAAAAAAACTAACGGGGGTCCGCACTCGCAGACCTCTCCGACGCTAATGAGCCTCCTAGAGACTTTTCCGGAAGAAAATTGGCAATGGCGCCTTCTGATTGGCTGAAAATGCTGTCAATCAAATTTCAGCCAATCAGAAGGTGCCAAGGTGTAAGCTAATCAGAATGGGATACACCCCCGTATCCTATTCTGATTAGCTAATGCACCTGTCAATCTTTTTTAAACCAATCAGAAGGCTTTATTGCCTTCAGACAATCACAATGGAATACAGCTCCTCAGGGTGATTGGCTGGAGGCATCAGCACATTCTCATTCTGGCTGCAGTGACAACAGGGCCTCATACGTTTCATGTTGCTCCACCTCCTCCTCGTGCCATGGATCCTGTTCAGCAGGGCATAATCCAGTTTCTCCTCTACATCTTCAGGCTGAACCATAGCTGCTGCCACCGCCTCAGGCTCCATTGATGAGCTGGACCTCTGGTGTGCTGAAATGAGAAAACAATAGTATATGAGTTATAGTGTGTTATCATTTGATCACTGAGTGTTCCTATATATCTAATATGCTGAAGTTTTGAACATGAATGGTTCATTTAATTGCCATTGTGTGGAGTTATTATTTGCTACAAATGATCATTGATGGGTATCATGAGCTTGATTAGTACTGGCTCTTATCAATATAATTAATCCTACTGGGGTCTGCTCTCTGCAGTTTATGAAGACACATATTCTGCTGTACTTGCTGTGCACTGTGTCATACTAACCAATCTGTGACCATCTATCAGCAATAGTTAGTAACATGCTGCTGAGACATACGCTGCAGTGGACACACCTATAAATGGACTCTCTATTGGATTTTTTCTCACTTTAATTAAATTTTTTAATTGACACTCATTGTAAAGTGCTATCTCTAATTATTTAGTCACACAGGTTTAATCTAAACCTATTCAAATCCAGGAATCTTACATTTCCCTAACATTGGTGGGCAGCATTTATACTGGATGTGTGTGTGGTGTACATGTGAGGGGATTTTTGATGTATATGATATGATTCACCTAGCATCGTGCCTGAATCCTGCGTGTCCATCTGTCTTGGAAGTCCTACAGCAGCTGGGGAGATCCAGTTCCAGTCCAGTGTACTGGATCTCCCCAGCTGCTGTAGGACTTCCAAGACAGATGGACAGGCAGGATTCAGGCACGTATATATATATATATATATATATATATATATATATATATATATATATCACATATTATAATTGTCAAACTGCGATTCGTCGTCACGCTTGCGACGAATCGCAGTTTGACAATGATCCGATCGCAAAGGCGATCGGATCGCGTGCAAGCACATGTGCAATGCGCATCGTGAACTGCGCATTGCGCCGCAGTAGCCGCGCATGTACAGAGCGCAGTGTGAGCCGCGCATGCGCACAGTGCGGCGGAGCGGCACAGAGGGAGAGGGGGAAGAGGCACAGAGGGAGAGGGTGGAAGAGACACAGAGGGGGGAGAGACACAGAGGGAGAGGGGGGAAGAGACACAAGGGAGAGACACAGAGGGGGGAGAGATATAGAGGGTTGGGGGGAAGAGACACAGAGGGAAAGGGGTGAAGAGGCACAGAGGGGGGAGACACAGAGGAAGGGGTGGAGAGACACGGGGGAGAGACACAGAGAGAGGCGGGGGAAGAGGCACACAGGGAGAAGGGTGGAAGACACAGAGTGGGGAGAGACACAGAGGGAGAGGGGGGAAGAGAGAGAAAGGGAGGAAGAGGCACAGAAAGAGGGGCCGGGAAGAGACACAGGGGAGGGATAGGAGGAGGGGAGGGAGAGACACAGGTG
This sequence comes from Discoglossus pictus, assembly GCA_027410445.1. Taxonomy (NCBI): domain Eukaryota; kingdom Metazoa; phylum Chordata; class Amphibia; order Anura; family Alytidae; genus Discoglossus; species Discoglossus pictus. The sequence goes on from CM050164.1 coordinate 113,481,945, forward strand.
AGTGAGAGGAGGGGGAAGAGACACAGGGGAGAGAGTTCAGGGGGGAAGATACACAAGGGAGGGAAATGGAGACACGAGGAAGGGGGGAACAGACACAGGGGGAGGGGGAAGGAGACACAGGCCAGGGGGGAACAGACACAGGGGAGGGGTGGAGACAAGGGGGGAAAGAGATGCATGGGAGGGAAAAGGGGGAAAGAGACACAGGAGGGAAAGGGACACAGGGGAGGGGTTTAAAGACATGGGAGGGAGAGGGAGGTAAAAACACAGGGGGCAGGAGATACAAGGGAGGGAGAGGAGGCAGAAGGAGACACAAGTGAGGGAGAGGAGGGGGGAAATAAGACACAAGGGAGGAAGTAGACAGGGGGAGAGACTCGCAATGAGCTCCATAGGGGCTCATTGCAAGGCCTGTGATGAGCGCCAAAGGCGCTCATCGCAAGGCCAGTAAAGTAGAGGGGGAGAGGCTCCCATTGTGTGGCAAACAGCATTGCCAGGCTTCACTTTTTATTGCCGTCATTTTTGACGGGCAAGTCGCTATTATATATATATACAGTATATATATATAAAACGAAAAAATAAATGTATAATTGATGTGTAACATTTAATGTAAGGGTGTAGAGTGGGGGAATAGGAAGTATGGATAGTGTGGCCTACCATATGTGTTACATCAGTTATTTATGTTAAGTCAGTAAAATATGTGTTAAGTAAATTAATTGTACAGTAAATTTATGACAAAATATCAAAGAACTCTTCTAGCACTTGAACCAACCCCCCAACGACCAAGATCTATGTGTTACCAAGATCTACGTGTTATGACCTGTTCCTGTCAATTAACTTGACATTTGCTTTTTCTTTACATTCCTAGGGCTGTGTGGATTGGGTAATTTGCTGACATGTCACGTAATCCTGCCCCTTGTATATTATGGACAATACATGGAATTAAAAGTTGCAAGTAAACTATGTGAAACTTAGATAGCATGGGTTGAATAGATAACGTAAATCGACAAAAACAAAGGCTCCTTCAGTTGTGAGATGCCTGTTTTAAAAGTCTACATATGTAGATTTACAAAGGGCCCAAAGTTGGCAAGTTACAAATAAAGATGATAAAGATAAGTAATTAAAAAAACCTTTTTATTAGTCAATTGTCTCCCTAAAGTTATCAATCCCCACGTCTCCCTCATGCTTCATAATATAAACCAATTTTAGGGCTAGTTATAAGTTATTCAGGACCCCTTTGTCTGCCATATAAACTTCATCTTTCAAAATGTTGCTAGGGATCTTAATTGGAATATAGTGCAATAGATACAAGATTTGAGGAATAATTTTTATTTTTGCTGTGGAAAATCTCCACACTCAAGACATTTCCATTTTTTCCAATTCTCTCATAGTTGTGTTATATTTTTTATGAAAGGGATACAATTGTCTTGAAGTAAATAATTTGTTCATATATATCCCTAAATATTTTATCTTCTCTTTCTGCTAGTTAAATTTTCTTTGAACATTTAAAACCTTCTTCTTTGTATAATCCAATTGGCATTGCTTCATATTTCCCTACATTTATTGTACACTGGATAGTAAGAAGTTTCCGTCTATCCGCTTATATAACACTGACAATAATTGTTCCACTTCTGTTATTTTAATAAAGTATCGTCAGCAAACAATAACATTTTATGTTCCTCAGTTCCCCCTTGAAGTCCCTTAATATTCCTTTCCTAGTTGAGTCTGCAAATGGTTTCATTATGAAAGTAAAAAATAGAGCCATAAATGAATCTAATATACCACCCCTGAAACCAAATATGCACACGGTATATTTCATAAGTCTCCAGTTGGCCCTTTCAAATGCCTTTTCTCCGTCCAATGAAAGGATCAGCGTATGTACCTGATAACTCTTAGAAGAGGAAATCAGATTTTTCAGTCTTCTTCCATTGTATCCTACTTGTCTTCTACTTGCAAACCCGACCTGATTCATATTTTTTAATCTACCCATCAATGGAGATATAAATCAGGCCAAAATTTTACCATAGATTTTTATATCTCCATTCAACAAGGGTTTTGACCTATGATTTGAACATATGGGTTGTTTAATATATTAGCCTCTAATGGGTCAGCTGGAAAATGAGCCAGTTGCCTTGCCTCATTAAACATGTCTACCATATATGGAGCAATCACTTGGTGTATGGCCGTATAATAATTGTTACTCAGTCCATCTAAACAGTGGTGGTAGGGGAATTTTTCTATTTTTCATCATTTGAAAACACTCAAGGTTTTTTTGACACAGTAACTTCAGGTAAATGGTAATAAATTCCAACACCATGCTAAGGAGTAAATGGGTTTAACTCCATCTTGAATATGGTGGTAAAACAGATATATGCTCGGTGTCATTTTTCTTACAAAATATTTTTCATAATAAAGTTATTTGTACTTCTCTTTACTACTTAAAATGTATGAAATCTAGGCCATTATCCATTATAATGGACCTTTAAAGCTATAAAAAATGGTAAGGGATTCGGCAGACAAGATGGACTTTTGTTTTACTTGCTGCTTATGCTTCTAGGCCCAGAAACATGCAACGTTAGCATCAGGCAATACACTACCCAATGCACACAGCAGTAGTTATCATATAGAAAATAAGGCTATATGGCTTTCAATATGATACAAAATGTGTGCACCAAAAATGCTTACAAATGTATAGTGATACATCAACAACAGTATTATTGAAAAAAATCTGTGGTATTACTGTTTTTAAAATTATGTAATTAAATTGAGCAATGTGTATATGTTACACATAATGGAAAATATTTTAAATTGTGGAATCATGTCAACAATAATAGTAGCAATAGTTATAAATGTATTAATAAAAAATTCAATAATAATAATTATATTATTATTATTATTATTATTATTATTATTATTATTTTTAATGTTATAATTATTAACAACAGTAATATAATAACAATATAATAATATACTTAAATTATTATTAATAATATATTTATTATCATTATTATAAAAATTATTATTTATAATTGTTATTAAATAACCTTAAACTTTATTATTATTATTATTAGCATTATTAGCTTTATTACTATAAAAATTCTATGCATATTCATGTATATTTAAAATGACATATGGACACACATTTATAAATAAATTGTACTTTTCTATTATGTAAAATGCTTCAATTTGAAAACCAGTATTAGAAATGCTATATATTACAAACCACTCACTCGCCTCAATAAATGCTTCTTGCTTATTTTGTATCCTGTCATATGTCTCATATTGAATGTATTGCAAACAATCAGAATGTAAATTTCATTTAAGCCATTTCAAAGTATAAATTTCCATATCTACAGTATTTCTATGGTAATTTTAAACAGTAGTTAGTGGCAGAAGATTATTGGTGATTTCAATACGTTTTTGTCTCAATCACTGCCATCTCTGTATTATAAAGTTAAAGTTATTACTATGAGTTTTCAATTTAAACTATACTCTTGAGTTATAGTGGAATCAAAAAATCTAAGTTTCTTATGGTTTATGACTGAGCTCAGGACAAATAGTTACATAGGGCCTCATTCAATTGTGATTTGGCCAATTGAATAGGGCTCTAAATAAGCACATAACATATATTTTTTAAAGACGTTTTAGAAAACCTTGCTTTTGGATAGATGCTTACTAACTAAAAACTTCTTTAAAAAAATATGTTATGTGCTTATTTATGGCCCTATTCAATTGGCCAAATCGCAATTGAATGAGGCCCATAGTAATTAAGGTTGAAAAAAGACTTTCAGTCCATCAAGTTCAACCTGTTAAGATCTCCTCTGATCTGCAATATGCAGATTAGTTATTAATTAATTTGTTGTTAAAGAATTAATAGTATAGTATTTGAGGATGAATAATGAGTTAGTCCATCAAGTTCAACCTTTTTAGATCTCTATTGATCTTTTTAATATGTGGACTATTTATTATTAATTGTTAATTGATCCAGAGGAAGGCAAACAGAAAGAAAAAAACACATTGAAACTTTGCCAATTGTCTCATAAGGGAAAAAAAAAGCAAAATTCCTTCCTGACCCCAGAAACTGCAGATTAAATTTCTCCCTGAATTAATATTCCTTCGCTAGTTATCTAGGATAGCCTTGAATGCCCTCTTTATTCAAAAATATATCTAACCCCTTTTTGAAGTTGTCCATCCAATTCGCTCTCACCACCTCCTTTTGGTAGAGAATTCCACAGTTTAACCACCCTAACTGTGAAGAACCCTTTTCTTTGTTGAGGTGAAACCTTTTTTCCTCTAACCTCAAAGGATGTCCTCTTGTCAGTTGAAAATCTCTTGCTACAAAAAGTTCACTTCACAAAGCCTTATATTAACCCTGGATGTACCGTATATACTCGAGTATAAGCCGAGTTTTTCAGCCCTTTTTATAAGGCTAAAAAGGGCCCCCTCGGCTTATACTCGAGTCACTCTACCCCCCCCCCCCCCCCCCCCGTGTCTCTCTACCCCCCACGTGTCTCTTTCCCACCCCCCCTCTTACTCAACCCCACCTCCTCATTCATAACAACCACTCTAAATTCCCCTCCCCTCACTTACCTGCATCTGAAGCTCTTGGTATATTCTAATGCCGTGATGTCACATGCGCGCCACGTCAAGATGCCCCCGGAGCAGAAGTTTCAGATGCAGGTAAGTGAGGGGTTTAATGTTAATAAAACATTAAAGACATAATGACATTTTAGAGAACATGTACTTGGCTGCAATTAACAATTATCATTGGAAGTCTTTTTTGCAATCTTTGAACTCAAATGAGCACAGACAATTCTGAAATGTGAGTCTGAATTCATTAATTAAAAAATATTGATGTATGGAGAAATGTTCAATTTCTATTTGCGTCATTAGCTTTCAAATATTTTATTGTAATACAATTTTTACTTTTAATTATTAGACACTTCAATCAATATAATTCATTTAAAGTATTTTTTCTTATGAAAGTAGGAGATACAAATCAATGCAAAATAGACTAAAGCATGTAAGAGTTTATGGGGTGATGCACTTACATCTAACTAGTCGATATTCTAAGAATCTGAAATATAAAAACAGTTTGCAATAGATTTTTTCAAATCTTATTATTTACACAAACAATTGTCTTTACCAATGCTGACCACAATTTCTTGTAGGGGCTACTTTGTTTTTGTGGGTTGGCAATGTTTGCTTGGATTGGAGTTCTAATTACAAACAAAATGACATGCAAACAATATCAAACATTAATGTAAATTAGTCCAGGTTACAGGCACAATATCTGGAATGCAGATTGTATTAGGAAGGATTGTATTAGGAATCAATAAAGTTTACTTAGCTTTGAGTTCTAGTAAATCAAATGACAGTTCAGCATCAAGTGTAGTACAGCATCTTGCAGTGGTGGGAAGCTCTTAATCCATCAGGACTCGATGCAAGATGAAACCAGGTGTTCTCAGCAATCTGTTCCTGTTAAGTTTCAGTTAAACAGATCAAATGAGTTTCTGATTTAGCAAAGGAAGTTGAAGGTGCTTGAACCCTTCACAACATCATCAACATTTTTTCCATTCATAAATTACTCATTGTACCCTAACAGCATTCAGTAAATTTAAAAGGGCTCTAATTAAGCACACAGCATATTTTTTTTACAGAAGTTTTTAGTTAGTGAAGACCTTGCTTTTGGATAGAAGTTCAATAACTAACTTCCCTTCTGTAAAAAATATATGCTCTGTGCTTAAACAGAGCCCTTTTAAATGTACCGAATCATAAGGCTATATGTGTTTAAACAGCTATGTTATAAACTTTCAAATTCAACCTGCTCATGTCATAACTTGTAATTCTATCTAAATGTTGAGTTATTAAGAAGTTGATGTTTTGTTCCTCTCGCCATAACTACAATGCAGTTGTGACCTTTATTATGCTTTTTTTCCCAACAGTAATTACATTTCCTTTGTATCATGCAGGAAGTTCCCATGTGATTGTATAGCCTTTAATCAAGTCACAATAATAATCATTAAATACAGTACATGTTGCTTATATATACATAAATAAAACAAGGAACTCTTCCTGTATATGTGAGGTACCAGTGCCATGTTGAAAGTTGTATGTTATATGGGGGACACTTGATCAGGATATTTCCATGTATATATACCTATTTGGGAAACCCACATAGATAGTTAGACCTTCAAATTGAGTATCAATATATGGATCTGAGACTGGGTTAATACATTCACATACTCTCAAGTTCAGACACAACCCTGTTCATTCAGAACAATCTTCTGTACAAGGGAATAAGGCATTACTATGTCCTGACCGATATATCCCATACACAATTCACAGTCTACTTCTCTGCCCTGCCAACCAACCAATCCCACTAAACCTGTGCTCTGCCTATAGCAACCAATAACTATAAGGTAGTATTATCTGCTTATAAGCTCCATTTTTTTTTTTTTTTAAGGGAAAATGCAGTTAATTATAGTAAGGAAAATTGCCATGGCAGGTGTAAACTCCAGAAAGATGGTAGGATGCAAACAGCCTGCATGTCTGGTGGATAGGCCTAATCAACACCATAGTGAGTGCAATGAACAGGACCCCAATGTAATATTGTTTCTCTGTATGGGGCTTACAAATCCAATATTTAACCCAAAAAGATGTCACCAGCAAGAAAACATTGTTAAAGTAAGTACTGTATGCCGAGCTTACCATCATGTATTAATGCCCTATATTCAGATTCATTAAAATCTGAATAATTCTATGTACAACTTCAAATTACTTAAGACTTCATCATTAATAGGCAGATTTCTGCTAGATGTGCTTATCCTTAGATAATTAACAAATATGTTCAGGCTGTTGGTTTAATCCCACAAAGCTTGTATTATTACATGTATTAAATAAAAGATTTAGTCAAAAAATCATAAATAAGATAGCCTACATGAGTAGTTCTCTTGTAATCCCAATTCAAGATTTAGGAATAACACTCTGTGGGTACCGGTTAGACACTCAGAGGCTCTGTAATGAATGGTGATTTTTCACCCTTATTTATACTGTTTTATCTGTAAATCCTAGACTGCTGGTACAGATAATTAGCTGTGTATGTAGAAAGTCTGTGATAATTTAGAGAGTCATGAATACCTTATTCCCAAATATGTGGAAAGGACACTGATCAGAGGTTGTTGACTGGTCATGTAGCTATGGGTTTAAACTGTAATTTCAAAGCTAGGAAGATAATATAACATAATATATGATATAACAATAATGACAATGAAGGGTGAGGTAATAGTAACAGAAAATTTTAATATGTCAGACATTGACAGGAAGATTGCTACTGCTGGATCAGAAAATAGTATATTCCACATTACTTCCCAGCAGCATCACTTACCGCACTCACTAAGAACCCTACTCTCAAGGATGTTATATTAGATCTAATACTAACAAACAATTACCGTATATATTCGAGTATAAGCCGACCCAAGTATTAGCCGAGGCACCTAATTTTACCACAAAAAACTGTAAAAATGTATTGACTCGAGTATAAGCCGAGGGTGGAAAAGAGGGTCCTTCCCCCCTGATTATCCTCCTCCTCCCCCACCTTATCATCCTCCTCCCCCCCTTATCATCCTCCTTCCCCCCTTATCATCCTCCTTCCCCCCTTATCATCCTTCTCCTTCCACCGCTTATTATCCTCCTCCTTCCTCCCCTTATCATCCTCCTCCTTCCCCCCTTATCATCCTCCTCCTTCCCCCCTTATCCTCCTCCTCCCCCCTTATCATCCTCCTCCTTTCCCCTTATCATCATATTCCTCCTTCTCCTCCTCCCCTCCAATTATCATAATCTTCTTTCCCCTATAACCTCCTCCTCACTGCACCCTCTCCAATCCCTATACGCTACTCTCCTTATTTGCTACATTGCTCTGAGGAGCTGATGCTGATCCTAACGCCGCAGCACATCTTCCGTACCAGCATATGCTAATGACGTGACACGCATGTGACGTCACGTCATTAGCATATGCCGGGATGGAAGACGTGCTGCTGCGTCAGGATCAGCATCAGCTCATCGAAGCAATGTAGCAAGTAAGGAGAGAGGGTGATAGGGATTGGAGAGGGTGCAGTGAGGAGGAGGTTATGGGGGAAAGAGGATGATAAGGGGGGGAAGGAGGAGAAGTAGGATGGTAAGGGGGGGCAAGGAGGAGGATTTTTTCCTGCCCCTAAAATAGGAGAACAGGTAAGTGGGACCTTAACTCGAGTATAAGCCGGGGGGCGGGGGGGTATAAGCTGAAAAAGTCGGCTTATACTCGCGTATATATCGAGTGTATATATTACCGAATATATCTGTAGGTAATATACAATCAATCTATTTGTCTAACCACACAAAAACAAAAGTTTTAGACTTTTGAAAGGCTAATATCTCCACATAGAGAAGTACTTCACCAACTCCTTGCACTGCAAAACATCTGAAGCAAGCAATTTAGATGCTACCTCAAACTGCATTAGAGTAGGTATGTTCAGAGAACTTTAAAACAAAATGGTACTCTAGGGAAGAGGCATCTATTTGTAAAATGCAAAGTTAGCTTATGGTTAATACAAACAAATCCAGTCACAGAAAGATTGAGAAGTATATAACCCCAAACAAAAGGCCAAAGAGAAGCAGTTCCAACCATTAAATTAAATTAAATTAAATATCCACAAAGCACATCTTTTTCCAAATACGTCAGATCTTTGCTTCATACAAATAAATAATTTATTTTGTTTGGTTTATTTTTACATTTATAGACTACAACTAACACTTAAACCTGTACAGTATAACAAAGGCATAGTTGAATGCCCTCACAAATAAAGCATGCTTTGTAGATTGTTCCTTAAATGGCATATTTAAAATTCATTACAACATGAAAGCACACTATGTTTCTCTTGATATAAATGTTAATGGAATTATTCATTACAAGAATGTCATAAACGTCTGTGGTGTTCTCCAAAAGATTACAATTTTTCTTAGCTTATTAACGAAAGTTTTGATTGAAGTTTTGATTCAGAACCTGTTGGGAATGGGTTATCTAGGTCATTTTTTAAAGTGCTCACTGAAAAATGCTCACAGGGGGCAAAAGTTATTTTCTAACTGTCTGGAAGACCCTTTTTATGGTGGAACCTGAATAAATGATTCTGTAACTTTTATTTTTCATCCTGATGAAATCATAGCAGCATTATTGAACAAAATTAATTATATTGTTTATTGTGGGCTAAAACGTACACTTTGTGTTTTCTGCTTTGCGATATGCCACTGTGATAGAAAGCTACTTGAATAGTAAGACAATATGAAGTTTTTTCAATTTATCCCAATAAGAATGTGAGACAATACATAGATTTCATAGCTTATTACACTTTCTAAGCAACTGTATTGCTTTTGACCTCTTAGACCAAGACATAAATCCATAACTCAATATGTGTGCAAATTATAAACAACAATGATCTATTTTATGCATATATCATAGAACTGAATTTAAGACTGGTCCTTAAGAAAACAAGCTCTTGAGGCTATTGGTACCTTTTAGTTTATTAATGTAAAGGTTCTTCATGGAAGAATAGATGGGAAATACATGATGATTTATGTTGTTCCTAGAAACATATACAACCAATATGTGAAGCCTGTGTTTAAACTATGTAATCACAAAAGTTTATGTACCTTTATCAATAGACAAAAAATGACATTCCCTAAGTAAGTCTATTTATCCTACACAATGCAATACAATACACTGTATATCCAATTGTTTTACTTATCCAATATGTGTCGTTGTTTCTTTCTTTTTTTAACTACTCAGTAAATGATTCTCTCTCTCTTTTTTTTTTATTGTGTCAAAAGAAAATACAAATAAACAACACTAGTGTTGTATATGCGCATCAGTATAAATGATAACAGTAAAATAAAACACAATTACATTTTTGTGATATAAAATAACATTTTTCTATTAATATATATCTTCACTGCAATTCTTTTCTCATTGTTTCTTTTTTCACCTTTTCTTAATTCTAACAATAATAAAGGTATGATTATAAACATTTTATATAGTAAATGAATGTTTCCAAGATCTGTGTTTATCACTTCCTTCTGCTTTTTATGTCAGTTAGATATTTTGCATAGCAAATCCAAATATTGAGCAACATTGAATTAATCAATTGTAAGTTACTGGAGCCCATAATGGAGGCCGTTTACTATACAACTGGCTTTGATTTTGAAGCCGCAAATGGGCTACGTGGCTTGAAATCCTTGCGGTTACTAAGCTTGGAACTTACAGCCTTCCGAAACCTTTGATTTTTCACATCCGCAATAGTTATGATCGCTAAAATTGCAAATCACTATTCAACTGCTACAGTTCCCCAAGCCCGCAAATGTTTCCACACCCGTAAATGACAAATGTAGGAGAAAATCCTACAAGTACAAGAGAGGACTCGCAAAGGGGTTAAAGAAATGTCCGCAGGTCTGTAAATGCAAATAAATAATCAATAATGCACTGTAAATGATGGGGTAAGTGATAAAATACATTAGAATTAATTGCACAACAGTCTCAAGCTCGCAAATCGGCAATACCATTTCTTAATTTTATTTCGGGGTTATATCAATCTGGAAAATCGAAGTTAATACATATCAGGCCACCTATATGGCCTAGAACAGTATTGGCATTCATTTTTATTATTTTGTACATTGTCGAATTGCAAGTCTGATCTCATATCGGATCTCTAAATGCTAATTGATTGACATGTAACCTCCATGTTTTACTGACATAATGATGACAGTCTAATTTTTTATTGGCTGTTTCTAAATAGGTAGTTACGGCCTTGCTTAATTGATCATGTTCCTGCCCTGAACTGCCATACAATTGCATGGTTTACGGTTTTGGCTTTCAGAACGTAACTTGGGGGCTTGTTCAATTGAATAGCCCCGGATTTGTAGCAGACCACGAGCCTGCAGTAGGCCCCCAGACATACGGCCTTTGGATTGAATGAGGCTCATTATGTCTAATATTGTGAACATTTTATATAGTAAGTGAATAACATATGACTCAAAAACCTTTTTTAATTTCTTCTTTTTATAAACTACTTCTGTTTATAACCGGATTTACAGCTTAATCGTTTTTGTATTATGTGAGACTTACAAATCTCTCTGATTTACTTTAACATAATTTTAAGATATTATAATTATAACCTCAGTTCAGGGGAGAGCAATTGGTGTCCCTTTTTTTTATGGTGAGCCGGATTGTATCCTATATTTGGATACAGAGGCGGTTCACCCAATTAGAGTATGGAGCAATTAGCGCATAGAAGATACTCCTGGGGAAGGTAAATATAAAACATATTTTTTTTAATAGTAGAGGCATAAGAATCTTTTAAACTGTTTTATATAAGAGGCACATGGTTAACTCAGCTTATCACTTATAAGAGTCCATGAGGTTTTCTGCACATTCTATTTCGATTGTGGTCTGGGACTTTCTTCATTTTTTACTTCTGACCTGGTGTCTCTTCTGTTTTTTTGAGCATGGATGGTATTTTGGTCCGCTCTGTATTATGGAATTTTGATTTTGTCCCAATTTGTAAGGAATTGGTAAGTTCCACAAATGGAGCATTGCTTCATCTTTCTCTGAAATATGAATTGTGTGATGTCTCCCTTCTTTTGATATGTTCAATAAAAAAGGAAACCCCCAAGTATACTTGTAACCATGCTTTGTAATAATCTCTAAAACGTATTTCAGGAGTTTCCTTTTATATAAAGTAGTGGGTGATAAGTCCGAGATGATAGCTGGTTGATGTCCTTCAATTTCAGGAACACCATATCTAGCTGTTTTCATGAATAAGACTTTTGTAGAAAAATAATGGAATCTAACAATCACACATCTTGGTCTCTCATTTGAGGATAGCGGAGGTAGATCTTGTACTGTCTCCGATAAATTAGATCCTCTTGTGTGGTGTTAAATTGTTTTTGTTCCTCTTTAAGCACAATCAGATCCTTTTCCATTTCCATGTGTGACTTAAGAAGATTATTATACTTGTCCTCTAGTTCTAGAACTTCAGTATCCAATGCTTTTATTTCTGCTGTTAGTTCCACAGAGACTCTTTGTATCTCAGGTATAATTTCTGATCTGAAAGAGGTGATTAATTCTTTCAAGTCTTGAAAATCTGCTTTAGTGCTGGGTGCAGAAGGCTCTGTTCCACTGTTTGATAATTGTTTATCTGGGGTAGAAAGGTGTTGAGAAGAATGTACAGTTTGTTTTGTAGTGCAATAATCTTAAATATGTTTTAAAGAATGTCTCTTAGAAGATCCAGCCATGTTTTTTGCTTACTTTATTTAGTCCTTCACATTCAGATTTTGTTAGAGAATATATTAAATTGCAATGTTTCTTCTAGTCTTGTCAATCAGATGTTAATTCTATAGTAGCCAGTAGATGGCAGTATAAATTTAAGCTTATTATTTTAACCAAGAGTAGAAAAAAAATATTAACTCCTTCACTGCAGTTGTTTACATGCAATGAGATGCATACAAACAACACAAATGTGATTTATCTGAGCAGGGTCCCAAACATCAACATTGGGGCTGGGAGGCAGATTATTGTGATAGATAGATACAATATAATAATTCACTCACCTCCCAGCAAGTAGCTATATTTTGACTTTGTCCTTCAAAAGCGTTTAAAGACACCTTTCTCTTGTTTTCAAAGCTCTTTGCTCCGATTCCACACTCAATCAAAGGTGTGTTGTATTTGTGGTCTGATTCAGATTTTTCCTGTTTACAAACCCAGCCGGAGAAACTTCCAGTACACTAGCTGAAATGGAGTATGAAAGTGGCAACACAGTCCCAGGATAATCTAGACACTCCAGTCTCTTCACTTGGTCTTGTAGATCGAAAATGATTAATATTGATTTGTAATTTTAGGGTTTTTCATGCCTCATTGTTAGGAGCTCTGATGTTATGCTTCTTCTCTGTTTGGAAGCTAGCTTCGCCCACGTCTTCTCTTGCTTTTTAAATATATTTGTGTTTGCATTGTATATAAAGATAAAATGTTATTCAATGAAAATGCATAAACAATGCATGTAATTTACTCCATTGTAAAAGCACATTTTAGTTGTTAAAGAACCACCACACAATGAAAAAAATATTTGTTTGAAAACTTTAAGTCTGACTCCGGACATAATTAAACAGAAAAAAATTGTACTTCAAGTTCTTAAATTAAGTTGTGTATACAAGAGTGTATTTCAATTTCTGGAGAGCTATTGTTGCAGTGAATAATGATTGGGTCTACTGCTGGGTTAGTGAGAGGGAATGGGCGATACGACTATTTCAGTCTTATCCAATTATCTTCACATTGGCTCTCTGTTCCCTTCTTCCTCTTCACTCTCAACTCTCCACTGGTAGCCAAAATACATTCTGTCAAGATTCAGATTTTATGTAGCAAATACAATATGGATTCCTAAACAGAGTCTTCAAAAATTCAGATTTAACAAAAAATGCTTTATACCATGACTTACACAGATGCTGCTATTGTTAGTTTGGTACATAATTGACAAACAAGTATGTTTGTTCTTAGACTGCAGTGGTCCTTTAAAAACACCCAAACAAGTAATTTAGTGGTCTAGTTAGATACTCAGCAGAATGTTTGTGGTCCTCCAATACCTATACCAACTTTTTGCCATCCTTTAGAAAAAGAGTTGGACCACTGTACAATGTACAATGTACTCAGTAAGAATCTTGCTCAAAATCAATGTATCCACATCCCATGTAATATATGATTACGATCTATGTCCTGTGAAGAATATATTTTGGCACCCATACAATATCTTGCTATTCAGTACATTTAAATATATTCAAATGTAGAATTTTCTCATGGAGGCTAACATCATGCAGGACATTATTTACATCTCTCTACCTTTAACTTTCTCATTCTTACCTTTTCCTCACACCCACCCTATTTCTCTATGTTTCCACTCACTGTTACCTATTCTTTTCAATGCCTACTCACTATGGCCCTTTCTCTCTCAATAAACATACAACAAATCTCCCTTTCTGTACATTAGTAATTAACATGCTACACTGTATACAGTAGTTCTGTAAATCCATAATAAATATGATATACTATTTCTTAAATTAAGTTTTAAGAGCCAGGAGTCAAATTAAGACTGGTGATAGGTGTCACTTTGGGTGTGGGGCCACCCTAGCACAGAGGGTATACTGGGGCCTATGTCACAGTAACAAACCAACTTAATACCTGCCACATAATATCTGTTTTCCATGTCATACACTGGCTCCCTGTGAAAAACTGCATATATTTCAAGCTTGCTCTGCTGACATAAAAAAGCTTTACATGATAAAGGCCACATCTATCTGAAGGTGCTCCTCACACTTTACATTTCAACTTGTGCTCTGGAATTTGTAGCTGAAAACCTACTAACAGTCCCCAGAATTTTTACACAAACTTCAGGGTCCTGAGTTTTTATGTATACAGCTGCAAGTTTCTGAAACTCTCTTGCATGCTCAATCAGAGAGGCCCCAAATTTGTATATTTTCAAAAAAGGCTGTAGATCATGCTCTTCATCCTGGTCTTCCAACAAGTTTCTCTCTGTTTTTTCTTTTCTATCCTAAGTGGTTTGAGTCCTTTCTAGAAAAAAAACTATCTATAAAAGTATTATTATTATTATTATTATTATTATTATTATTATTATTATTATCATTATATGTACACCATTGTTGATTGTTTCCAGCTTTCATTTCTCATGGATCATGAATCTTTCACAAGCACCATTATTTTGCTTTAGCATGATAATATTCTGATGATATCCATTCCAAAAGATGAATACAGTGCAATATTTGCTGCAACATTTCAAACTGAATTAGGCCCTAAACCAATAGTGGGCAACAATATGAGGCAATTAAAGTATTCAGGGTTATGAAGCTTTTGTTTTTTTATTCCCTACTTATATGGGGAAAATATTCAAACAAACATATTTTGTTTGGAAAAGGAGGATGCTTCTAAGTATCTCCAAGTGCTTTCACTAAGGGTGCTTTTTGAAAGCATCTTAAAAGAGGTGAGATTAATGGCTTCTCCTGTATATTCCAGAAGCATGGGGCTACAACTGAGAAGGTTTTAGTTGTGAAAGAGCTCAAGAATTGTATGGAACAGTGAGAAGATATTCCTCAAGAGATTGAAGAAGATGTGTTTGGTAAAGTGAAAGATATGAAGAGAGATATCAGAAGGACATGAGGAGTGAATAGTCTTGAAGTAGAGAGCTTTATAGGCTATTCTTGATGTTATTGGAAGTATGTTAAGTGATTTTAGCATAGGATGAGAATTAAGAATTTTAGAAGAGAGGGAGAGAAAATGAATAGCTGCAATAGTTATTGATTGAAAAGGAGAGAAATGGAAGGAAGACCAGAGAGTCACAATTTGCAGTAATCTAGATGAGAAAGTATAAGAGGTTTTACAATAATTGTCCTGGTAGGGTGTGCTTTTGCTATATTTCTAAGGGAAAACAACATGTTTTTGCAACAGATTGTATGTGAGAGAAGAATGTTACAGGCAGATCAATATGACACCAAAGCAGCATGCTTTATCTACTGGATGGGTGACAGACAAACAGAGACAGAATTTGCAATCAGATGATGTGATAAGTACACCAAGGGCAGAGTGTAGAGAGAGAAGAGAAGTGGGCCCAAGACAGACCCTTGAGGCACAACAAGAGAAAGACTGACCGAGGTGATAGAGGTGTTGGGAAAAGACACTGAAAGTGAGTTAAGTGGAGTGTCACGCTGGACATTAATGCTGAGAAGACTGTGTAGCAGTAGAGTGTGATCAACAGTGTCAAAGGCAGAATATAGGATAAGCTGTATACTTTTGTATATATGTACTGATTAATAGCAGTATTAAATTGGAGCTAAGATCAAACTCTTAGCACATAGTGACATAAGGGGAGGGAGGAAGAGACACAGGAGAGGGAAGAAGAGACAGGGGAGGGGGAAGAGACACAGGGGAGGGGGGAAGAGACACAGGGTAGGGGGGAAGAGACATAGGGGAGGGGGGAAGAGACACAGGGGAAGGGAGAGAGTGGAAAGAGACTCAGGCGAGGGAGAGGGGGTTATGAGACACAGTGGAGGGCGAGGGAGTTATGAAACACAGAGGAGGGTGAGGGGAGGTATAAGGCACAGGAAAGGGCGAGGGGGGGTATGAGACACAGGGCAGGGAGAGGGGGAAGAGACACAGGGTAGGGACAGGGGGAAGAGACACAGGAGAGGGAAAGGGGGAAGAGACACATGAGAGGGAGGAAGAGACACAGGGGAGGAGAAGGTGGATGAGACACAGGGGAGGGAGGAAGAGACACAGGAGAGGGGGGAAGAGATGGGGGGAAGAGACACAGGGGAGGGGGGAAGAGACACAGGGGAGGGGGGTCTCCAGCGTGGCGCCATAGCTCTGAAGTCAATTTGGAGTCCCCCTATGCTGCAGACCGGACACGCTGGCAGGGACTCCACTGAACCACCAATGAAACTGCAGGTAAGAAGGGACAGAGGGAGCATCCGGGGGGGTGGACAGAGGGAGCATCTAGTGGGCAGGGGGAGGTAAGGGCAATGGAAAGGGGGTAGTATGAGACACAGGGTAGGGTGAGGGGGAAGGAGACACAGGGGCTTATTGCAGCCCCTGTCAATAGGGGTCTTGGGTGTTTTTTTTTTTTTATGCCAGGGGGGTTTTAGTACCCCTGTTGCCGGCCTTGACTAATTGTATGCCGTGGGAAATGTAAAACGTTTAAATGCAGCAAGGGTCCTAATCGGGACCCCCCGCTGCACAGGTTAATATGGAGACAGTGCGGGGGTACCGATGGGGAACCCCAGCATCGGAGGGAGGGTAATTTTAGGTGCCCAGGGTACTTGGAGTACCCCGCGCGGCAGGGCTTGTGCTTTTAACTGCCGCAGTGGTCCCGATGTGCAAGGGATGATGTGCTTCAATTAGCCATGATGGCGATCTCTTTTGCCATTGGCTAAGTCTTACACTTTGCTACGTGTTAGACTAATTGATCTTATCCCGGCCGCACATCCAACTGCGAGAAGACTGGCTTAAGATTTGGCTTGTCTCGCACGTTGCTCGCAGGCCCTTCTAATTTAATAGCAAAGCAACTCGGGAGAATTTGAAGCACATACAGCTTTATTAAATTGCGATTCAGACAATTCAAAAAGGCTCTATATAAACACGTAGCATATTTTTTTACAAAAGCTTTTAGTTAGTGAAGTCCTTGCTTTTGAATAGAAGTTCACTAACTAAAAACTTCTGTAAAAAAATATGCTATGTGCTTATATAGAGCCCTTTTAAATTGGGCGAATCGCAATTTAATAAGGCTCAAAGGCTTTAAGAGCTACAAATTGGACTTACAAGGCTGGAAATTAATATGGCCCTAAATCAGGATGTTTTTCTTTACCCAAACTGTTGTTGTTTTCCCACTGGGGAAAAAGTGATGTCAGTTTCTGAAAATTGCCTGATATCTAAAGAAAAGTATATAGATTTAATTTGCATTGAATGCTTTGCACTTAGTTTTATAATATTTTAAATAACTCTATGTGAGATATGTAAGAATATATTTCATGGATGGTTTTCAGTGATATTGATAGATTGTTCATATATCAATGGAGCACACCAAGTAGCAGTCTGTTGGAATGCTAATGAAAACACTGTTTAACATCATAGCAATTTTTATTACTAAACTAGCAACTTGCCCGTCAAAAATTACGGCAATAAAATTTGAAGCGTGGCAATGCTGTTTGCCACACAATGCGTGGCTCTCCCTCCCTCTAACTTGCAATCCTTGCTAATTTTCTAATCAATTGGCTTTTTTTGGCGGCCCCCAACCAGCTTTCGAGTTATGGACTTGAAAAAAATGGCAGACGTTAAACCCGTAATTTTTTTGAAGCCTATAACTTGTAAGCCGTTTGAAACCTCTCCCCCTCCCCCTGCTCTCCATGGTGGGCTGAAGAGTGATAGAAGCCCTTCACCGTACAGAGTACATTAGTACAAACAATGAATAATACATTGGTGATTCAATTTGAAAGTCTAAAAAATAAGTAAACGTATTTCCTGCTCAAATTTGTGAAATACAGCATGCGTAAGCTTCAACGGAGCCATGTATAATCAATGGTATTTGGATTAATTAAAGTGAGCCTGCATGGTGGTCTAATTTGCATGTCCCTGCCCAGTTTTTCCAGATATGTTAAAAAAATTGTTAGACATTCAAATAGAATCACTAATGTACTATTCATTATATATATACTAGCGACTTGCCCGTCAAAAATGACGGCATGATGGAGTTCTATATATATTTTTTTCTCCCCCACCCCTCACTCACATATGTCTCCCCCGCTATGTCTCTCTCCCACTTGTCGCTTCCCCCCCTCTCCCTCCCCTGTCTCTCTTTCCCTACTCTCCCTTCTACTGTGTCTCTTTCCCCCTCTGCCCTTCCCCTGTGTCTCTTTCCCCCCTCCCGTGTCTCTCTCCCCCTCCCCTGTGTCCCTTACCCATCACCCTCCCCTGTGTCTCTTCCACCCTCAGCCTCCCCTGTGTCTCATACCCCCCTCTCCCTCACCTGAGTCTCTTTCCACTCTCTCCCTTCCCCTGTGTCTCTTCCCCCCTCCCCTGTGTCTCTTCCCCCCTCCCCTGTGTTTCTTCACCCCTCCCCCTCAGTCTCTTCCCCCCTCCCCTGTGTCTCTTCCCCCCTCTCCTGTGTCTCTTCCTCCTCCCCTGTGTCTCTTCCCCTCTCCCCTGTGTCTCTCCCCCCCTCTCATGTGTCTCTTCCCCCTTTCCCTCCCCTGTGTCTCATCCCCCTCTCCTGTGTCTCTTCCCTCTGTCCCTACCCTGTGTCTCTTCCCCCTCTCCCTCCCCTGTGTCTCATACACCCTCTCACCCTCCCTGTGAGGGGAAGGAGAAACAGGGGCTTATTGCAGCTCCTGTCACTTGGGTGATGTGGCCTGTCCTGCAAACTCGGAAGGCTTCAATGGCTCACAAGCATGACGACAAATCACAGTTTGACAATTATAATATGTGATATATATATAATAAAATATATATAAAATCGGTCCTGAACATCACCTAGAGAAACATTGTGATGGTCTGTTGCTCTGTTGGCAGACTTCAGTGGCTTTTATTTCTCATCAAATGAAAGCATCTGTGGTAATGCAAGAAGGTAGTTTGAATCCTAAATCCTATTGGGTTTCAAATAGCTGTGAGTTGGATAGAATCACATCATTATCATTTTGAATAGTTGGCAAAACTGACTGCTAATAATATTTTGTATAGTTAAGTTTATTTCCTGAGCCATATTAGCAGCTTTAATACAGCATTTCAGAGTCTTCCATCATAGTATTTCCTTTAATCATATATTTTATCTAAGTAAAAGGACCTATCAACTGTTCCGGTGGTACCTTCTATATTCAAGAATAGTTTACTAGCAGAATTATTTCTTATAAAGGCATAGTGCATTTCTTAAAGGCCACACAATGGTAATAAATGTGTGGGCTGTTCTGCCTTCTGACAGCTGGGGCACATATATTTGTAACAGATATAGAGAAAATAGATATATGTGCACATTTAAGAAAGTAGTTAGAGTACATACTAACATCAATACTTTATTATGAGCATTGTTAAAGATAATTGGTTTATTCATGTGTGGAATTTGGCTGTTAAGTGACAATTAACTCTTGTCATTTGATTACAAAAATGTTGATCAAACATCAATGAAAGCATTTTGGTTGAAACTCTAGCAAAACATTTTTTATGAAGGGCTTGCAGAAAATTCTCAAATTAGAATGGAACTCCTATTGCTCTAATTTGGGGGTCCACATCACCTCTTCTATGGAAAGGCAACCCACAGTGGTATGTGCCTTGGATCTTGGGTGACAAGACAATGTGAGTCTGGAGTGAGCAGTATAAAGGCTTAGGTATTGGGAGCAGTACACAACGTTCTGTATTGCACTTGGGAATGTGACAAGCAGATGCTCTTTTGGGCTTTGGTTGCAGCAACATTCTCAATCAGTTGTTATGCAGCACAATTCCAGAGACACAAAGCAGAAGATCTTGATTTGGGCTCCTATCACTGGATACTAGGATATTGGCAGTGGAATAGGGGTGGATAGCACCACTGCGTGGCTTAAGAACATGGGCAAAACCATGAGTCAGAGCATGAACACAATATAGAAACACTGATACTCATATGGGGCTGGCCTGAACCACAAACTGGATACACATAAAATGTAAATATAAAAAGATGTATTACAGAAAATGGACACATACAGTGCTTTGCAAAAGTAATTACCCGCCTTGACTTTTTACCTATTTTGTAACATTACAGCCTTAAGTTCAATGTTTTGTTAATCTGAATTTTATGTGATGGATCAGAACACAATAGTCTAAGTTGGTGAAGTGAAATGACAAAAATATATACATAAAACTATTTTTTTAGAAATAGAAAACAGAAAATTGGCATGTGCTTATGGATTCACCCCTTTTGTTATGAAGCCCATATAAAGCTCTGGTGCAACCAATTACCTTCAGAAGTCACATAATCAGTGAAATGATGTCCACCTGTGTGCAATCTAAGTGTTACATGATCTGTCATTATATATACACACCTTTTTTGAAAGATACCAGAGGATGCAACACCTAAGCAAGAGGCACCACTAACCAAACACTGCCATCAAGACCAAGGAACTCTCCAAACAAGTAAGGGACAATTTTGTTGAGTACAAGTCAGGGTTAGGTTATAAAAAAATATCCAAATATTTAATGATCCCCAGGAGCACCATCAAATCTTATAATAACCAAATGGACAGAATATGGCACAACAGCAAACCTGCCAAGACAGCACAGCACAGAGAGGCAGCACAGAGACCTAAGGTAACCCTGGAGGCACTGCAGAGTTCCACAGCAGAGACTGGAGTATCTGTACATAGGACAACAATAAGCCGTATGCTCCATAGAGTTGGACTTTATGGCAGAGTGGCCATTCTTTTCAGCCAAAAAAGAAAATGGCATGTTTTGAGTTTGCGAAAAGGCATGTGGTAGACTCCCAAAATGTATGGAGGAAGGTGCTCTGGTCTAATGAGACTAAAATTTAACTTTTCTGCCATAAAAGAAAACGCTATGTCTGGCGCAAACCCAACACATCTCATCACCCAAAGAACACCATCCCCACAGTGAAACATGGTGGTGGCAGCATCATGCTGTGGGGATGTTTTTCAGCAGCCGGGAATGGGAAACTGGTCAGAGTGGTGGATGGTGTTAAATAGAGGGATAATCTTGAGTAAAACCTGTTCTACTCTGTGCATGATTTGAGGCTAGGACGGACGTTCACCTTCCAGCAGGACAATGACCCCAAACACACTGCTAAAGCAACACTTGAGGGGAAACATGTAAATGTGTTGGAATGGCCTAGTCAAAGCCCAGACCTCAATCTAATAGAAAATCTGTGGTCAGACTTAAAGATTGCTGTTCACAAGAGCAAACCATCCAACTTGAAGGAGCTGGAGAAGTTTTGCAAGGAGGAATAGGCAAAAATCCCAGTTGTAAGATGTGGCAAGCTCATAGAGACTTATGCCGCAAAAGGTGGCTGTATAAAGTATTGACTTCAGGCAGGTGAATAGTTATGCACATTGACTTTTTGTGTTATTTTGTCCTATTTGTTGTTTTCTTCACAATAAAAAAAAAACATCTTCAAAGTTGTGGGCATGTTCTGTAAATCCTCAAACAATCCATGTTAATTCCAGGTTGTGAGGCAACAAAACACGAAAAATGCCAAGTGATGATGGCCAATTCATCTACTAGTTCAAGGGTAATTTTGGCACTAATTCTATTAAAATGAAAGCATATTTGGTAATGCAAAACAAAAAAGCTTTGAAGTGGATGGAATCACATCGTTATGAAGAGATAGCAAAATTGACTGTTAATGCTATTATTTTATTTTGTTTATTACCGGTCATCAGCCTCATAAAATTGGTGCTATGTTGTAACTCGAGATTTATGTGTTACGGCTATTAAATTAGCCCAGTAACGTTGCTCGTAGTGGACTTTCGAGAAAACACGCTGGATGTCCGAGAATAGACTACGTGCTGATCAACGTTGCACTTTGAGCATGTAAATCCTTTGATCTGTCATGCCCGTAACCGCTACTTGTTCAATTCAGCTATTTAATTGCAACGTGGTCACTCGCGAGCAAGCACGTAACACGCAAATGGAGCCCAAAGGCCTACGTGTGCTCGAGAGGACCCGCAAGGGGGGTAAAGTCAAATCCGTAGCACTTCGGAACCAAATAACAACACTCAACTATACTTTTATTAACAGGGAAAGTGATGTTAGGTCTTAGAATTAGTAGCACAACATTCTCAAGCCTGCAAATCGGCCGCAAAAATACTTTATTTCATGTTTTTATTATGTGTTATATCGCCCCCTGCAATCAATGTGTTAAGACATATACTGTAACTCGCATGTAATAGAATATCATATTTACTGCTTTATTAATATTGCTTTATATTTGGACTGTGGGTGGGATCGCAAACTGTATGTGAGGCATGTAGGACTTCGAAATCTACCCTCCCCTTTATCAATGACATAACACTAACAATCTCTTTTTCCATTGGTTCCATCTGAACGCATAACTACATGATTGCTTAATTGTTTGCCTTCAAGCACGCAACCCGACGGCAGAGAACTGGTTTACGAAATAGCGTATCTCGTTCGCAGCTCGCTGCCATTTCTAATTTAATAGCAACGTAAGTAGGCCAAATTGGAAGCATGCAGCCCTTACGTACTACACGTTGGACTTACGAGGGTGGAATTTAATATGGCTGCATATTAGTAGCTTCATTACAATATCACATAATTTTTTAAAGTTCAAAATCCCCCCATTACCAGCATTTGAGAATCTTTCAGCATGGTTTTGTATATTCACATACCTTACCATAGTGTAAAGGATGTTACCTACTGTCCCAGATACCTCTTAGATTCAGGAATAGTTAACTAGCAGAAGAATAATAGTTTTTATAAAGGCATTATAAATATCTTATAGGTACAGTAATAAACATGGGGCCTGTTCTTCCTTCTGACAGCTGAGACAAATATAATCCAAGATATAGAGGGCAAATAGATATACCTGTAAATTTAAAAAAGTAAAAGTACATATTAATAATAATAGCTCATTGTATGTATTATCAAAGATAATTGTTTCTTCATTTGTGGAATTTGGATGTTCAGTAACAATGAATCCTTGTTTTTTAGCAGAAAAAAAAGATTGTATTAAGGGTTTGCAGTGAATCTGAAATTCATTCACACATCTAATTAAAAACAATAGTTTTTATGATTTTGAGGAGTTCCATTAAGCTTACATGAATCCTCAATTACATTACTTCCTACTACTTCACTTTCTAATTTAACCCAGAACATATAAACATTTATACCACAGAATTACCACATCATTTTAGGGATTATAACCTTTCAACACTCTAGATGGTGGTGTTTCTGAGCAACCTGCTATCAAACATATTTACCTCATATCTGCAAACTCATTTTTAATTCTCCTAAAGGGGATTATATTTGCATTTCCACAGGTGGTTTGCAAGATGGACTGCATTTGTCTAGTACTAATCCATATTATACCATAGGCTTCTGCATAATGGCTTTTTTGTTGGCTTGACCAAATGGACTTTTCATTCACCGGCTTACTGGGAATTTTATTGAGATAAGATGTATGTTTTTTTGTCAGACTTTTTATTTGTCAGACACAACATATCCTGATATATATTATAAAGAAAATAGTACTGTTAAATTGATTATATCTTACTTTTATGCCACACCACTTTTTGATTGTTGTATTCAATTCCTTAACCAATAACTTAAATAAAAGAAAAAGATTCCTAACATAAGATATACCTTCATTTAGTGGTTATAAAAGGAAACATACCATAAATGGATAAACCTAAATACAATTCTTTTAATTTTCTAATCTCTTAGATTTGCTTATGGAACCAAAACCATTAACATATTGTCAATAATACTTGATAACTTTATTAGATACTTCATATACGAAAAGGGTGATGATATTCCTATGATCACACTTATTTTACAGTAAAGTGACAAATATGCTGAGATTTAGAGTCCTTTCTATTTTATCTCACTGTATCCTGAGAAAATTGCTAAAAAGGAAATGAAGACTGTGCCTTCAATAATGGAAACAAAGATAAGAAGAGCAAATAATACACTAATGATAGGAAAAACAAGGATGAAAATGTATCTCCCAGTTGTCCTATATATATAATGTGGTTTGCAGATACCACCAAGAATTATGCACACTATTTACATTCAAGAAAGAGGGTGAGGCAAGAGAGACGAAAAAAAAAAGAGGAAATGGAAGAAAAGATGGAGAAAAAAAGTGAGTATGACGAATGACAGCTAAAATATGATAAGAACAAATAGGACATTCATGAACGGTATACATGACGACAGAAATTGAAGAAATAAAGGAGAAACAAGTGGACAATAAAAAGGGAAGGGAAACAAGGAGAGAAAAGAGGGAGAAAGAGATGGCTCTAGTATGAAATATAAATTAAAAAAGACAGATCATTATTCGCCTACAGTACTGTAATCTCCAAGTGAACTCTCTAAATTTCTCACCAAAAAAAATACTAGTATTTATTAAGTGAACAGTAAATCTAGTTAGATTACGTTGGAGGCCTTTTGAAATTGCATGTTACAACAAAATTAATATTAAATGAACTCACAGAGATTAGGCTAGAGTGTATATTAAAGGAATAAAATTGTACTAATATAAACAAAGCAAACAGCAGATAAATGCAGAAATATTTCTGAAACAATACTTTTCAATTTATACTACTATATATTTGAAATGAACAGCTTCAATCAGGCAACAAATAACTGTACGGGAATACTGTTCATGATAGGAAATGTACTTTATTTTAGATGCACAATTTTGATATTATGATTACAAAGCTGGTAACTGGTTGTTAGTTTTTATAATGTACTTATGCATTACTTATCAGTAATTATGTGTCCTCTAATGCCCTTTATCCTGTTCTGTGAGCAGAAAATGATTTGAACATTTGGAAAATTTGGCACAACGCATGATCAGCAGCAACTGAATGAAATGCTTATAATATTTTATGCTGACACAGGGATCCCGACCATCTTGCAGCTTTCAGCCCAGAGTTTTCTCTGCAGCTCTTCATTGTACGATATGCCTACAGATTCTGTCCTTTGTTCATTATACAAATAGCAACCTCCAATGCCTTCCATATCTGGTGAAACTGATGCATAGATTGATGTAGCAGCTCCTTCTTCTGCAGTCTGCAACAAAATATATAGAGAGGTATATATAGTTATAAAAACATTTAATCTAGTAACAACAAAATACTCCACAAATGTGTTTTAACAAGGGTTCCACAGAACAAAATGGTTCTTCATGGAGCCATACATCCATACTTAAATCTAAGGTTCACAACTTTTTTTAAGCTGCTTAATGTTCATTTTGTAACTGGAAGTACAATACAAGAAACATTTTTATAAACACAAAAGTTGTGTATCATCCATTCAACAAATATACTACCACTGCATTTAATATTATAGCACATCAAACCAGAATTGCATTACAATATACCTTGATTGTTCACTAATTTTAATGAAATTGTATCCTTAGATATTTCTCTTATGATATCTTACATGAGATCACAGATCCAAGAAGGCATTCCATGTATCCCATCTCTATGATAATGAAGCTAAATTACTCTTTAGTAACTAAGCATTTTGTTAATCTTTTGTAAAACTTTTATTTGTGATTTGAAAGTTTGTTGGTGTCAGATATTGGCTAGAGCTTGCCTCGCAGCCAGTGTTATTTGGACTACTAGTATGTTGCCATTTTTGGTGCAGCATTTCCAAAAGTTTTAGTAATATTAAGATGTATGGACCTAATGGTATATCTGCCTGAAGACATCCTGCAATTAATCATTCTCATCCTCATTTGATTTCAGAATCGTTAAACCTTTGGGTAGATTGCACCCGTCTCCAGTACTTTTGTTTTAGGATTTTACCAATTGTGTACAATTTATCGGAAGTGATGTACCATCTGAATTAGGTTTTATAACTCTGTTCCTTATAGTTACACAAATATACAGCTAATTATATATTTCTAAGATATCCTGCCAGTCTTCTTCATATATTTCCCATTCAATGTCTCTTTCTCACTTTATCATATTGGGGAGCTTGAGTGGTTGTGTGTCATCATGGAATAAATGGTAGCATATAGAGAATAACAGCCTTATTAAATTGTGATTCGGCCAATTGAATACGGCTCTATAACAGCACAGAGCATATTTTTTTACAGAGGTTTTTAGTTAGTGAACTTCTATCCAAAAGCAAGGTCTTCACTAACTAAAAACTTCTGTAAAAGAAATATGGTATGTGCTTATATAGAGCCATTTTTAATTGGCCGAATCGCAATTTAAAAAGGCTGTGTGTATGGTTTCTGTAATCATTACATAGGTTTTCAAAATCAGTCAGTGGTTGTGTACCTGCTTTTCTCATTCTCTGGACTTGAGCAAAATTACAGATTTACATGTATCTGAAAACATTTTGTGTGCTTAACTTATCTCTTTGCTGCAAGTCTTGAAATTGTACTGTCTTCCTCATATAAATATTTGAATCGTTCCAGACCCGCTTTCTTTATGTTTTTAAAGTGTTGCAGGTATAGTCCTAGTGGGACCACTTTGTTTTGGAGAATTGGTTTCAATGGTGAGGGTGTAGATCTTAGCTTATTTTTGTCTCTTTTTCCATTCCAGATATTTAAAAAGTGTACAATGGTAGGACACGCTATAGGTGTATTTTACATATATATATATACAACTCTAGTGTTAATAACTGGTTATTACAATTGTGTGTTTGTATCAAGACATCATACCTCCTTTTCTTTCTTTAAGGTGGAATATTTTTACTTCTAAACTCAAAGGCACAAAAAGCTCACTTGCCAAATATTTATACTGATCCTGGATGTATTTATATAATGTAATCATATCTCCTCTTAGACGACTTTTTTCTAGAGAAAATATGTTTAATTTGGTTAGTCTTTCTTCATAACTTAGCCCCTTGTGTACATATATTTATTTAAGTATGCATAAATAAATGTATTACATTTATTGTGTCATCCTGTGTTAGCCATTCTCATGGGGGGGGGGGGGGGTTATATGAAAAGGAACATTTATACGAATGTGAGCTGCACAACATAGAAAAAAGGGGTTGCTGAAGTAGTTTCATTTTATATAGCTTAGAATTTTTTAGTAACAACATCCTCTCTCATCAAACACAGAGCACTACACAAGATCTCTTCATCTACTGTCATTTTAACCTACTTGCTATAACTGATAGCTAGATCACATCATCTTACACTACCTGCACTGTTGTATGATGCAGCCAAACACCTACTCCTAGACAGGCTGCTCCTTCTAGGCTATACTTTCTCCTTTCATACTTTTATTCTATTCCTTCAAAGTATTTCTCCCCATTTTCACTGTGTGTGGCAGTAATCCACCTCCTCCCTCAACCACCTTCCCATTTTTTTCAGCACATTTCTGCTTGGCAGCCTGACCTTCTGTTTTAGTTGACTTTAATATCTATATTGACAAACCTGCAGCTCAACCTACCTCCAAGCTACTCTCACTAACATCCTCATTTGGACTACTTCTCCAGCACACTGATGAACACACCATTAACCGTGTATTCTCTAATCTCTGCACAATTTTCCAATCTTCCCCAATCTTCTCTCCCCACCACGTCCTAACTAGAGATCTCCATTTTGTTTCTCAATTAACTTTTATGGGGATATGACAACAAAGAGATCACATACATTGAATTGATGTAACAGTAAGCATATAATATATGGTGAATATTATTGTATTATCACATATATAGTTGTGAGCGTACGAGTTGTTGCTAACGCTGCGGGCTCGCGTAGCGAGCCCGCGGCCCTCGCGAAGCGAGGGCACTGTGCCAGGTTCTCAGTTGCTGGCTTGGAGCGCCGCAGGCGCTCCATGCCAGCACCTGAGGACCTCGCAAAGCGAGGTCTTCAGTTGCAGCAACTGCGACCCTTGCAAAAAAAAGTTTACGTCGCAACACATTACGACACTCGCAAACAACATACGACACACGTTCACACACATTACGACACTCGCAAACAACATACGACACACGTTCACACACATTACGGCCTCGCAACACTCGGACGCAACTCGCGAACATTACAAAATTACAAACACAATACATACACACAGCACATACATAAAAACCTTACCTACACAAACAGGAAGCACCCAGGACCTCAAAAATGCAACTTACAACTTAATTGCACTCAAAATAAAAGAGTTTAGACAATAAATAGTTTGTTAAGCGACACAAAAAATGGCCGACGAATAAAACGAAAACGAGGCTACACACGCAAACACCATACGAGACACGTTACCACACATTACGACTTCGCAAACATCGGACGCAACACGCCGACATACAAACATTTAAAACTTAACAAAGACACACAACAAACACATAAAAAGCTTACCTACAGCAAGAGGAACCAGCCAGCACCTCAAAAAAACAAGTTACACCTACATTTAAATCAAAATAAAACACTTTAGACACTAATACCATCGCTAAGCGACAGAAAAAATGGCCGACGAACAAAACGAAAACGAGGCTTCAGACGTAACTATACTACACTTACTCGCAATAATGAAACACATACTATGCGGAACGTATCACAATCATATTAAACACCATTTTGAACAGTAATACGCAGAAAATGGCGGATGGAACGCAAATTGTAAGCTGGAACGCAAATAGCGCATGCGTATTGCGTTCTAACGGTCTCACTTTCCAGAACTTTCTACAAGTTTATAAATACTGCCTATTTCAAACAAAAAAATACATTTCTCCTCAGGTGATCAACGGAGTGACTTCTGAGATAACTGCTGCTTTTACTTGAGAAGACAATTCTTTACTAATTTACTACTTTGCATTGTGCAAATTACAACTGAGAGGTAAGCTATAATATATTACATTTTATTATCAGGACAGGTCAAACAAATAAAAAAATAAACTAGGATTTATGTAGTCATCATGTATGGCACATTTATGTGTATAGGCTCACAAAAAAAATACGGTTCATTTAACAAAACAACAAAAAAACATAATTCAATATTAAACAGAGGTTTATGTATAGTGACATCTGACACGCACATATATGTCTATAATGTATAGTGACATGTGACACGCACATTTCTGTGTATTGCCCCTTCATAGTGACATGTGACACGGACATATATGTGTATAATGTATAGTGACATGTGACACGCACATTTATGTGTATTGCCAATGCAACAAAATTAGCTTACAACAAAATCAGTAAACAACTACATTTAAATGACATTATATGTCATGTATACTGATATGTCACACGCACATATATGTATATCATCTATAGTTACATGTCACACACACATTTATGTGTGTTGGCAAAAACAAAAAATAAGATTCATTTAACAATTAAAATATCATTCATCTATAGTGATATGTCACACGTACACAAAATAATTACATTAAACTATGGAATGTGCTTCATGTATGTGACATATGTGTGTAGCCCCCAACAAAAAATAAGGTTAATTGAAAAAAATTACACAACTATATTTAAATTACATTCCTTTACTGCAATTCAATAGATCATATAAAGCTGAATCGTTTTATTTCTTTGAATATTCAAACAGACTCTGCATCAACAGCGTCTCTCAACAATTTGCACCGTGCACTGTGAAGCACAATCCTTTTTAAAGAACACCAACAAAGAAGAAGAGGTAAGATACAACAAGACATTACATGCTCAAAAGGCCATGCTTTGCTAGATGAAAAATTATAAATATACAAATAACTATTTCACTTTCTTTTTCAAACAGACACTACAAGAAGACCGGCGGGTTAAGATTGGCAGGAGGGGACCGTCTGTCATTCCAAACTTCAATCAAGGTAAAGTATTAAGTATAAACAAGAAATAACCATGAGCCTTATTCAATTGCGACTTCCTCAATTGAATAGGGCTCTATATAAGCACATAACATATTTTTGATACAGAACTTTTTAGTTACTGAATTTCTAACCACAATCAAGGTTTTCAATAACTACAAAATTTGCTCAATAAATATGTTATGTGATTATATAGAGCCCTCTTCAATTGGCAAAATTGCAATTCAATGAGGACCTATATATCTTTAATGGCCAAGGGCCTCACTCAAATGTGATTTGCCCATTTCAATAGGGCTCTATATAAGCACAGAGCATATTTTTGAAAGGAAATTTTTCTTTTGTGAACACGTTGCTTTTGGATACAAGTTCACTAAATACAAAATTCCGTAAAAAAATATGCTCTGTGCTGATATTGAGCTCTATTCCATTGGACAAAACACAATTGAATGAGGAGCTCACAATATAACAAATGCAGTAACCAAAGGCCCTCATTCAATTGCTATTTTGGACAATTAAATATGGCTATAAATAAGCACTTTTAGGCCCTTATTCTATTTTAACAAATATATGTGATGTGCTTATTTACAACGCTATTCAAATTTCTACATTGCAATTCAATTACGGCCTTAGAGTACTATTACATTGTAAAAAATGCAATTGAATGAGGGCCAAACTATGCAACATATGGTACACACAAAGGCCCTCATTCAATTGCAATTTGCCCAATTGAATAGGGCTCTAAATAACAACATAACAATTTCTTTAAAATAAGTTTTTAGTTACTAAAAAAATATCAAAAATAAAGTTTTTCAATGACTAAAAACTTATTTTAAAAAATATGCTATGTGCTTATTTAGGGCACAATTCAATTAGCCAAATCGCAATTGAATGAGACACAAACTGCTACACACAAAACAGAATTTCTTATTCAATGTTTAACAACCTATAAGCCTTACAAAGAAGCAAAAATAAGAATAACAAAAGTGTTGTGCACCTAATAGCATTGTACAAAAAATCACACAAACTCATAGCAAACTACATTAACATTCTTCTTTAATGCTTAACAACCTATAACCTGTACAATCAAGAAGAAATAAGTTTTGCACAAGTGCTGCGCACCAAACAGGATTTCTCAAAAACTAACACAAACACATAGCAAACTACATTAATTATATTATTTCATGTTTCACTAACTATAACCATCCCAATAAAGGTTAAATAACTATACCACAAGTGGTGTGCACAAAACAGGATTGTACAAAAAATTACATAAACACATCTTATTTAATATATCACAACCCACAAGCCTTACTAAGAACCTTCAATAACAATAACAAAAGTTGTCGGATTGTACAGAAAGTAAAAAAAAACAAAGATAGAAAAAAATAACCATAACTCATACAATACAGTCAAATTAATACATTTTTAAATTATTTAAAAGACATTTCACTCAAAAAACATTTTCTATTTTATATTACAACAGATACTGCGTGAAGACAATCGGACGAGGACTTTTTCCACAGGACCGGACCATCGGACGAGGACTCGGACCAGACCAGCAGACGAGGAATTTCAACACAGGACCAGACCATCGGACGAGGACTTTCACCAACGGACCACAACATCGGACGAGGGATATCGCCACAGGACCACAACATCGGACGAGGGCTATCGCCACAGGACCACACCATCGGACGAGGACTTCCAACAGAGGACCACACCATTGGACAACGATTTTGAACCGAGGACCAACAAACATTCGGATTTAAATCACACTTCAACCAAGGTAAAGTATAATAAGTACTAAAGTATAAAACTAAAGAAACTGCTTTCAGTTGCATCCGTGTCAACAGAAAAATAAAATAATTAATTTACTATCTCCCTTATTTTATTTAAATTGCTACTATGCAATACATAGCTCAATAACCACATCACTTTTTTTTTTAGCAAAGAAGTTTTGCAGTGGTAAATATCTATCCACAAACAACGTTTTTAATAAATAAAACCATTATTTTACAAAAATATGTTACATGCTTATTTACAGCAGTATTCCATTGGCCAAATTCTTAGCCAGTGAGGACAGGAATTATAAATGTAACTAAATATAAATGATACATTAATGATTTGCCTTTTATTTCACCAATTGTGCACAAGAATCTTTAACAGGAATTACAAATTTAAATATACACAATTACATTTATTTTTTTTCCTTTACAGATTAATATGGCTGATAACGAGACCAAAGAAGAGAAGAAAAGACGTCAAACTAGAGAAAGACAAGAGAGATGGGCCGCCCAGCAGACACCGGAGGAGAAAGAAATTCGACGAGAAAAAGAACGCAAAAGACTTGCAAATAAAAGAATATCAGCTGCAAAAATGAAAGATACAACCAAAAAAAATAAAAAAATAATAAAGCATTTACAAACTGTTCCTAAAACATCAGATCACATTTTACAACATACCAGTCAAGACAGACCAAAAAAAGCAACTACAAAAACAAAGCATTTACAAACTCTTAAAAAAAACTTACAGGACATTTCAACCAAACAAGTCCAACATATACCAAGAAAATCTACGAAAAAAACTAAACATTTAGAACCTGTTGTTGAAACATTTCATGACTTTTCATCTGATGAATATGAAAGTCAACATCCAATATGCTTTGCAAATTGTCCTTTACTGAAGTCTTTAGCAGTAGAGGTTCATAGTTGTGGGGACATGACTACTCAATGTCAATTTTGTGAGGCTTATTATTTTAAACAGGAGAGACCCCGAGATGGACAATTTATTAGTTGTTGTCAAAAAGGAAAGTTCAAACTTCCACAAAGGAAACAATTTCCAACCTATTTACTAAATATTATGACTGAACCTACTTTTCCAAATTACAAAAATTTTAAGACAAACATAAGATCCTACAATAGTGCCATATCATTTGCATCTATGGGGGCAACATTGGCTGCTAATGTACCAGGACATGGTCCTTACTGTTTTAAAGTCCAAGGACAAATTTATCATCGGACTTCACATTTACATCCAGAGGAAGGAGAGCAAAGAAAATTCGCTCAACTATATGTCCTAGATACAATGGAAGCTGTTGACCAACGTATGCAGATGGAAGAAAATAAAAAATGCTTACCCAGTGTTTTTATAGAGCTAAATAACATTATGGACAACAATCCCTACAGTAAAGCTTACAAAAAATTGGCAGAAGTAGAAAATGAACAACTACTTCATGCACAAAGACATCAATTACCCATGCCAAAGGTTAATATGGTGCTTAAAAGAGACAGACATACTGATAAACGTCGTTATAACTTGCCAACATCAAATGAGGTTGCAATGGTCTTTCAGAATGATGAAGGAGAACCACCATTTCAAAGAGACATTAGAGTATATCCCAGAAATGAGGACCAACCATTTATTAATATTAATATCTTAAGTCCAAATTTAGATCCAATGACATATCCCATCTTTTTCCCACACGGAGAAGCAGGTTGGCAACCAAAATTAACCCTTCCCAGTTACCCAAATGCTAAAGCCAGAATCCGAAATAATGTTTCTATGCTTGAATTTAAAGTTGCTCAAATTGCCATTAGAGATGAATTTAATCCAATTTTATGTGGTGGGAAACTAACACAACAATGGATTATTGATTCATATTTGCAAGTTGAGGCAAATTATTTAAACTTTATAAAATATCAACAAGATAAACTACGTGTAGAACAATATTGTGGACTCATGGACTATGTTGCTGACGTGGCTACAAGCAGAGACATGACAGCTGGCAAAGCCATCATTTTACCATCTTCCTTTCAAGGATCTCCTCGAAATATGAGAGAAAGATACAATAATGCCTGTTTATAATGTTCAAAATTATACAAATGTTTTGTCAACTTCTAAACTTACATAAAAAATAAAGTTAAAGTTTCAAAATATATACTTTGAAGGTTATTGCTTACATATATTTTAAACTTCATGTTAAAATTCGCAACGTTTCAAGAAGGCTTTTTACTTTTTGCTTTCCTATTCATTCAATGTATATTAAAGTTAACAATTCTTCAGATACAAATTACATTTTAAAAAACCATTACATCAACATTTTACAAAAATACACGTTCATATTAAAATACTTACAAGTGTCAAAAATATATGTTAATAACTAAACAACTTGACAAACATATACATCACATTGCCGTCATTTTTTGACGGGCAAGTCGCTAGTGTTCATATAACGTAGAGATCTCCCTTCTGCTGACCGTCAGGAACTTTCCAACTCACTACAGTAACTACTCTCCAATATCACCACACTCTTCTGCTTCAAAATATAATCAACCACTATCCTCTGCACTTGATATAACAGTTACAATATCCCAAACATGTTTAGCTACTCAAAGCAAACACGCTACCTTAAAAAGTGCTTCCGCCACTGAAAAAATACTACAGGAATTCATGCACGCAAGAAGACTTTCTTCACTACAAATTCATTCCTCAGTCCTACAGTGCTGCCCATCACCTTTCCAAACAAATATATTTCTCATCCCTTATAGCCACTTCATCAGAAAACCCTAAATGTCTCTAAGCAACATTGAAGAAACTCCCCTGCCCATCTTCTCTCCCTCCCAACACCACCTTCTCAGCTGGAGACATTTTTGAACATTTAGAAATATAACTGATTGAATTAGACAAGAAATCTCCTTACACTACACTGCAAATTATCTACTTCTAACACTCCTCAACTCACTCACTACTCTTCAGTCCCACAGCCTCATTCAGCATCTTCACTCCAGTCATAGAATGATGTTGCTTCTCTCCCATGAGGCTCTTATCTAACCTGCCAGTTGATGCTATCCCCTCACAACTGGCATATTTTCCTTTCATTTTAATTGCTTATTACACCCATCCTACAGAAGCAAACTCTTGATTCATCCATGCCGCCTAACTAACACTATATTTCTTTTCATCTTCCCTTTTCCTCCAAACTACTAGAAAATCTGGTCTAGAACCACCTAACCAATTTATTGTCATCAGTCTCCTTACTTGACCCTATGCTATCTAGTTTCCACGTGCAGCACTTACTTACTTACATAGCATAACCTCTTGGCAGCCAAAAAAAGATTCCCTACTTATCCTCCTGGACATTTCTGCTGCCTTTGGTACAGCTGACCACTCACTACTTCTCCAAACACTAAGCCCTGTTGATCTCTGCAATACCTCATTCTCCTCGTTTCAATACTGTATTATCTATCTGTCTGATTCCTTAGTATCTTGTACTTGGACAGAATGTCATCACTTACTGTTTGGGAACCTAAAGGCTCTGTTTGACAAAGTAATAAGCCCTCTTGGGTTCCAGCATCATGTCTATGCTAATGGTACCCAAGTCTGTATCCCCTCACGTGGCTTATCTCCTAAATCTTCTAAATTTATCAGCAAATATGCACCACTATTTATATTAATTGAACACTAAATCTAGTTAGATGACTTTGGAAGCCTTTTGAAATTCCATGCTACAACTAAATGAATATCAAATCACCATGATTAAACTAGAGTGTGCATCAAAGGAATGTTTTTACCCAAGCTTTAAAATGCACTAATATACTCAACAGCAGATGAACGCAGAGATATTTCTGAAACAACACTTGTACCATCTAACATGAGTTGTGCACAATTTTCAATGTTTTTGACAAATATTTGAAATGAGCT
This sequence comes from Discoglossus pictus, assembly GCA_027410445.1. Lineage (NCBI taxonomy): Eukaryota > Metazoa > Chordata > Amphibia > Anura > Alytidae > Discoglossus > Discoglossus pictus. The sequence continues at coordinate 113,517,721 of CM050164.1, forward strand.
GCTTCCTTCAGGCAACAAACTACTATACAGAAATAATCTTCATGACTGGAAATGTATTTTAACATTCTGATTACAAAGCTAATAACTGGTTGTTGTTAGTTTTTACAATATATGTTTGCATTACTTATCGGTAATCACTTATCCTCTAATGCTCTCTTTATTTCCCTGTTCTGCGAGCAGAACATAGTTTGAACATTTGAAAAAAAATTGGATAGAACTCATGTCAACTATCATTTCCTACTGGATGGTCACCAACAAGCTAAACATGAACACATCAAATACTGAGATCTTAATAATCCCACCCTTTATCACATCCCCAGCTTTGGACATTAACATTCCAGTCAACATATACCCCATTATATTTACACCTCAATCTGCTGCTTCTGTATTATTCCAAATTGAGTACTCTCTTTCATACACCCAATCACTTACTAAAACCTGCTTATGGCACCTGATAAACATTTTCATAATCGGTCATTTTCTCACACAAGAGGGAACTAAAATCCTAATTCACTCACTTATCTCACGCATAGGCAAAAGCAATTCACTCCTAACCAAACTTCCCATTACTAGACCCTCTACACTCAATCCATCTAAAATAACTCTGCTAGGATTCTATGTCTCACCAGCAATTCTTAATCTGCTTCTCCAAGTCTGCCGTCCCACTACAATCAAGTTCAAATTATTTACATTCTCCTACAAAGTCCTTAACAACACTGAATCCTCCTACTTATCAGATCTAACCTCCATTCCCCAATCTATCCCTCTGCACATGGTCATCACTTTCTCACACTATCATCTCCAAGACTTTTCTCATGCTGTCCCTACACTGTCCTAACTTGTTCTACCCCTTTCTGTCATTATCAAACATTCTCTGAAAACTTACCTATTCAAAGAAGCTTACCAACTTATTATTATTATTATTATTTATTATTATTATTATTATCCTTTATTTATAACGCGCCAACATATTCCGCAGCGCAATACAGGGGTTAGGTACAAGTATAAACAATGCCCCACAATGAAAACAATGGAAGACCCTGTTATTGAGCTTTCAATCTGATATACACTGTGCTTTCCCTAAAGCACCTCACAAGATTAGAACTCGCAAACTTACATTCTAAAGGGTATGGGTAAGGTACAGGAGAGTGAGAGATGCATAGTGAATGAAGAGGCTAAAGATGATAGGCTTTTTTGAATAGATGTGTTTTTAAAGAGATTTTGAAGGATCTGAGGCAGGAAGATAGTCTGGTGGTGCGAGGTAAAGAGTTCCAAAGAATAGGGGCAGCACGTGAAAAGTCTTGAAGCCGGGAATGAGAGGAGGTGATGAGAGAGGAGAAGAGAAGAAGGTCATTAGCAGAGCGAAGAGGGCGGGTGGGAGTGTATTTTGGGATGAGAGCAGAGATGTAGGAGGGTGCACTATTGTGGAGGGCTTTATATGTTAGGGTTGTATTCTAGACGCTATGGGAAGCCAGTGGAGTGCCTGACAGAGAGGTGCTGCAGACACTGATCGTTTAGTATGGTAGATGAGTCTAGCGGATGCATTCAAAATGGATTGGAGTGGAGACAGACGGGTGATAGGAAGGCCAGCAAGAAGAGTGTTGCAGTAATCGAGGCGAGATATGATGAGAGCGTGAATAAGAATTTTAGTTGTGTCTTGTGTGAGGTAGTGGCGTATTTTGGCTATGTTTTTTAGGTTAAAAAGTGACAAGATTTTGTGAGTGATTGGATGTGGGGAATGAAAGAGAGGGAAGGGTCCAGTAGGACCCCAAGACAGCGGGCCTGAGAGGTGGGAGTGATGATGGCATTGTCAACAGTGAGAGATATTTGTGGAGTGAAAGCTGTAGTAGAGGGTGGAAAGATAAGGAGCTCTGTCTTAGACATGTTGAGTTTGAGTTGACGGGCAGACAGCCAGGAGGATATGCTCGAGAGGCAATTGGCAACATGAGCTAGCAGAGAGGGGGATAGTTCAGGTGCAGAGATGTAGATTTGGGTGTCATCAGCATATAGATGATACTGAAATCCAAAAGATTGTATAAGGGCACCAAGGGAGGATGTATAGATAGAGAAAAGGAGGGGGCCTAGGACTGAGCCTTGGGGTACAGCGACAGTTAGAGGGCGAGGAGATGAAGAGGTGCCAGAGAAGGAGACACTAAATGTTCGATTTTCTAGATAAGATGTGAACCAAGAGAGAGCAGTGTCACGGATGCCAAGAGAGTGGAGAATTTGGATAAGAAGAGGATGATCAACTGTGTCAAAGGCAGCAGAGAGATCCAGGAGAATTAGGATAGAGAAATGACCCTTTGATTTGGCGTTGAGCAGGTCATTAGTAACTTTTGTGAGAGCTGTCTCTGTAGAGTGTTGGGGCCGGAAGCCAGACTGGAAGGGATCAAGGAGGGAGTTGGAGGAAATGAATTGTGTAAGGCGAGTGTAGACGACACGCTCAAGTAGTTTAGAAGCCAAGGGAAGTAGAGAGATAGGGCGGTAATTAGATGGAGAAGCTGGATCCGATGTGGGTTTCTTAAGAATGGGTGTAATTGTGGCTTGTTTCAAAGGTGATGGAAACTTGCCAGTGTCTAAGGAAAGGTTGAATAGATGTGTGAGAGCTGGGAAAAGTGTGGTAGAGAGGGGGGGGATCAGCTGTGATGGAATAGGATCATGTGGACAAGTTGTGAGATGAGAGGTTGATAGAAGGTTAGCAACTTCATCCTCAGTTACAGGGTTAAAGGAGTTTATAGTGGCTATAGGTTTGGGAAAGGGTGAAGGCAGGCTGCTGTTTGTTTGTTGAAGAGAAGTTGTGATCTGGCCACGTTGAGAGGAGAGTTCATTACGAATATTTTCAATTTTACTATTAAAGTATCTAGCAAAATCTTCATCAGTAAGAGAGGAAGGGGCGGGAGGTGGGGGAGGTCAGAGGAGAGTGTTAAGAGTGGAGAACAAATGTTTGGGTTTGGAGGCCAAATTTGATATTAATGATGAGAAGTAGCTCTGTTTGGCAAGATTGAGGGCATAGTGATAGGAGCGTAGGATAAACTTGTAATGAAGGAAGTCTGATGAGGAGCGAGATTTCCTCCATAGTCGTTCAGCGCTACGGGAGCACTTCTGGATGTAGCGTGTTTGTGTAGTGTGCCATGGTTGTTGATGAGAGCGGGGGCGTCTGCCTGCGGTTATGGGGGCTAGAGAGTCCAGGGTGGAATTTAGAGTCAAATTGTATTGTGTGGTAGCAATATCAGGGCAAGTGAGGGTAGTGAGAGGACTGAGAAGGGGTTGCAGTAAATTGGAAAGGTGTTGTGAGTTAAGTGTCTGCAGGTTTCTATGGGTTCTGGTAGTTGGGCGTGATAAAGGGTAGAGATTGGAAGTGGTAATGAGGCTGTAGGTTAGGAGATGGTGGTCAGAAAGAGGGAGTGGGGAGATTGTAAGATTGTAGATAGAGCAGTGATTAGAGAAAATTAGGTCCAGGGAGTGTCCATCCTGGTGGGTAGGGGATTCTATCCACTGTGAGAGGCCAAGGGAAGAGGTAAGCGCAAGTAGTTTTGTGGCTGTGGGAGAAGTGGGAGTGTCAGTGGCAACTTGTTCTCTAATATCAGCCATTCAAAAAAGACAGTGCATGCTTACTATAGCCTCTATGCTAACCATCAAAGGCAATTATGAGTGCTGTAGTAGCACAGAAAATTCTACCGAGCTATGCTATTCCCCATTTCTAAAACATTGCGACAGAACTTCTACGAGTGACTGCTGTGAATGTACTGCATAACAAAGCTGAAAAGTCTGTTAGACTTTGACACCAAAAAACTATGTTATACAATTTTAAGGATCATTTAAAAACCAGGGCACTGCCATAGCTGTAAAAAATAAAGAAACTATTATGGGTACCAAAGACCACAGCAGCTGTTATAGTACCAAAAATGATTGGGAAAAAAAGACAATATTTCAACATTATTTGACACTTAACAGTCCAATAACAACAATTGTCGCATCTATTTAATGTTATATTTATATATAAATGTATTACGGTTCCTTGCCGTGCTTACAGCTCATTATAATAATGCGGATATTCAGATTTTCTATTGGCTCCTAGGCCGTTTCTCAATTGTAATCTTGGTTTGGGTACCGCTACACTAAAATCTCTTGCGGCAAAGGAAGGGTTTATGGATGTGGGCTGAGTGCTGGAATGTGGGGAGCAAAAGATTAACATAAAGGTGTAACAAGGGGGAAAAAAGCTTCCATAGCTGATTTACAGGTGCACCACTGTTAACACGCCTAATTTATATAGGCCCTTTGTTTGGATCCTGCTGCCACACCGTAACCACCAATAAGCAAACTCAATTGTGTCTCTAACACTGTTACTCACATATACTTTAAGCTCTTATAAGAACAGGTCCCACTACTCTTCCTCTACTAGTATTTAACTTTTGTCATGTTTGTCTAAAGTATTTGTTGGAGGTCAAGTAATTAGTGCTACAGAATATGTTGGAGGTTACAAATAAATTATGATAATAATAAGAATAACTTCATAACACATGACAATCTTCTCTAAATGCCCACTTTCATATAAAATAAGCTTTAATTTAGATAAAAATTCCCCTGTTCATTAAACAAAATAGCTGAAAACCATTGCCTTATACTAATGAATGATTAGTTTCATAATTACAGTTATTGAGGTTAAATAAATACTTTAACTCCATAAAGTTCAACTGTTATTGGTTTCAGATCTTTATATTATGTAAATTGATCCAGAGGAAAATAAACAAAACAAAAAAAACATTACAACCTTGGCAATTGTCTCATTGAGGGAACAATACTTCTTGGTGCAAAAACTGGCAATCAGATTGTAGTAGTGACATAACCTTGTATGCATTTCTTATTCATAAATAACACTGTTTACATTTTTCTATTGGATGTACTGTCGCAATCTTCTTTGGTAGTGAGTTCCACAATCTGACTGCCTTTATTGTGAAGAACCATTTTATTTCTTCAAGGTCAATTGTTTCCCTCTAACCTAAAGGGGTGACCTATTGTCAACTACTAAAAAACTTCACCTGGCAAATGCTAGAAAGGGTCGCCTGACAAAGCCTTATATTGACCCTGTATATATTCATATAATTGTGTAAGCATCCTTTTCTGGAAAATAAGTCTAAGTTAGTTAGTCTCTCTACCTTCATTCTCAATATTAATTTTGTTGCCCTTTTATGAACCTGTCTATCTCTACAGTGTACTTTTTTTTAAGTGGTGCCCAAAATTGAACTTCATATTCCAAATGAGGTCTTACTAAGTATTTATATTATAGATGTATGTTGTGGCATATCAGATATCCAGATACTCCCATAACTGCTTCCCTTGCTTCTGTACCTCTCCTAATGCATGGAAATATTTGACTTGTCTTTGCCCTTTGCAATTGTTGCCTGGCATTTAGCAGTTGTCTACAAGTAATTCTAAATCCTTATATCTCTGAAGCCTCTGATTTCTATCCACTGGTTGATGAGACTTAAGTCCTATTGTTTGTTTTGTTTTTTGTTTCAAATGCCTTCCCTGCTACAACTCTTAAACCTTCATTATTTTGTTTCTCATTCATCTGCACTTTTTTATTGCATTAATAGTGGACAATTCTGACTATCCCCTTTTCAGGATGCCTTCTTGGACTCCCAGCTGTACCATCCGCTTCCAAATCAACAACTTACACTTACACTCAAGTTGCACCTTCTCTATCTCCTTGCTTCAAAAGCTCACTGAAAACTCATTTTAATAAATGATTATCATGTACACTCATAATATGCACTCAACACTGTGCGCAAGTGGTTTAAATACACAATAAACAACAATTTACATCAACTGCCCTCCATTGCCCATCATACATGTTTCATGCCCCCCAGCCAAAATCTGTAGAATGTAAGCTGCCCCAAATTGGTTGTTGCCTTGTACTACACTATGCATTTTATAACTCATTTCACCTTGTAATTTGCTTATTGTACCCACTCTGCTTTACTGTACCCATGTAAATAGTATTATGAAAAATGTTGGCACATTATAACTAAAGAGATGTATGCTTTTTGCTTTATTTTTAAAACCTCACGGTTTTCATTGTTCATTATTGTGCATTTTTGTTATTCTACTGTCTGAGTAATTCACAATATGCCTTTGGCTACTGAAATCATTCTATTAATTGAATAATTAATAATTAACATTAGCTGGGAAAACCTATTCACATTTGGAAATAGGCAATCATTATAAATTACAATTGAACTGTCTATTAATTTTAATACAGTATGCTTAATTGCCTTACACATATATTTAATTTTGTTTATTATATATATACTAGTGACTTGAACATCAAAAATGACGGCATAAAAAGTGACAATGCTGTTTGTCACACAATGGGAGCCTCTCCCCCCTCTACTTTACTGGCCTCGCGATGAGCGCCTTTCGTACTCATCACCGGCCTCACAATGAGCACCTTCGGCGCCTCCCGTGTCTCAAACCCCGTCCCCTGTGTCTCTTCTTCTCCTGTGTCTCTTTGCCCCCCTCCCCTGTGTCTCTTTCCCCCTCTCCCTCCCCTGTGTCTCTTCCGCCTTCCCCTGTGTCTCTTTCCACCCTGTCCTCCCTCCCCCTGTGTCTGTTCCCCCCTCTCTCGTGTCTCTTCCCATCATTTCCTTCCCCTGTGTCTTTCCCCTCTCCCCTTTGTATCTTCCCCCTCCTCTCCCTCCCCTGTGTCTCTTCCCCTTCCTCTCACTCCCCTGTCTCTACACCTCCTCTCACTCCCCAGTGTCTCGTCCCCACACCTCTCCCTCCCCTGTGTCTCTATCCCTCCTGGGTCTCTTCCCCACCTATCCCTCCCCTGCTTCTGTTCGCCCTCCCCTGTGTCTCTTTCCCCCTCCCTTATGTCTCTTTCCACCCTCTCAATCCCCTGTGTCTCTTTCCCCCTCCCCTATGTCTCTTTCCACCTCCCCTGTGTCTCTTTCCACCCTCTCAATCCCCTGTGTCTCTTTCCCATGTCTTTTACCCCACCTCCCTTGTGTCTCTTCCCCCCCTTTTCCCTCCCCTGTGTCTTTCCCCCCTCTTCCCTCCCCTGTGTCTTTCCCCCCTCCTCTCCCTCCCATGTGTCTCTTCCCCCTCCTCTCACTCCCCTGTCTCTTCCTCTCACTCCCCTGTATCTCTCCCCCCCTCCTCTCACTCCCCTGTGTCTCTTCCCCCTTCTCTCACTCCTATATGTCTCTCCCCCCTGTGTGTCTTTCCCCTCCTCCCCTGTGTGTCTCTCCCCTCCTTGCAGCTAACGGGGCGCAATGCACATGCACAGCTAACGGGGCACAAAGCGCATGCGCGGCTAACGGGGCGCAATGCGCATGCTTAGGTAACACTGCGCAGTGCTCATGCGCTGCTAACGGAGCGGCATGCACGGGGCTTTGCGATTGATAGGTTGTCAAACTGCAATTTGTCACAAAGCATGACAACGCTTATAATATGTGATATATATATATATATATACATATACAGAGAGAGAGAGACGGAGAGAGAGAGAGAGAGAGAGAGAGAGAGAAAGAAAGAGAGAGAGAGTACTTAGATTGCAGTTAAATGGAAGATTACCATCAATATTCTTATTATCATTTATGCATCTGAAATAGCTATACACATCACTTAGCTAAACCAGTGCAGTCCGACTGTTTTGTATTGAGGAGCACTAATCCACAGAAAAAAAAAAATCTTTGGGGGTTATACATACATTTTTTTTAAATTACTTTGTTTTATATAATGCAGTTCTGCATGGTCACTGAGTATGAGGCTTCTGTTAGGTAAAACACTGTCCATGTGCTCGGTCACCCCATGTCAAAGGCCACATTTAGCCCATAGGCCATAACTTCCCCACTCCCAGAACAAGACAGACTAAACAAACTAGATAACCAAATGTCAAAGCTAATTTGATAATGAATGTTTGACTCAATAAAAAAAGTATCCTTTTCTTGTGCATGTAATGCTTCTAAATTACTGATTTTGGCCTCATGATGTTCTTACTTATTGCTGCTGATCAAATATTTGATGAAATAAAATATTGGATTTCCATACAACTTGTAAAAACAAATGCATTTTTAAAGTGGACAATATAAACATGATATGATTCAGAATGAAAATATAAAGCACATCCTCTAAAAAGAAACTGCTACATTGCTTTACACAGCTAATTAATGTATCATAATCATCTATTTTTATATCAGAGTACTTAATTGTGATAAGCCTTGTGGGCCTTGGCAAAAACACACCCCTGCTGGATGTAGAGATTAAAAGTACAAAGAAAAAACAATCTTAGCGTCATATAGATGTCAGTTCTCCCTCTTCACTTGAAGTTTGCCATACCTACCAGCAGTCCCTCCATTCAAAAGAAAGCCCCTCTGTCATGATTTAATTGTTTAAGGACTCATATTGTCAGTGGTTTGTGAGTATGTCCAAGGGAGCATGACATTGTTGCATTGGGATTATGTGTTATTGTGTGGTTATATGTTGCCTGTACATGGTTATTATGTATCCTAGGTATAATATATTATGAGGGAAAATGTTATATAGAACATATGTGGAATTGGTAGAAATGCTCTGGATAGAAGTTAGCTGCAGATCATTGCAGACTCAAACCTTGGGTCAAGACAGATGCATGTGCTTCAAGTGGTCCTGGGCAAACACTTGAGTTTAACATAAAGGTTATCTAATGAATGTGATCTCAAGAGCTTTGATAGCCCAAGGTTGCAAGCCAGATGGTCTGACATCACACATACACAAATGTACACAAGGGTGTGGTATTGGAGAGTATAAATATGTTGTTTTGTTCATTCAATAAAGTTGGCAATATAGTTTTCACATAAACAAGGTGTGAGACTATTTCTGTGTGTTGTATCCTGACTTGGGGAGTGATCTTGCTATGGGCCACTAAGTAACCTGGATCCAGTATTCTCTGCCTGTAGCTTTTGGGCATTGCCCTCTTCAGAAGCCATCTTTTGTGCCACAGAGATCAGGAAGTACATGATTCTGCTGGGGTAGGTTTGAACTAGGTTCATATCAAGCCCCCTTGAAGAAGCAGATCGTGACATTTGGCTGGCAGTGGTGGGGATCTCTGTATAAAACACAGAAGGATGGCAGCTTATGAAGAGATGTCTGCAGCAGAGGAGGAGGAAGTGTCCAGACGGTATCAAAGATCGATGGAGGTAATGCCTGCAGGTTTTACTAAGGATCAGCAGAGGGAACTCCGGATACAAATCACACAGGAGGTAAAGGGGAACAGGAGAAGGGTAAGCAATGGCCCTGTCTCAGCTCCTGTGGAGGGGAAATGCTTATCCCCAGTAGAGATAGAGAATGTTCTGGTGACTGGAAAGGACTGTAGAGGAATGGGCCTTCTAAATAAATGGATGGTATTCCTGGGACTATGGCCAGGTCACAGGCTAATGGAATGGCTGGAAGAATTGGTATATGAGGAGGTTGCCCTGGAAGATCAATATGCTTATTGGGTTGGACCTGTTGGGATACATCATCATTTTTCATTGGGGCTGGAAAAGGCACTTTGGGACATAGTACATGGGGATCCGGACTGTGGCTTGGGGACAGAGAAAAGAAAGCTGTGTCTGTTTGCCAAGCGCTGTCACATGCTGGGACTGGAGACAGGCTCTCAGACAGCTAACCTACTTTGGCCTTTGATCCAACAGGAGCTACAGCTGGAGGTGGATTATATAGACTTACTGGATGAAGCATCCCTGGATGGTTGTTGGCCAGCCAGCTGGGAGGGCTCATGCCAGTCAGGCATGGAACAGAACCACCTAACAGGTACTACAGAGACCCAGCTAAATATTGCTGAGGCGGGGTCAGAAAATAAATGTATGGACTGTGGGGAGAATTTTGATATCCATGATTCTCAAAATAACAAGGATGCCGGCATCCATGGGGTTGACTGGGAAGAGGAAGAACTGGTCCCTATCTTTAGGGGGCTAAGTCTCACCCAGTTAGAGGAATGGGGACAGGGGCAAACCACAGCAGTGCCGGGCCCAGGGGAAGAACTGGGGAAAAGCTACTCTGCTCCTAGTGTAAGAGAAGAACCTAATGAGCACTGGGCCCTACCATTTGACTGTGGAAATTGTAGAGAGGTTCCTTGGATGACCATTGTCCAGGAGCCAGCCACAGACCCTGGAGCAGAAACAGAAAGTAGCCCTGTTCTTCATCCTGAACAAGAGGCAGTAGCAGCTGCTGCTCAAGGGCTGCCTGTAACTACACACCAGGCAGTCTCAGATGGAGAGAGTCAGGAGGTTCCACCTGAGGATCCAGAGACCAAAGAGCCAGAGGGTACCCCAGATTGTGATTTGTCTCCTGGTATCCCTACAATGACTCCCCTGCAGCTGCCCAAAGACACTGGCTGTGTACCTGTAACCCTGGAAAGAAGGGGCCATTGGCCAGGCTTGGTGGGAGAAAGGTTGGCTACTGAGCCACAACAGCTTGTATCAGAACTGCCCATTTATCCAGCATGGATGCCACCAGTGAATGTCACTAGCCCATGTTGCAACTCCCGTATCCCAGTTTATTCAGGAGAAAGCTCAGGCCTGACAAAGGGAACCTTGAACTCTTCAATTTTACCCATGGGACGGAGTGCTGATCCAGAATCGGCAGGACAGGAGGTCTCCCTAGCCTGGAAGGAAAGGGCTTTGCTGGGTAAGGATCCTCCCAAATTTATGCTGGACTTACTAGCTGGGATGTACTGTTTCCCCTGGACTACCTTGAAGGGTCCTCCATGGCAGTTGTCTTATAAGTCTCCCCAGGGGCTTGGGAAAGTCACAAGGCCACTGGGAAGGAGCGATTATTTGCCCTGGACAGGGGGAGGCAGGGTACCCAGAGAGCCACTGAGGCTATCACATGGATGGACTTTCCAGACAGGAGGACAAGTAAAAGCAGTATAGCTAGAGAATTATCCGTTAGGATGATCCTCTATGCTATACTAGAAAGGAAGGGGGAGAAGTTGTCATGATTTAATTGTTTAAGGACTCATATTGTCAGTGGTTTGTGAGTATGTCCAAGGGAGCATGACATTGTTGCATGTGCTTCAAGTGGTCCTGGGCAAACACTTGAGTTTAACATAAAGGTTATCTAATGAATGTGATCTCAAGAGCTTTGATAGCCCAAGGTTGCAAGCCAGATGGTCTGACATCACACATACACAAATGTACACAAGGGTGTGGTATTGGAGAGTATAAATATGTTGTTTTGTTCATTCAATAAAGTTGGCAATATAGTTTTCACATAAACAAGGTGTGAGACTATTTCTGTGTGTTGTATCCTGACTTGGGGAGTGGTCTTGCTATGGGCCACTAAGTAACCTGGATCCAGTATTCTCTGCCTGTAGCTTTTGGGCCTTGCCCTCTTCAGAAGCCATCTTTTGTGCCACAGAGATCAGGAAGTACATGATTCTGCTGGGGTAGGTTTGAACTAGGTTCATATCAAGCCCCCTTGAAGAAGCAGATCGTGACACCCTCTTTCTCTAACAGACACATTCAATTCGAAGACCGTATGTGCAACGTGAAGCTCGCAATTGCTGCAGGCTTGAAATTTGGCCGAGTTAGCTAGCTATTAAATTTGAACGGGCTGAGAGTTACGAGCTTGAGACGCAAACCTGTAAACCAACATTGGAGGCGAGTGAACAATTAGTCAAAGCCGTAGTTACGGGATAGAATGGAGCCAATGTAAACAGAGATCGTCATTATTGTGTCACATAAAAAATGGAGTCTTATGGGGTTCAATTACGAGTTACGATCGGACCCACATTCCAGATATATTGCAATAGTAATAAAGCCGTAAATATGATATTCTGTCACATGCGAGTTACAGTATATGTATTAACACATTGATTGCCAGGATCGGTATTACACAAACATGGAATAAAGTACTTTTCAGGGTCAATTTGCGGGCTTGAGAATGTTGTGCTATTAATTCTAAGACCTAACATCACTTTCCCTTTTAAAAAAAGTACAGTAGTGTGGTGATATTTGCATTTAAAGTGCTACATATTGGACTTTACCCCCCTTACGAGTCCTCTCTATCACTCGTTGGCCGTTGCGCTCCATTTGCGTGTTACGGTGTTGAAGGCAAGTGAAATTGTAGCAATTTAATAGCATGCTTGGAATTGTAGCGGTTAATGGCTTGAGAGAACAAAGGACTTGCGGCCGATATGTACCACGTTCTACGTCACGTAGGCTTTTTTCGCTCCAAACCCACAGATCGGTAGCGGCTTACTTTACTGGGCTAATTTATGGGATATGCACAAGGCTAGTCTGAAGGTTAATTAAGTCTGACCTTTGGAAAACGATAAGAGAACTATCGCACTAGGAAGGGCAATTGAACTGAGTCTATTATGCAATTGTAAAACCCTTATCATGGCATTTTGAATAGAAAATGTGTTTCATTATGGTGCATGAAGATTAATGTGATATTCACTAATATTTTCAAGTTACAGAAATGCAGAATAGAAAAGTGCCACATAATTATGATAAATTAAAACCACAGGGTGTGATACATTTTTATTTTTCATAAAATACTGAATTTTAATGTAAAACATTTAAGAGTGAATGCATTTTGGAGTATTGATTAATTGGAAATAACCTCAATACCCCACTGAAACTAGCCAATTTAACAAATGGAGAATTTGTATTAACTATTGTATTGCTTTTCACAACTGACTGCATATGCAATAGCGGTTTTCAGTACATAGCATATCTAATAATGATTTTCTATGGGAGATAATAATAAATAGAAAAGCTCCATTTTATCTACTTATGTATCCGCCATTTTTGATATACATGTATGTAGGAAAAGGAATAATACATAATAATAAAAACAATAAGAATAAAATTAATAATAATACATTGATTATAAATAATAATATACATACAAATACACAAAAGATAACAATAACATTAATAAGAACATAATTCAATAAAAAGAAAAAAGATGAATTTGATAATTAAATATATATTAGCTACTTGCCCGTCAAAAACTTTAAGGCTGGGAATGCTGTACCTTCTGCCCTCATGGTGAGCCTTGCGCTGAGTGCCTTCGGCGCTCATTGCGAGCCTCTCCCTCCATCTACTGTATGGGCCTCGCGATGAGCGCCCAAGGCGCTCATCGCGAGCCGCGCATTGATCAGCTTTTCCATTTATTGCAGCCTGTACCACATGCCGCGCGATCATATATTAAAATATATTATAATACATATTAGTAATAGTATATTGTTATACTATTGACAAATTATTATTATGATTAATAATATTTATTATCAATTATATTTATATTATAACCATTCTAATTATTTTACAAAATCATTTTTAAATTATATTCCCATTATTTCTATCCTATGTGCAGTGTTCTATTTAAATACTGCAGCTTATGAAAATAAATAATGCAAATGTCTACAAGCTGCTTGGCACCCAGTCTGCTGTTGAATTGGATGCAGCATTTTCTATTGTATTCAATAGTGTATAGCTGTATTTGCTCTTGATAAATACTGTTTTGCACATACGGTGGAGTATTGCCTATTATAGTTGATCACATATTCCAATGCATTGCTTGATAAATCTAAGCCATAGTGAAGAAGTTTAATGCATGTTTTTGTATTGTACACTCTTGGTAAATGTTTATAATAATCCTAAAAAATAATCTAGCAGATCTTTCTGAGAAGCACATGGACACTGTTCAAAAACAAATTACAGTGTACAGAGCCAAGTTAGACATGCCGAAACTTCATATGTGGCTTCTTAATATCCCTTGACAGGTATTTCCTACTGATTTTGTTTACTGCATTACAAATTAGTGCATGGCTAATTTGTGGCAACAGAAAATCAAAAGATAATGAAAGCATCTGAAGAGGTATTTAGATTAATCCTCAATATTTAATTTAGGCATAGTATCAAGAATTTTAAAAAGTCTCTGTTTAAAATCGTTAACACACTTATCCAATTTACTGCTCAACAGCTTTATATGTCATTTTCTATCACTCATTGCCACTGTCTCCTTGATTAATATATATTTTATTACATCAGACACTCTCAAAAATAAATTGGCAGCTTGTACAGCCTGTAAAGTTTTATTATTAGTATGAAAATAAGAGCTAGCATGCTAATCATATGTAACAACTATCATAAATGTAGTAGTCAGGTAGTGGGCTCATGATTGTTTTAGCCTCATATATATGACTGAAAAAAACATGCACACAATACTGCAGGGATTTCATCAATTCTGAACACAGGATATGGCAATACATACGCCCCCTAAGTTGTGGGACCATTTTGACAAATGATTAAGCTGCCCATAACTACTATAAATGGCCATTCCATTTTTTAATGATAAAGCATTGCTCAACTAAGCATTTCATAAAGTATATCCCTCCAAACCAATGAGAAAATATTACTGGGTTCTGGTCTGAGTACAAGACACAGCAATAACAGAGAAATGGAACAATTTGTACAACGCAAATCAATGAACAACAAGCTGGTAAGAATTAACTGTTCCAGAAAAAGGCACATAGCAGCTTGCTTGGAAAAGTAAAATGGCAAAAAAGAATCAGTTTGCTACATATGCTTGAAAGCTGAGTACATAAAAATGACAACTGGCTTGTGTTCTGTTTCCATAATGATATCCTTGTATGAGTCCACTATAATTTACAAAATGTTACCTAGTATTTGATCCCAAACTGTTTCCGCATTATTAAAAAGAAATGTAATCTTTTTTATATTGCTTATATTTTTTATAATTTTCCTTTTGCTTCTGAAACAGTAGTTTTGACTTTAACATCTGAACTGTTTATGATATAAGTTAATGTTTTAAACATTAAAATATATGACTCATAGGAGCCCAGGGCAACCTGTGAAGTTACTATTTATTTCTAGGCACAAAGAATTAAGAATGTAATGTTTTATGGTGTGCACAGCAGTATTTCATTGTATGATCACTATCCCCCACACTGCATCACAATCCACTAACATATAAAAAATGTCATAATTCATGGTTCAATATATAAACCATATACTGTATATATAAACCATAAATAAATACAGTATCTCACAAAAGAGAGTACACATCTCACATTTTTGTAAATAATTTATTATATGTTTTCATGTGTCAACACTAAAGAAATGACACTCTGCTACAATGTAAAGTAAGTGGAAATGTCCAAATTGGGCCTAAAGTGTCAATATTTTTTGTGGCCACCATTATTTTCCAGCATTGCCTTAACCCTCATGGGCATGGAGTTCACCAGAGCTTCACAGGTAGCCACTGGAGTCCTTTTCCACTCCTCCATGAGGACATCGAGGAGCTGGTGGATGTTAGAGACCTTGCACTCCCCACCTTCTGTTTCATGATGCCCCACAGATGCTCAATAGGGTTTAGGTCTGGAAACATCTTTGGTCAGACCATTACCTTTACCTTCAGCTTCTTTAGCAAGGCAGTGGTAATCTTGGAGGTGGGTTTGGGGTCGTTATCATGTTGGAATACTGCCCTGCGGCCCAGTCTCAGAAGGGATGGGATCATGCTCTGCTTCAGTATGTCACAGTACATGTTTGCATTCATGGTTCCCTCAATGAACTGTAGCGCCCCAGTGCCGGCAGCATTCATGCAGGCCCTAAAAACAGGATATAAGGACAGTATACCAACAAGAGACCCATCACTGGTGGTATCATTTATTTGCAAGCTTCACCCAAAGAAAGGAAATTTCTTGGTTTTAAAAGCAAAAGAACTTGGTCTATATGTATATATACGTTTTCTATAATATGTTGTGTTGATTCCCCCTATATGCATTTACCTGATGATGTCAGATGCTGCATGATCCCCTCCCTTCGACGCTGGGCCGCAGGGCAGTATTCCAACATGATAATGACCCCAAACACCCCTCCAAGACGACCACTGCCTTGCTAAAGAAGCTGAAGGTAAAGGTGATGGACTGGCCAAGCATGTCACCAGACCTAAACCCTATTGAGCATCTGTGGGGCATCCTCAAACAGAAGGTAGGGGAGCGTAAGGTCGCTAACATCCACCAGATCCATGATGTCATCATGGAGGAGTGAAAGAGGACTCCAGTGACAACCTGTGAAGCTCTGGCGAACTCCATGCCCATGAGGGTTAAGGCAGTGCTGGAACATAATGGTGGCCACACAAATATTGAGACTTTGGGCCAAATTTGTACATATCCACTTACTGGTGTACACACTTTTTTTTGCCAACGGTTTAGACATTAATGACTGTGTGTTGAGTTTTTTTAGGGGACAGCAAATGTGCACTGTTATACAGGCTGTACACTTACTACTTTACATTTTCACAGAGTGTCATTTCTTCAGTGTTGTCACATGAAAAGATATAATAAAAATCTTAAAAAAATGTGAGGGGTGTACTCACTATATATATATATATAGATGCTGATGATAGCCAGTAAGCTTGAAACAGCTCTACGTGGATAGGATTCTCAGCTCTGCATAAAAGCTGTGTAATGCAGCAGGCATAAGCTTAAAGGAAGCCATGTTTGAAATGGTTTATGGATTGAAAAGCGAGGCATTTGTGGGCACATTTGCATGTCCCTGCTCAGCTTCCCAGAATGCAGTGTAATAACTGTTTTTCTCGGAATTCTGGGCTGGAAACAGGTTTTTTAACTTGTTTTAGACATTTAAATGTGAACACAGATGTACTATTTATTTACTTTATATATATATATATATATATATATATATATATATATATATATATATATATATATAATGTACACTTTTCTACCTGTTTCCACAGTTCTGCTCTATTTTGATCTTTAGACTTTGAAAATATAATTATATAGGGAAGCCTCTATCTACAATATAGTATATTGATATCAACTGCTCGAACAAACTTATTCCTGAAGTCACTCTCATAAATTCAGTTAAATGACTGAACCACTATCCACAACATTTTTCAGTTACCCCAAGTCTTAAATGACTACATCTCAGACTCACTATAGCTATATCTCCTTTTGTATTAGTAACATGTAGGTCCAATTAGTTTTCCAAAACTATCTCCCTAAATGTCGGCTTGCTAAATCCTTAAGATAGCTTTACATATATATAGGTTTTGGAAATTGTTGAGTTGGAGTCTTCTGAAAAAGTTTAATGATTTATCTGCATGTGACTCTAATCAGCTATGCCATACTGATGTACAGTACAACTTTAATAAATAAAATCGAGAATCTAAGAATTTCTGTATTAGCATTATAGAATTTGTTTCTTAGAGTTGCACTCTGCTTCAGTATAGCATTGCTGATATTATATAGTTGCACTGTATGTCAGTATAGCATAGCTTATGCATTTTATTGCATTGTATATATGATTTTAAGCTTTTTTATATCCTTTGTTTCCTGGAAAACCTGAACAAATTGCATGTATCATTGGTTGTCCAAACATCATAACTTGGGAGCCTAAACTTTTCTGCATTTGTCCAATACACTCCTATTGGATTTTTAAATCTGTACTTTCATAAATTCCATATATTTCTTTGTATAGTGCTGTGTAAAGTACTCCCATATTTTAAAAGAAAGTATAATAATACCAAATGGGTCAATGGGGCAAGTTCTGATAACTTGCACCAGAATAAGTGGCAAATATAATAAAACAAGGAGAAAAAAATAAATGCTCCATTTACTAATGCAAAAGGTCTACAACTTGCAAAAGAAAAGGATAAAAAAAGTATTATATTTATAGACATATAATGCATGAATCATATTCCACAGTGGTGGTGGCATAGGCTAATACCAATTAGAAACTTTGTCTGAATTTTCTCAAATCAGGTTTTCATAAAAAAAAACTGTGTTGATAGTTTGCTGTTGATAAGTAGCTCCAGGTTACATTTAAGTGCCTCTATAGTGTAAATGAATATATAAAGACCTTTACTTGAACTTTTATGTAATATATTTATAATTATAGCTATCTTACACAAAGGAGAGGGTTACGCATTCTGTTTTAGTCTTAAAATGTTCTAAGGCAAAACTAAAATAAAAAAAAGATTTCAAAGCAGTGGATATAAATGCTAAATATCCATCAAAGAGAATATGTTAACAAAGCTGCACTTAATTAATCAGATCCGTGTGAGTCAGAAATCATAGGGAAAAAAAGCCCAGCTGTGCATGTATTTCAGGTAAAATAGAAGTTAATTTGGGTAATTTGCATAATTGGTACTTACACTTAGGAACTTTTTTTAGAAAAGATAGTAAGAAAAAGAAAGTAATGCTGGATATTTTTAAATCTTGCTAAATCACTATTTTATTTATCCTCCCACTACAGAATATATGGGTTCCCAAAGATCATGTATATAGAAGTGCTTGTGAGTCTGTGGATATGTTGCCAATGATACTCTACAAATCAACAAAGGTCTATAGTTTCTGAAGTAAAAGATCTTGGGGACATCTGGAGTATCAAACTTAACAAATGCAGCCATGTTCGAACGATCTGTATAGTATCCTGAATCCTCAAAAAAGAGGCTCAATATGATAAAATGGGAGCTGAATTAGTCTACAGTAACAGTAAGCAAGTTTTACAGCAGTGGTATTCATAACAGCATGTGTAATACAATTTATGTATTTTGGTTCATACATTTCAGTGATTTTGCAATTAGGCCATCTTCATTTATTGCATTCATTTAAATTGTTTTAGTTGAATTTCCTTCTTTCTTCCTTTTGTTATTTTTTTAATGGGGCTTCCTAGTATTGTTTTAGGTGCTCATTGCAATTATTTATTATTTAATAATACTCTCACCTCTTGTTCTGAGTTTACTTAATATCTGGTTCCTAATATTCAAATGCCAGATTGAACACTTCAATATATCATCTGTACTGCCATTAACAAGAATCCTTAGATGCAGTTGAAGTACCATGAATGTGGATGACGGAATGATTGAATGGTGGATTGTGTGTGAAAGTATATGGTCCTATTCACCCTAGACACATCATATTTTTGCATCATTGACGTAAAATGCATTAACCCAGAGGGGTGTGCTGAGATCTAGGAGTGGACCGCACCATCACAGAGCAACAAAAGAGATAGAGATCCAGAGACTGACATAGCCTGTATTAATTTTGGATGGAACTACATGCTATAAAATGTCAGTTTAGATGGGCATTGCCCTGGACCTATGGTCGGTAGGTGTGATTCAGCTTCTGCTACTTAATTGGACAATTTAGATTTTACATAGGACCATGACCTTAATTCTTCTATTAACCACTGTCAGCTTCAACCTTCTGCTTGCCACTTGGATTCTCCTGGTCAGTGACTCAAACCTTGAATCTTGCTACCAACCCCTGATCTTGAATTAAGCTATTTAGACCCATTCCCTAGTTGGAGGGATGGTACTACTCTCTACTCTCTACCACTGACCTGTGGGTCCTTCTGTTAAGCAATCCCCAGAGTAATGGAAATATGGCATGTATATAATGTGAAGGATAGAATGGTTGGATTATTAATACTATGTGAGTGATAGACTGAATAAAATGTGATCATAGAATGTTTGATTACGAATAGAATGTGAATGCTAGACCTGTTACACTATGAAATGAATATGAATGGAGAAAACAAGTTACAAAATATTGGAATACACTGTAGTAAATAGTAAAGTAGAATGTGTATTACAGAATGATTGGGTTGTAGATGGAGAGGGAATTAAATAATCAATAGTATATGGATGGTTGGATTATTAGATTGTTAAATGAATGTGAATAAAAGAATGGATAAAATGTGGATGAAAGAACTGTTGGATTATGAATAGAACTAAATCATAGAATGTGTTTGATAGAACCTTTGGATAAAACATAAATAATCGAATTGATAATATATGGATTTTAAAATGTTGGAATTACAGATAGAATGAGAAAGATACCAATGTGCCTATCCATTCAAAATAGTAGAAACACAGCTTTTATGACAAGATATATGCAGCTTTACTGTGAGCACCTTAGATGGACAAATCAGAGTAGTTAGGTAAACATGTACACTAAACTTTTCGCTACATACAGTATGTTCTAACCTTAGATACATCTATATGCAGATATGGACAGAATTACTTAATAATTGCTGGCCTCCTCATTTGATATACTGTATTTTTCGCTCCTGAAGACACACCTGACCTTAAGACGCACCTAGTCTTTAGAGGAGGAAAACAAGAAAAAAATATTCAGAATCAAATCCTCCTCCTTCTCCATCCTTTCCCCTTATCCTTCTCCTCCCTCCTTCCCCCACCCTTATTTTCCTTCGCCTTATCCTGCTGCCGCCTTATCCTCTTCCTCAACTGGCAACTGTCAAATCTGCTTATAGAAAGTTAACACATTAAATGTCTCCTGAGTTCCTCCTGTAGGTATATAATTCCTTCTAAACCATCATGCTGAGTAATCCAAAAGCTCAAGGTACTTGCTAAACCATAGGTCTATGGATATTACTTAATAGATACATTATCGACTGCAGTGAACTTCTTTGATATGCTGCATGTTGATCTAGTGATTCAGAATAATAATCTCAACTAACTTCCCAGTTTCTACATTTTAAACTAATGTACCAGTTGCCAAAATAATGCAATTCAAGATCCCCTGACAGTGAAGTCACCTTGTGTGATTATTTCTTGCCACTGCTTTTAAGTTGTATTACCAATACCAATATGATAACTGACTTTACAATGATATATTGTTGCATCTTAATATGAAAAGAACATTAAGTGAGTCTGAAATAGTTTCTAACTATAAAAGGTTATTTTATAGTCATAGGTCAAAATATATTGGTTTACTATTGTAACAGATTATCAGTGTTCCATTAAACTGCCATATACATAAATCCATATTTACGTTTAATACTATGAATATGATCAAAATCTTGCTTGGAAATCAGGATTTGACCCAATTAAAATATGAGTATTAAAATTAATATTATTTCATAAGGGTCTCTTTTACTCCAGAACTAGGCAAAGCAATAATGTGAAATACAGTGCCTTGCAAAAGTATTCACCCCTCTTGACTTTTTACCTATTTTGTTATATCACAGCCTTAAGTTCAATGTTTTGTTAATCAGAATCTTATGTGATGGATCAGAACACAATAGTCTAAGTTGGTGAAGTGAAATGAGAAAAATATATCCATAAAACATTTTTTTAGAAATAGAAAACAAAAAATTGGTATGTGCATATGTATTCACCCCCTTTGTTATGAAGCCCATAAAAAGCTCTGGTGCAACCAATTACCTTCAGAAGTCACATAATTAGTGAAATGATGTCCACCTGTGTGCAATCTAAGTTTTACATGATCTGTCATTACATATACACACCTGTTTTGAAAGGCCCCAGAGACTGCAACACCTAAGCAAGAGGCACCACTAACCAAACACTGTCATGAAGACTAAGGAACTCTCCAAACAAGTAAAAGATAATGTTGTTGAGAAGAACAAGTCCGGGTTAGGTTATAAAAAAATATCCATATCTTTGCTGATCCCCGGGAGCACCATCAAATCTTTCAAAACCAAATGGAAAGAACATGGCACAACAGCAAACCTGCCAAGAGACGGCCGTCCACCAAAACTCACGGACCGGGCAAGGAGGGCATTAATCAGAGAGGAAGCACAAATACCTAAGGTAACCCTGGAGGATCTGCAGAGTTCCACAGCAGAGACTGGAGTATCTGTACATAGAACGACAATAAACCGTACGCACTATAGAGTTGGGCCAGAAAAAAAAACATTACTTTCAGCAAAAAACAAAATGGTATGTTTTGAGTTTGCAAAAAGGCATGTTGGAGACTCCCAAAATTTATGGAGGAAGGTGCTCTGGTCTGATGATACTAAAATTGAACTTTTCGGCCATCAAAGAAAAAGCTATGTCTGGCGCAAATCCATCACATCACCCAAAGAACACGATCCCCAGAGTAAAACATGGTGGTGGCAGCATCATGCTGTGGTGATATTTTTTAGCAGCCGGGACTGGGAAACTGGTCAGAATTGAGGGAGAGATGGATGGTGCTAAATACAGAGATATTCTTGAGCAAAACCTGTACCACTCTGTGGGTGATTTGAGGCTAGGACGGAGGTTCACCTTCCAGCAGGACAATGACCCCAAACACACTGCTAAAGCAACACTTGAGTGGTTTAAGGGGAAACATGTAAATGTGTTGGAATGGCCTAGTCAAAGCCTAGACCTCAATCCAATAGAAAATCTGTGGTCAGACTTAAAGATTGCTGTTCACAAGAGCAAACCATCCAACGTGAAGGAGCTGGACCAGTTTTGCAAGGAGGAATGGGCAAAAATCCCAGTGGTAAGATGTGGCAAGCTCATAGAGACTTACCCAAAGTGACTTGTGTGGTGTATCACCAAATTAATATATATATATATATATATTACACAAGGTTCGTCTACATTAAAAGGTATTCATTAAAAGGCAACAACACAATACTATACATGTATCACAAACACACAGCCCAGACCCACGGAGCAACAACCCTTTTTAAATCTATCTACCTATATAGTAATCCCCTTCCCCACACGCTTGATCTCACCCACGGTTAGGCCATCACATCCACCAAGGAAGAAACAGGAAGCAACAGAGAACAGTTTCCTGCCTGGCCCCATGTTATATACCCTTAGTTGAGATGATGTGATTTACATCACATCCTGTCCATGCATCACTTCCTCCAGAAATTGTGGGAGGGAAGCAAAGACTCCCAGCCCTCCCACCTAGACCTGCCCAAGGAGGTCCCGAAAGGAAGATAAACCACCATGCAACGAAGACAAGTTACCAAAACTTGGAGCTGTTATTGCAGCAAAAGGTGGCTCTACAAAGTATTGACTTTAGGGGGTGGATAGTTATGCACATTGACTTTTTCTGTTATTTTGCCCTATTTTGTTGTTTGCTTCATAATAAAAAAAAACATCTTCAAAGTTGTGGGCATGTTCTGTAAATTAAATGATGCAAATCTTCAAACAATTCATGTTAATTCCAGGTTGTGAGGCAACAAAACATGAAAAAAGCCAAGGGGGTGAATAATTTTGCAAGGCACTGTATATACTATGAAAACTGAAAAAATACTACATTTGCTAAAGAAATATCTGTTTTGTAGCAAATAATTTGTCCTTTTTCACATGTGTTATAAGTGGAGTTGAATTGAATGTATGTCAATCAATGCCATAAAATTGTATCCATCAAACCTAAAATACATTTTTGTCCAAGCTTCCCCCGCCAACATGTTTTACACATTATTGTGCGGGTTGGCAATCTTTGGAGAAATCAGCTAATGTTCATATTTTATTTTTAGATTCTATAGATATTAATAGCTGATCTGCTATTTATCAACCATGGCTCATTAGATTCCATTTACCATTTTTTTAGATATTCCAGTAATACCAATTGAAACTTGTATTTTACTGTTATGATGCATTACCAAAGACATATTTATGACCGTGGATGACACTTTAATCATATATGTATTCCACTGGAAAGTAGCAGGGATTACTTATCTTAGTCTGTGCAGCTGCCACCTGAAATACCTACCAAGTGGGATCCTAGTGGGAGATTTTATGATTAGGCACACCATTTGTTCAAGCTGCAATATGTTTGAGAAACAGTCAATAGATCTTTGAAATATACATTTAGTGACAGAAATTATTAATGGGCATATCAAAGAGTAAATCAAGAGTAGATGTACTCTTTGATTAAAAATAGCTATTTATATAACACTGTGAGAAAAAGTGTATTGTGATGCTTCAGATACTATCCATAATGTTGTAAAGGTATAACCTGCTTACTATAATAAAAATTGTGGAACTTCAGTCTGCAGTCTGCTAATCATTTTACAAATGTGATTTTATTTTCTCAAGCTTGAACATTAGCAACTGTCATAGGCATAAAAATATTTTTTAGAAAATATTTTCAGTTCAGTGCATTTTGCTGGTTTCATGCATTCTTCTATTTTAGATAGCGAGTCTGTAGCCTATAGCGGATGGTTGTCCTACTTGGGCTTATTCTCTATATTCCTATTGTCAACGTGCAACAGAGTTGAATATAAATATTATCTAAAGTCACAGTTTCTGCCATTCCTTCCAGATATCTGACACAATGTCTAACACTATTAAGGCAAAATTTCAGAGGTGGAGCTACCGCTGGTGCAAATGGTGCAAGGCACTGAGGCCCATGGCCTCTAAGGAGCCCCTGTGGGCCACCCGCGGGTCCCCTGTGGCCCCCATGGACCCCAGAGGCCTTCTGTGGCCCCACGGATCCTCTGTGGCTCCTATATATATATATATATATATATATATATACAGTTTATATATATATAAATATATATATATATATATATATATATATATATACAGTATATATATATATATATATATATATATATATATATATATGTACACAGACACAGACCCACACAATTATATATATATATATATATATATATATATATATATATATATATATATTATATATATGCACTGCGTTTATGTTGGAGGAGGTTCGGGAAGTACCAAAAACAAAAATTTTGCATCTTGGGGTGGGGGGGAATTTTCGTTTTGCACCGGGGCCCCCTATGCACTAGCTCCGGAACTGCAAAATTGGATATAATATCTACAAATTAAAGAAATAAATGCATTTATTTAAAACTGTTTAAAACATTTAGCACGTAATAAAGCAAAGTTCTTCATAAGAACATATTATAAAACTCCAACTACTGATGTAGATGCGTTGAACAGTAGAAATAATTATTATCACACATACATAGGACAGCATGTAGAATTTGTGGGCAAAAGAGATACATATAAAAATCAGCTTTCTGGTCTGCCAACAGATGTAAACAATGATTAATATATACCCTTTTACTAATGCTCACAACTCTTATAAATGAATGTTGATACAAGCATGAAAGTTTTAGGCCTCAATACCTCATGATCACTTAGATGATCGCCCAGTTTTATAGATCTAAACCAAAACATGATACAATAAAAGCTGTAAATAAAAGTGAAATAGTTGGAAAGCAATTTCGAAGCATGTGTTCAACTAGAGAACAGAGACAGAAGTGATTAATATAATTAAAAATAAAAGTAATGATAACATTACATAAACTATAAGTAAGTGAAAAATAGTGTAAAATAAAACAAGATTACCATGACTTTCTATACATATATATATATATATATATATATATATATATATATGTATATATATATATATATATATATATATATATATATATATTTATATATATATAAATACACACATACATAAGGGTCATGATATAGACAAACACCTAAAAGGATTACATGTTGCCTAGATACATATAGAAGATATGGAAGGTTTTTGGATTCACTAGGAATATAAAATATCTTTGTATCTATTTCATTTTAATAATTTTATCAGTGTCTTTATGAGCGGCAGAGGGTTGGACCTTGTAGGTGCTATATGTTTGATTTTAGGCAGTAAAAAGGGAGCTTTAAGCTCTTCCTAATAAAGTAAAGTAAATATAAGTAAACAGATACATATGTATATTATATTCCTAGTGATATTGAGAAACCTTCCATATCCCTTTAATACCGTACTTTTCTTATACTTATCTAGTCTCCATGCAGGCCAGTACAATTTAGGAAATCATAATTCAGAAACACATGTATAGTAAGTTTTACATCATCCTTAGTGCATTATTATTACATTAATATGATAGACTCCGAGCCTATTTTTATTCTCTGTTAGATTCAGATGCCAGTCCCCTTTTTTTCCAAAACAAGTTTTAGATTTCTGCTGTTTGACAACAGATACCACAATAAAGATATTTATAGCGATTCACATATTCCTTCTTCCAATTCAAAGGACACCAACATGAATTTTGGATACAGAGATGATATTTAATTCATACTTGTCAAAATTAGGAAAGGAAGGGGAATAGGCCAGAGTTAATTTTCTGCAATATACACAATGAATAATGGAAGAAACCAAACATGAAACTATAGATTGCTATAAAAAAATAACAAGGAGAAAAGGTTTGAAAATAATGATATGAGATTGCTGATTTTAGATTACACAGGGCGCTTAAAGGGTTATCAAAGTTTCATGGATTAATACATTTCTGCACTCTATAGACAAAAAGCAGCCTATAATAATTATGTTGACGCCTCCAGGGGGTGTCTACACAGGCATCTGATCCCCATCAATCAGCATGCAGCATCAGGGGAGCAATATTAAACCACTATTTACCTGCTGTTGCTTGCCCAGCCAATCTCCTTGTAGCTTCCTCTCTGTATGTCAGCAGAAATACATAGCACATATCAGTGATGCACTACATATCCCAGGCTATTTTGCTACATATCGCAGGCTTTGCAGCACAAACAGGAATCCAGAGTTCATTCAAATGTTTCAGCTAACCTGATTGGCCAAAACAAATAATTTTAAATCTGATGCTAATTTAGCCTGGATTTGGAGGGTGTTAACCCTAATAATCGAGCAAACTTACATATCCCTTTAAGAAAACCACGAAGATGCAACACATAGATTAGAGGTAAAAGAGCAAAATGGGTGAAATTAAAAAAAAACGAGTAAGAAACAAAGGAAATCATTTTAAGTCTTCTAGCCAAAAAGATAAAAGAAGAAATATCTAGATATAGAAGTATAGCATGGACTATTCGGTTTAAATGTGAAGAAATATCTAGATATAGAAGTATAGCATGGACTATTCGGTTTAAATGTGAAAAAACATGGCCCCTGATCAATTGTATGAACTGGGTTTAAAAGGCAACACCATTATACTGGGGGTGAAACTGCAAGCTTAAAAACATACTTTTAATAACCAAGTCAAACTGTGTTTGCTGCTTGCTACTAATAGAATATATTAATATTATTGTAAAAAATATATATATATAGGCTGTGATTGGAGACAGTGGGGAAGCATTTTATTTTTAATAATGGAATACCCAGAGTTTCATCTTGAAATCTATATCAGATTCTGCCCAGTTCCATATAACCAGAGTCAGCTCCTTGGACAAAGCAATAGCAACATATATAATTTACATAGTAATGTTTTAATGCAGAATATTTTATAGAAAACTGAAGATTGGAATAGCTGTAAATGTCCAGTATAACAGATGAAAATTAAGAATACTTAAGTATATAGTGATACCGTTTTCATTGGATAAAAATGCTATTTAGAGTGACAATCTTTCAAGAGATGTACTTCTGTATTGCTGTCTTTTATTTTAGACTTGTACAACAGAGGTACATCTCTTGAAAGTTTGTGACTTTAATTACAATCTTTGTTTAAAAAGGGTATATTTGTATACTGTAATACTCTTATTTCTATGGAATAATGACAATCTCTTCCTATGTATGTCTATGTCTTCTGATTGTAGTGATATAATAAAAGCCTTTTCTGGCTCCACAGATCAGATAGATGTGTTGCAGCTTTCTGATGTACAGCATGCTATGATAAATTCCAGTAATAATTCATAACAAGAGTTCTGCACAGTACATCTAAAGCCATCTCTACAAAGGACGGCTAGAGTTCCCGGCAGGGGATTGTGGAAGAAGCCATTCACATTGCTTTCAGATGGCAGACATTATTTATTTGCTTTGACTCAATTTATTCTATTTATATAGTCCTCTGTTTTAATATCACTCAATACCTTAGTCGTCAGTTTTTCTGTATACTTGCTGAGCTAATACAATGGTTATATGCTGGCAGCCGTTCCCAGTATGAATTCAAAGTGATTTTCATTTACTTTGTTCCAGTGAGAAACATCAGAACCAATCAGATTCACGTTGTGCTAAAATAGCAATGTATACTTGGTATGTCTTAGAAAAAAATCAAGATGTATCTTACAGCTCAAAGCAAATAAATAATGTGGACAGACAATGCAGGTAGGGATTCTTCAAAAGACCTTACATATAGCATTTGAGAAAATTGCAATGACGTGCGGGGAAAAAATGCATTTTACATTTTCTAAGTACAGACTAACAAATTATATATGTACATATATATATGAGTGTATATATATTTTTATATATATATATATATATATATATATATATATTTGTATTTGTATGTAGTAAATAAATAAATATAAATATATATTTATATATATATATATATATATATATATATATATATGTGTGTGTGTGTCTGTGTATAAACACACATATAAATTAAGACTCAATTTAAACACTGTATGCTTATGAATGTACAGTATCTTTGTATTTATCTATTTATTTTAAACATTTTCCACAACAGATTTTCTAGGCTGTTCAGTTGTGTCTGACTCTCCGTGACCTTATGAACGGTAGCACCCTTCTGAGCTCCATAAACTCATGTTCATTGCTTCAATGACCTCATCTATCCATCTCCGCCTTTGCCGTTTCCTTCTTTGTGTGTCTTCAACCTTTCCCAGCACCAGAGTATTTTCTAGGGAATCTTGTCTTCTTGTGATATGGCCAAAATATTCGAGCTTTAGCCTCATGATGAAACATTCCAACAAACAGATAGGCTTGATTTGCTGTAGTATTGATTCACAGAATATTTATGCAGTCCAAAGGATACCCCACCTATCTGCTAGGGACTGAGAATGCTGTTTGCCATGATTTTCTTTTTTTTTTAACATTGAGCATCAGGGCAACTTTTGCACCATTCTTTTATCCTCGCTTTGAGCCATCTGAGAAGTATCATTAACGTATCTGAAGTTGTTGATATTTCTCTAGCAATATTTATTACTGCTATGGATTTGTCCAGCCTGGTTTTAAGCATGATATATTCTTGGCCTTATGCATGATGTATGTACATTCCAGCCTGGCCTTATAGATGATGTATGTGTTGTTATCCAGGGCTACTCCGGATTCTTGACCACCGTAGAAGATCTGCTGGTTGTCGGATATGAAATGTCCAATTCCAGTCTATTTGCGTTCACTAATTCCCAGTATACCGATGTTTAATCTCATGTTTGATTATGTCCAGTTTGCACTTGGTTCATAGTTCTAACATTCCGGTTTCCATTGCTAAATTGTTCATTGCAGCAGCAGACTTTCCCCACCAGACACAGGGCATCCTTTTGACTTTGGCCCAATCACTTTACTCGCTCTCTGCTCTTCCCTAATAATGTAGTAGGCACCTTTTGATTAGGGGCTTGTGGGGATTCAAGTATGTTCGTAATCAGACTCTGCTTCGTAAACTGTAATGGAGCAGGGAGGTTAAAAAAGCTAGGATAGCATCACTTGGCATTAAGACTGGACTGGAAGGTTTGTGATCCTCCACGTGCACAGGGGCTTTATACCACACTGGCTTTGCTTCTGTTTTCTTCTTCTAGGCCATGCCTTCTACATTCAATATCTCAGAGCCCAGCAAACAATTCAGATCAGGAAATCATTCCTAAAGCGTCAGACACAATCAGACCCATTTTGTTAGGATATATAAGAAGAACATATGCACCTTTGCTTAGTGTAAAAATGCAGACTGACTTTATTCTTGCTTGCATAGAAATATGTCACCAACACCTAAATAGACCATACCACCAGTTCTATAGCAACCCCCCCCCCCCCCCCACACACACACACACACACACACTGTCCCAGGGCTGCTTGCTGAGTCTGTCCCTTGAACCAAGCTGTCATCCTGACATTTCTGATCAGCTGCAGCCCCATGCTAGGCCCACAGTCCATTCCCTGGGCATAGTACATATTTGGTTCTTTCAAGAACCCAGGAGCATGGTGGCTCATCCCCAGGTGTTCAACTTGGCCTGACAATACAATTTGTGTTTCTGTCTCCAGTGGCTCTTGAGACTTTTTGGGGGACCCTCTGAGATCAAGATCTCAGTGGTTCCAAAGTCTATATAGTCCCCATATGCCATAGCACAACTTATCTGGGATTCCTTGGTTTCTGGCACATGATCTTGTCCCCTGCCCGGCAGGGTTTTTCCCAACTTGGTGGCCAAAGCCTCATCCAAAAGATCCATACACCAACAGCAAAAAGGGCTCTGCATCAGGGGCACTGGCAGGTCTCTCCCAGACACATTATTTGTGTTATAAATCACTTTGCTGCCATTCCAGGTACGACAGCCAGTCATTTAGCTCATTACCCGGCAACAATCACAGGAATGCCTTCCACTGAGCAAGAAGTGCAAATTTCCTGCATTGATTGGCGTCCATCTTGCTAGACCTCTCCTGTTCCCTCTGGTTAGTGCTGTCTTTTACATCTGCCATGCCTGCAGAGACTTTATTGCCTGTTCTGGGCTAGGAGTTCCCTTTCCAGGCTGCTGCTGGTTACCGCTGCTGAGATGCCACCAACTGCCACCAGCTGTTATGACTCTGGAGATAATGGGCCATGTGCACATCAATTTTCTCCTTCCATGTCGTGCCTTTTGCGTTTAATACGTCAGAGCCCAGCAAACAATTCAGATCAGGACATCATTCCTGAAGCTGCAGTCACAATCAGATCCCTTTTGTTAGGATATAAGAAGAACATATGCACCATAGTTTGTCCAATAAGCTAGAGCCAAACATATTGGAGAGTGAAGAGAGATGGGCACTAGGAAGCCTCGTGGCATACTTTGATGGAATTCCAGCTGAACTGTTCAAAAGCCCAGATGATGATGCTGTGAAAATGTTTGAATTATGCCAACAAATTTTCAAAACTCAATAGTAACCAGTGGACTGGAAAAGGTTAGTCTACAACCAAATACCACAAAAAAGCAGTATGAAAGAGTACTCCATTTATCGAACAATTGCACTTGTTTCACATAAGAGCTGGAGCATAAAGAAGGCTGAGAGCTGTAGAATTGAGTCCTTTCAACTGTGGTACTTGGACTGCAAAAAGATCCTCACCCAACACTACAGGACATAAAGCCACACTGCTCACTGAAAGGTTTGATCATGAGACTAAAGAACAAATATTTTGGCCATATTATGAGAAGATGGGATTCCCTAGAGAACACTCTGATGCTGGGAAAGACTACAGGCATATAAAGAAGAGGGTGATAGAGGCGGAGATGAATAGACGAGTTAATTGAAGCACTGGACATGAGTTAGATGGAAGTCAGTGGGGCAGTGGCTGACATATGTGCCTGGCATTCTGAAGTCCAAAGGGTCACTGAGAGTCTGAACAACAAAAATGTCATACAATGACTGGTCTCTGAATGGCACTGTGTGGTAATTTGCAATTTATAGAGAGGGTGAAAATCACCTTCCATGATAGGCTCCCTCCTTATGCCAATCAGTTATTACAACTGATTGGCATATAACTTATAATACTCAAAAAAATGATCTTTGTTTATTTTTTAGGCCTAGGTGTTATTACTTAAGTGCGTACCAAAATATTGTCCTGTGGATTCTATTTAGGAATCCTTGAACAACCAACCAAGGTTGTACAGAAACACCTTTTATGCAGCCTTTATTTTAATTATTATTGCCACATACTAATTTTAAAAAATTCAATCTTTATTTGTACATTTAAAATGTTGTTAAAAATGCAACGATTAAAAAAATCATGTTAAACCCAAGGTGTTTAATCCTTTGGGTTTTTTGACGTCCAGCAAATTATTAGAGGTTTATTAAAGTTTTATTTTTGTTATTATTATGTTCTTTGCTTTGATCACAGCTTTTTTATTTAATTACTTTATTATGCTCAAGTCAATAAAAGATTTGGTTTTTAAATTCAATTGTATTTGTGTAATTTGGTTATGTTTCCTTAGTCAAATCCTTATCAGGTACCCTGGATTTTAATTTACATAAGATTACATTATTTACATAAGATTAAGATAAGGTTTTATAATCCTTTTGTCTGTTGTATAGTTTTGTTTATTCATACAGCACTTCCCTGGAGTATATGTTTTAAGTGCCTTTGCATTTCTTTTGTGTTAATCTTTTATCCTGTTGATTTATGTTAATTCAGAATTCTATTACTTAAAGTGCATTATAATTCAAGTTGTGTTATTCAAAAATTCTTATCTTAAAGTGCTTGTGCTATTTGACTTAGTGCTTATTTCCTCTTATATTACCCTTTTACCTCGTGACTGTTAGTCTATCACAGTCACTACTTTACCTTATTCATTTATAGTGCTAATGCTGTGCTATTTTTTAAAAATGTATACACTCCTGATTATGCTGTTTCTTAAACTATATATTACCTTAATGCTTCTGTCTATTGTTTTTTAGAAGGAGGTTATGTCCTCCTTTTTCTCCCGTTTTTTTGCTTTAATTATGCTTTTACTCCTTTTTCCTTTTTCTTTCTTTTCTATTTCCTTATTCTTGTATATTACTCTATTGTAACTATATTGAGACTTTGTGGTGAAGGAATTGGCTTTCTATCTTTCTTTTAAGTTAGTAGTGGACCTGGAGCTTTAGAGCTGTATCTATCATGCTCCACGCTATATTGGCGTGGTCTGCGCTGTGATCACGCTTACTGATGACGTCACAATCTCCCGACGCGCGTTTCGTGAGGCTCTATCAGTCTCTCACTCATCAGGGGCACAGTGCTGCCTCCTCTGTGGAGCTATTTATAGTTTCTATGGCAATTAGTTAACTCTTTGTGTTCCGTAGTTTCTATGGCAGTTAGTTAACTCTTTGTGTTCCTGAATGTTTTTGTGCATGCTTTATTTTCATATGTTGCTTTTGACTTTCTTTTTTACTATATTATCTTTATATTATTTAAATAAGTATAATGATTTTAAATAAGGAAATTACTTTCAAAGTAATACTTTTAACTTGCTAGCATTAGTATGCCTTTGTATTATTTTAACTTTGCTAAACATATTATTTGATTTTAAATTATAATTATTTTGCATACCATGTTAATTTATTTTTTATCTAATCCGGATACTTATTTTTATTTTTTATTTTGCTATATATATGTGTATATGTTATTTATTTACTTATTTATTTATATGTATTTATTTTATTTATGTTTTATATTTATTATTATTATATTAATGACTTTTTTAGATAAAGATGGTATTCTAATTACTTCTTTTAAGTTTTATTATCTTTGATCAAAAGTTGTTTTCAAAAAAAAAAATAAAAAAAAAAAAAAAAAAAAATTGGGTATTTTGTTTTATTTAGTAATTCTTTCAAATGAATACTATATATATAGATTCTTCTGTTAAACTTTTGTATCCTATTCATATATTAGATCTAGGTATTTTTCATAAGAGGTTTTTTTCAAATGAATGCTGTATATGTAAATTCTTCATTTAAACCCTGTGGTTTTTTAGTATCCAATTGAAATATCCATTTTGCCTCTTGACACAGTAGGTGTTTATCCCAATCTCCTCTTCTTGCTGTTTTTGGTATGTGATCTATACCTATGAATTTCAAGCAGTATGGATTATTGTTGTGATGATGACGTACATGTTTTGCTATTGAGGTATCTTTTAAATTTAAAACATCATTGACATGTTCTAATACACGGCGTCTTAACTGTCTTTTGGTTTTGCCTGTGTATTTTTTATTACATGAGCAAATTATTTGGTAGATAACGCCTTCAGTTAGACAATTTATATTGTGTCTTATCTTATAATTCTTTAATCCTGTTGCATCTTGAAATTCTGTGGTTTTTAATAAAAATGGACATGCTTTACATTTGCCGCATGCTTTACATCCTTTTTGGCCTTCTATTAGCCA
This sequence comes from Discoglossus pictus, assembly GCA_027410445.1. Lineage (NCBI taxonomy): Eukaryota > Metazoa > Chordata > Amphibia > Anura > Alytidae > Discoglossus > Discoglossus pictus. The sequence goes on from CM050164.1 coordinate 113,551,349, forward strand.
GTTCCTCCTATTTTTCTTTTCTTCATAGTGGCTATGTACCAGGAGATCTTTTAGGTTTTTTGCTCTTCTGTATGTAATTGTACTTTGTTCTGTAAGTACTTCATCCAGATCTCTGTCTAATTTCAAGATGTTCCAGTGTTTTTGCAATATAGATCTTATTTGTTGGGATTGACTTGAGAAGTTTGTGATGAATCGTATAGGTTGTTGTTTTTTGTCTCTTTTATTTTCAACCAATAGTTGATTTCTATCCTGTGTTAAGGCCCTATGGTATGCTTTCTTCAACACTTTTTTGTGTATCCTCTTTGAATGAATCTTTCCTGTAGTTCTTTAGCTTGTATTTTGAATTCTTGATGACTGCTACAGTTTCTTTTTATACGTAGATACTGGCCTGTTGGTATGGCTTTCTTTGTTGAAATTGGATGGTGACTCTTCCAGTGTAACAACGAGTTTGTTGCTGTTGTTTTTCTATAAGTTCTTGTAGCTAGTTCTTTTTTGGAATTTACATAGATGCTTAAATCAAGGAATGTCACTATTTCTTTATTGAACTCATATGTTAATTTTAAATTTTGTTCATTATTATTCAATTTTTTTATGAACTCTTTGAGTTCTTCTTCAGAGCCTGACCATATGACCAATATATCGTCAATGAATCTTATCCATAGTTCTATTTTTTGTGTATAAGATTCATTGTTTTCTGAGAATACTATATTGATTGGCATATAAAAATAACAAATTACAATACAGTGCCAATGGTGGCCATCTTGAGAGCTTTCTACTTTACAAGAAATAGACCCTATGCAGAGGCAGTTTTAAAACATATGTATAAATAATGTTTGTTCAAAATAACAGAACTTGTTTATAGTTTATTTAACATTAACCGATATCTTATGAATTAAAAAGATGTCTCCTAAATTATTTGAAAAGTACAAGAGAGAAATTATTTGTTATTTTAATATGACCAAGCCTAGACAAGCATAACACTTTTTTTTGTCAGAGTATACAAATACAACTACAAATGTACTGGTGGTATTACTATTATTAAAAAATATACATAGCATACAGCTCTCTTATTTCACAAAATGTGGAACTGTCAATCTCCATTAATAATATATAGGCAGGATTTGTTTCAAGTAGTGTTAGAATAAAAAAATCAATAGCCTGGACTATGCATGAAATATGATTTAATCCACATTCTCGCCATTTAGATTTTTGTAAACTATTTTGTCTAATTACTGTGGACAAATAACACATTTACAGTTTAATTAACTAAATAACCTTTGGGTAACTTTTCATTTTAATTGTAATTTTATCTTAGCAGATTCATCAAGCTGATTTATAGCTATGCCCTCGGAGAACTGTCTTTGGAATTACAACAGCATTTCTTTCTACATTTTATCCCCTGAGAAAACCACATAATTTACTTAATCTCTGGAATCTGTAAAGATTTTCTTTTAAATCAAGTATTTCAGCCTAAATGTTAAACGAAAAACAAATATAAAAAAAGAACTGCTTTGATTGGTTTGCTGTATTTCACATTTATCATTATTTTATATATTGAAACTGTTGTTTAGATTATTTCACCTGCAATATGGAAATATCTCTCCCAGATACTGTATACCTGATTTAAATCACTGTATTCCACTGCATACCTGTCTTTAAATTTATTGACAAAATGGTCATGCATACAGCCTTTTCTCTAGGAATATTCCAGAGATATTTTATTAATACAGTTATTAAGCATTTAACTTCAAAGCATAAAATTCATTCTCAGTAAATGGTAATGATCCAGTATCTGACCGATTGCCTTTTCTTACAGGTGGGTCTAATGAGGCACAAACGGATATGATGAACACATCTCTAAAATAAAATATTATATTACTTGATGAACAGAAGCATTACAGAGTATTGAAAGCAACCTCATAAATATGAACATTTAGGTAAAATGGACACTCATAAAGGCAGCCCCTGGACACAGCACGGGAGAGAGTGCTTTTGATGAGGCTTAGTGCAGGGGAGTAATTGTCTACTTTGAGCTGGTGGTTTCCTGCTCTTGTAAGTTAGACAGATGGGAGTAAATAAGAAAATGTGTCTTCCCCTATTGTTTCAATGCATATCAGCCAGCTGTGGGAGCACGCTGTTCTTCATGGAGTAGAAACCCCCAGTCCCACCTCTTCTATACCCAGGAAAAGATGAAGAAGCTCTAGTGCTAAAAAGAACATCTAGAAGTGCCACAGTGCCACCTCTACTGCATTCTGCAGCTCAAGTTGAAACATCCTTACAAAATGCAATTGCAGCATCTACCCTCACATCTACATCTTTTCAGATGCCTGATCTACTGCTAATACACAGACTGCCTTGTCATCACTGCTGTTGCCTCTGATACTGCCCTTGGTCTACTTACTTCAACTGCCCAAGAGTGGCAAAATCCGTGAAGAGCCGTTCAACATAGCAGCTGGAAACCAGCAGCATTACGGAAGTCTATGACCTGCAATTTTGTTTTACGCAGGGCATTTTCAATGAATACATTCTTACCCCAATATTTTTTTCTGTTAATGATGGGCTTGATAAACAGCCTTCATCTGTCACATATGTAATATTCAATCAGGTGGTTACTTTAGTAAGGAGAGCAGGCTGTGTTGCTGGTGCATCCTTCTTCTCATCACCTTTATTGGGATGTCATGTGCAAAATCAGTACGTTGTTGACTTATGCGTGCTGATGGGGAGTTTAATTTCATGTTCTTATTTTCATAAGTTTAGCTCCTATTTACATTGGGTTGCCAGTTATCGTTTGGGTTTAGTTCATTACCTCAATGACTTTTTGTTTGTTGGTTCGGTGGATTCAGGAGATTGTGCAAAGCTTCTGAGCATTTTTAGAACTTTGTCATTGGAGTTTGGGATACATCTGGCTGCTGAAACATCTGAAGACCTCACACTCTCTTAGTTTCTGTGGCATCCAGATGGTTACCAAATTTGATGGAATGTAGATTACCTCTGGCCCAGGTGGATGGCTTTAAGTATTCTGTTGAAAATGTCATGGGATAAGAAAGTTGCTCTTCAGGTTATGCAGTTGTTATTGGGCAAGTTAATTTTTGCTAGTCATATAACGCCCACAAGCAAAATATTTTCATGACATTTATCTTTAGCCACAACTATGGTAAGCCAGCCTCAACATCATATTAGGGTTGAAACTGAGCATAAAGCACTGTAGAGCCTCCACGTCCGCAAATGCGGACACTCGCTTCGCGAGGTCCTCTTTTGCGGGCTGCAATGAGCCTTCGTCTCACTGCAGTTTATGTCCCCCCTACGAGTACTCGAGAGGACCAACAAGAGGGTTTAACACCTGTCCACAGCACTGTACATGCAAATCGAAAATCAATACTGCACTGTAAATGACGGGGAAAGCAATGAAAGACATTAGAATAGAATAGAAAAGCACAACAGTTTAATGCTCGCCAATCGGCAATAAAAAGATAATATTTTTTTATGTTTCATTTTGGGAATCAATGAGTTAAAACATATCATGCCACCCATATGGACTAGAACAGAATTGGCATTTATTTTTATTATTTTGTATTTTGAGGGTTTGCAAGTGCCATCGCATATCGGACCCCCAAACCTAATTAAGTGACATGTAACTTCCATGTTTTACTGCCATAATGATGGTTTCGAAATGGGTGGTTATGGCCTTGCTTAATTGATCATGTTCCCGCCCTGACCTGCATGGTTCACGGCTTCGGCTTTCGGGCCCGTAACTTGCGGGCTTGTTCAATTGAATAGCACCGGAATCATAGCAGACTGCGAACCCGCAGCACGCCTGCAGACATACGGCCTGTATACCGCGAGATGCAGGCTTCTAATTAAATTGGGCTCTAAGTTTTGCTAAATATAACATTATTTATATTTTTACATTAAATTAAAATGACAAGGTGTAGCTCTAACCATTTAAAAATGTAATACTGGTATCACTAGAAATGTTGCTTGCGCTGGTACCCTGGTACACAACCAAGAAACATATTTGATTGCTTGTATATTATATTGCTTATCTTAATTTATATTAATTAAAATACAATGGTATCCTATTATATCTACTGGATTTTCATTACAGAATCAATAATGCTGCTTTATTTGAATGCATGGTTTTATACTTCTACTTGCCACCAGAGGACAAAAAGTAAGAAATTGCTGCAAGGGTAAGCTCTTGAGGAAGTGGGAAAAAATACAGAGTTGTTTAAGATGATATTTTTTTTTAAATTAATGGTGATATTTTTTTTTTACAGAAGTTTTTAGTTAGTGTAGACCTTGCTTTTGGATTAAAGTTCACTAACTAAAAACTTCTGTAAAAAAATATGCTCTTTGCTTATATAGAGCCCTATTCAATTGGCCAAATCGCAATTGAACGAGGCCCATTGTATCCATCCATGCCCATTAGACAGAAAAAAAAAAAAACTGGATAGAGAGAAGTTGAAATCTTTAGGTTGAATTGTACTTTTTGGTTAAGTACTTTCTGGTTAAGTCTCATTTTGGCGTATATGCTGCCATGGCGGACCATTAAAATTAATAAAAAAATATTTAAAGAAAAAAATTATTTTCAAAACTCAGTTTTCCAAAGAATGCAGAATGCAACAACAATGTTACTTTAAACAAGCTGCGCTAGAAATAGTAAAAATGACTTGACATGTAAGATTGCAACTGCCTTTTCAAGTGGTTAGGTTAATACAAAATATTTTATGCAAACTAGGTTATAGATATGGTCAATGTAAATGGAAGAGTAGAGAGCAAAATGTATTTATCTGCCTACAAATTCTATATTTATGTATGTAATCACCTATCAGCCACTGGAGCCGACTGCCATAACAATAAAGATTTCCACGTTGATACTCTCACTCTCTTACATATAATACAGAAAAAAGGCATTTATTGATTTAAGTAATACTTAGTGTGGTAATTCAGCAGACCTTAAACTGACATACAATAAAATATAGCACCAACCTGTGACTGAATATGAGAATCAAGCTAACATTCACATTCGACTGTATATCATACAGGGCTGGAGGTTTGATGAAACATAATACAAATGAGAATCAACAAAATTAAAGGAACTAATGCAAGGAAAATCAATTTACACAGACACAATATATATCAAAGAACTGAGAGGTAAGATATGACAGATTCATAGCACAGGGTCTGTTGTGTCATTAAGTGATATAGATTTATTTTTCTGTAGGGTGATTTAAATGAAAGAACTGTCTGACCTTCACATATCCTTGAATGTATATTACCCAGAACTTGTGTGGTCCTGTACTCTACAATCAGTGTCTGTATGGGGTGATTGTTTTTATACCGAGGCTGCAAAGTTAGCAGACTTTTGAACAGATGGGAAGGCAAAAATGGATTTTCCTAGATTAAGAAAATCATGTTTTACAAGTATTTAATTAGAAGAACTAATATGTCTAGCGCCTACAGATGATTTAAAGAACAGAGATGATAATTAACATGAATATATAGTTAACGTTTATGTCACATAGTACGTTCTAAAGGTAGAGAGATAAATAGGTAGAGAGATAAATTGATATTTGTCAGCTTTAAACTGAAGAAAACTAATTTGAAATTAACCACCCAAAAGTAACAATTGCCTCAATTAAAAATTATAAATATACATTTATTGTATCTTTAGTCAACAAAATATAAATAAACACAAAAATTATGCCACTAGTATTTTTGTGTGATGTAGGCTTAAAGTAAATAAGCTGCATTGGGTATGGGACCTGTTCATTGTTAAGATGCTTAACAAAAAGCGACTTGATAAAGAGAGGCATTATCTCTCGAAAGCTCATCGCTTTACTATGAATACGTTTGTCCAATAAAAAAGGTATCACTATTCACTGCAATATTCTGATTATTCAACTATATATATATATATATATATATATATATATATATATATCCATTTTGGATAATATCTATTTAAAGATGTGTTTTCCAGTTTCTCACTGAAAGGGAATTTTTTGAGTTCTTTGTTCTGTAATAGACATTACATAAGAAAACTCCATAGCTAATTGGTAAAGTTAACTTAAGGTTTCTTAAAGATAATAAGATATTCCTCCCAAAGTTCTCATACATATATAGACTTGATGTCTACTTTATCATTTATAAATTTGTCTATGGTATGTAATACATGACAGTTTTACATTGAGATGTCATTGTAAGCGATAGTGTTTTAATTTTACTACTTGTAGTTCAAAGGTCAATTTAGCTGATTTTATTTTAATTCTTTGTTGTAATTTGATTACCCAAGGGCACCATCTATTGGTAAGATATTTAATGATACTGTGTCTATGGAATACAAATACATAATTTTCTTATTGGTTAAAATATTTTTGACATGATTAGGATTTCTGATTGGTTGCCAAATACATAGCCTGATTGGAATTTCTGATACGCAAATTAAGTTGTGGGTATAATTGGGAGAAAGAATGCTCTCTAGAGACAAGGACAAGGAGACACATACACACACCTCTCAACAAACACAGACTCCTGGACAGACACACCCCAGGGAGAAACTTCCTAAGAAAACATATTAACAACTATTGGGATTTTCCCAAAACACATAGCTAATTCAAAATGCATTCTCCATTATCCTTCACAGATTACTGACAAAAGAATCTATACACTTACATACCAAGAACTTCTTCTGAAATATAAGAATATATCCAGAATTCCAAAGGGCTGAGTCATATGATGAAACCTAACACCAAAACTAGGTATTGTTTCAAAGTCTAATATTTCTCTAAATGTTATTTATTTTTCATTACAATCATGGAAATATTTTGTTAATTTCATATAAAATAGATTGCTATATCAATATTTATCTGATATATACAATATACCACTACAATTTGTGAATTATAAGTTGACATATAATTTGCAAATTAATGTCATAAATACAACAAATATCAGCTGTGATAGCAATCTAATATATCTGATAATTAATTGTAATGAAAAACATTTTCTCTTTTGAATTAGAGATAATTCGGCTATGAAATAATTTGATATTAAAATGGTATGATATCTTACTATGTCTGATGTCATAATTACCATATTTAATTATAGTAAGCATATTGTGCATGTCTTATATCTGATTAGGTGGACTATGTTATAATAACTGATACTTAATAATTGCTGTACCTTGATATATATATTTTGTTATATTAAAATACACTGAATTAGTGTCTATATTCATTTATAATAAATATATTCCCACATAATACAGTTCTGTTTATTTCACGAGGCCAAAGCTTACATATATCGTACAGTAAGAACTTGAAATTAGTCGAAATTGGCAAATATGTACATTTGTAATTAATATTAATAAAGATTATTGATATTAGTAATATTACCATATTAATTGCCAAAACCCACAACATATGTGTTAACCTATCCAAAAACTAAAGAATTGCAAGGCCCTGTCAATAAAATGCTTAAATCTCAAAGGATGTGCCAATGAGTCCAGCATTTTGCCAGACATGTGAGCTGATTTACAAAAAACAAAGAAACACGTTTCAAACAATTAAAATGTATTTTTACAGAGTCTTTTTAATAAAACATTATATACAGGTGAATAGACTCTGTTAAATAGCCTGATATTCAAATAACAGAGTTTGTGAATCTTTTAACATCACCACATAAGTATTTCTCTATTTATTGTTTTGTTTTTTGTCTTTGCATTGCTTTTTTTTTACATGCACTACAAAGAAATGCAAGGTCTAACGCAAAGGTTACTAATTCTGGAAATTCACAATACTTCATAGATGTTGTAATGCATAAGCTTTGAAGTGTATAGAAAAAATAAAATAAGAAATACAGCATAAATGCTAAGTAGTTATAGTCATAGAAAGACATAATCAACCAGATGTACTAAGGGTGAGAAGTCAAAAAAAGTCTTAGGGCCTCATTCTATTACGGCCGCAGCCGCTGCGGGGCCGCAAGGACCGGCCGCAAGCTTTACGGCTATTCTATTCCCCTCCGGCCGGGGACTCTGGCAGGCTTGCGGCCAGCGCCTTGCTATCCCTTGCGGCCGATCGCGCCGGAGGAAAGCCTTTGATCTAAAACGGCAGCAAGGAAATCGGCCGTAAGAAAAGCCTGGTTGCGATTCTATTGCTACGGGAACCCTGTCTGCAAGGCTAAAAACGAGCCGCAGCTTACTTGCAGCAAACAGGTCTCGCTAGCACTAATTAAGCACATAAAATAGCTCAAATAAAGCCATCCTGCACTTTGAGAAGACTATAAAGGGATTTTAGGTGTTAGAAAAAATAGCACATAATTATCCTATACTCATATCCGTAAAATATTTTATTTTTAATATACGTAAAATATACATGTAAAAAGTCCAGAGTGCTTGGAGCACTTCAGACCCGCCCACGCCGCAGCCGGAAAATAAACAGTTAATTTGAACTCGGGTTTGGGCTGATGTGCAAGCTTGAGAGGGGGTTACTTTTAATCCTCATGCCCCCCAATATGATCCCTAGCATTTACAGAGCTGTACAGTGCAGGCTTGAATTTATTTTTGCGTTTTTATATTTCAGAGCTTACGGCCGGTTTCAAGATATGCGGCCGGCCGTAAGGGGAGATCCTTGCGGGGCCGTATAATAGAATCGCGAGTTAACAGAACCCCCGCAAGGAATCGCAGCCTTACGGCCGATTTACGGCCGGTAATAGAATGAGGCCCTTAGTAAATAAGGAAGCACAGCATCTGAGTTCTGCTTCATAGCACAGTACATCTTGTTCACTGAATCAACTAACTAAAATACTTATTTCTAACTAAAGTAGATTGATTAAAACTAGTGAAGAATCTAATGTACTATAAATGAGGAATCTCATGTACTATAAATGAAAGCCAAACCAGAAGATATTTAAATGAAAGTACTTCAATGGATAACTAGATGTATTTCATGATTTATTAATTACTTATTTGGACGACCCATAAAAGGGCAATCAGTATGATATTAGGTTAACAAGACAAATTCTACAATGTGTATTTTTTATATGAGTTTACCAATCTCTACAGCAGGGATGGATTGCACCTTAATGATGAGGGAGCTTTTGTGTTAGGGGATAGGATGATAAAAAGGTTGGAGGAGTTTTTAAACTAGTAGGTGGGGGCAGGGACTAGATATAAGTAATGGGGTAAAAGTGTAGAGGGCATAAGGGATGAATTAACAACTCATAAGGGAGGAGATGGGGGAGGGGTAGTATAGTCAATAGGGAGGTAATACTAAGTAACTCAAGTACAGTGGCAGGCACTTCAGAACTACAGACTCATCACATAAGGTGTATGCTCGCTAATGCCAGAAGCTTGCCAGAAGAAATAGGAGAGTTTGAATTATTAGTAATTAATGAAAAATGGTATTTAATAGGCATTACCAAAATGTGGTGGGATGAATCTCATGACTGGACTGTTAATCTGGATGGTTATAACCTATTTTGGAAAGAAAGGGGCAATTTTAAAAGAGGAGGAGGGATTTTGTCTTTATGGTGGAACTGGTGATAAAGTTGAATATTTGTGGGTAGAGTTAAATAGCGGAGCAGCAAATTGCCAAAGAATATTAGTAGGAGTATGCTATAAACCCCCAAATATAGCTGAAAGGGAGGAAATACAATTATTGTTACAGATTGGAAATACAGATAAGCATGGGCAAGTTCTAATAATGGGAGATTTTAATTACCCTGAAATAAACTGGATAAATGAGACCAGCAGTTCAGCTAAGGGTAGCAAGTTCTTGAGTACACTCAGGGATCATTATCTGGCCCAGGTTATACAAAAGCCTACTAGAAATGCAGCTATCTTAGATTTAGTCATCACAAAAATTATTGATATAGTATCAAATGTTGAAATAGGGCAACCTTTTGAAAAACAGTAATCACAACACAGTCTCATTTGAGATTGAATTAAAAAAATGTTAAGGGGCCAACAAAATCTCTTAATTTTAAAAGGGCAGATTTTAACGGTCTAAGGGCAGCAATACAAAGTGTAGACTGGGACAGAGAACTGACAGTTAAAAAAATATATATATAAATGGACAACATTTAAATCCTTACTAAATATACACACTTATCACCATATACCAAGTGGGAATAAAAGTAAAAGGAGTAAATCACATCCATTGTGGCTTAACAATGATTTAAAAATCAAGATACAAAGTAAGAAACAGGCATTTAAATTATACAAACAAGAGGGGACAGAGACTGATTTAGTACAAGGAAATCAACAGGGCTTGCAAAAGGGCATTAGACTGTTTAAAAGAGAAAATGACAAATTTGTTGCAAAAAGAGAGTAAGACTAACCCTAAAATATTTTTTAAGTATATTGATGGGAAGAAGGCGAGGAAGGAAGCTTTAGGAACATTATAATGTAAAAAAGGCTGTCTGAAGATTAGTGACCAGGAAAAGGCAGATGAGCTAAATAGGTTATTTTCTTCGGTATACACAAGGGAGGTGCCAGTGGTTGGGACACTGCAACATAATGATGCTACACTACCTTTGCCAAATAATTGGTTAACACAGGAAGTAATCTAAAAGAGGTTGGAAAAAATAAATGTTAATAAAGCCCCGGGCCCTGATGGAATACATCCACAGCTACTGAGGGAACTGGGTTCTGTAATAGCCAAACCATTATATTTAATTTTTCAAGATTCACTCAACACAGGGTCTCTACCAGATGACTGAAGAAAAGCAGATGTGATACCTATATTTAAAAAGAGAGCAAGAGCAAATCTGCGGAATTATAGACCAGTGAGCCTCACTTCTGTAATGGGGAAGCTTTTAGAAGGGTTAATTAGGGATAATAAACAAGAATATATCTATTTGAACAGGATTAAAAGTAGGAGTCAATGTGGATTTATGAGGGATAGGTCATGTCAAATAAATCTAATTAGTTTCTATGAGAAGGTTAGTAGAAACCTGGATCAAGGCAACTCAGTGGATGTATTATTTTTGGATTTTGCTAAGGCTTTTGATACAGTGCCACATGGGAGATTATTGCGTAAACTAAGAGATACAGGAACTGCAGTAAATATCTGCTCATGGATTGAGAGCTGGCTAAGAGACATGAAGCAAAGGGTTGTTGTAAATGGAACATACTCCGATTGGACTAATGTGGTAAGTGAGGTTCCTCAGGGTTCAGTATTAGGTCCTCTTCTTTTTAACATATTTATTAATGACTTAGAGGTAGGATTGGAGTGTGGTGTCTCCATTTTCGCTGATGACACGAAGTTGTGCAAGGTAATTAAATCAGATAATGATGTTCTTTTACCTCCAAAGGGATTTACATAAAATTGAGGAATGGGCATCTAAATGGCAGATGACATTTAATACGAATAAATGTAAAGTTATGCATCTGGGAAGGAAAATAGCCATGCAATTTATAATCTCCCTGAAGCAAGTCTAGGGGTATCAGATATTGAAAGGGATTTGGGAGTGCTTGTGGACAACCACCTAGGTAACAGTGCTCAAAGCCAAGCAGGAGCTGCAAAGGCAAATACATATTAGCATGTATTAAGAAGGGTATAGAAGCAAGGGAAGCAAATATAATTCTGCCACAATACAAATCTCTAGTACGCCCTCATTTGGAATATGGAGTACAATTTTGGGTACCACTTCATAAAAAGGACATTTTAGAGCTGGAAAAGGTACAGAGGAGGGCAACAAAACTAATAGGGTAATGGAGGGGCTAAGGTTTGAAGAAAGACTAACTAAATTAAACTTTTTTTCTCTAAAAAAAAAAAGGCATCTAAGAGGAGATATGATTACCTTATATAAATACATCCAGGGTCAGTATAAAGATTTGTCAAGGGAGCTTTTTGTGCCAAGAGGTTTTCAACTGACAAGAGGACATCCCTTGAGGTTAAAAGTAAAAAGATTCCACCTTAAAGAAAGAAAAGGGTTCTTCCCAGTAAGGGTGGTTAATCTGTGAAATTCTCTACCAGAGGAGGTGATAACAGCGGATTTGAGAGATAACTTTAAATAGGCACTGGATTTATTTCTAATTAAAAAGGGAATTCAGGGTTATCCTGGATAATTAGAGAGAGAGTACTGATCCAGGGAGAAATCCGATCGCCAGTGTCTGGGGTCCAGAAGGAATTTTTTCCCTTTGAGACGATTGGCTAAGTTTCACTTGTTTTTTGTTTTTTTTCTGATTGCCTTCCGCTGGATTAATTAATAATAAAAATAAAAAATAAAAATAATAAATAAATAATTAAATTGTTGATTATTAATTAATTAACAACTCATTAATTAATAACTAATCCACATATTGCAGATCAAAAGAGATCTTAAAAGGTTGAACTTGATGGACTGAAAGTCTTTTTTCAACCTTAATTACTATGGGCCTCATTCTATTAGCGGCCGCAGCCGTTGCGGGGCCGCAAGGACCGGCCGCAAGCTAATCTGCTATTCTATTCCCTTACGGCCGGGGATTCCGGCAGGCTTGCGGCCGGTGCCTTGCTATCTCTTGCGGCCGCTCGCGCCGGAGGAAAGCCTTTGATCTAAAACGGCCGCAAGAGATTTGCAATTCAATTGCTCCGGGAAATCTCTCTGCAAGGCTAAAAGCGAGCCGCAGCTTACTTGCAGGAAAGAGGTCTCGCTAGCACCAATTAAGCACATAAAATAGCTCAAATAAAGCCATCCTGCACTTTGAGAAGACTATAAAGGGATTTTAGGTGTTAGAAAAAATAGCACATAATTATCCTGTACTCAAATCCGTAAAATATTTTATTTTTAATATCCGTAAAATATCCATGTAAAAAGTCCAGAGTGCTTGGAGCACCTCAGACACACCCACGCCGCAGCCGGAAAATAAACAGTTAATTTGAACTCGGGTTTGGGCTGATGTGCAAGCTTGAGAGGGGGTTCCTTTTAATCCTCATGTCCCCCAATATGATCCCTAGCATTTACAGAGCTGTACAGTGCAGGCTTGAATTTATTTTTGAGTTTTTAGATTTCACAGATTACGGCCGGTTCCAAGATATGCGGCCGGCCGTAAAAGGAGATCCTTGCGGGGCCGTATAATAGAATCGCGAGTTAACAGAACCCCCGTAAGGAATCGCAGCCTTACGGCCGATTTACGGCCGATAATAGAATGAGGCCCTATGTAACTATGATATACATGCCAAGGAAACAATGAGCCTTTCAAGACAACAAATCAATACACCCCTAATTCTCCTACTGTAGCTTATAGGAGCAATCTGCAGATTGTGACTTCATGCTCATCTCAGCACACCAGCAATTTAGATCTGGACATCAGTCATGGAGAGAAATCAGACCACATCGTTATTTAGTGTATAGAAGAGAGAACACTTATTTATTGTTAGAGATATTTTAAACATCACAAAATAAACCATCCCCCAGTTCTAGCCTATCCTCTTGGGCCAGTGAGGCTTGTTTATATCTCCCCACACAAATTATTATCTGTTGGATGGGTCTGAATTCTTATTGTGGCCTCCTCACCCCATCAGCAGCCATAGCCCCCCTCCCACCACCAGAAACACAAGGTCATCTGGCTAGGTCACTAATATCCCAGGTCTGTGTTAATCCTGAGGCCTGCTAAGGGGGCAGAGGACATTCCAACCTCCAGGTCAGAGGCCAGGTGACTAGCAAATTACTGACTATGTGGTTTTAAAAGTATTATTTTCTTATATGAGTTATTTGGGAATATATTGCACAATCTACAATAATAGAAAATAAATACACAAATTAAACAAGCAACAAGATATTCACATTAGTCACTTTTTATATAACATTGAATGTCCATTTTGATAGCCTTGATGTTATTAATGAGATATTTATGAAAAGGGAGAAAAAAAAGAGCATTTTGAAAGCTAGACACTATACCCTTGGAACATAGTGAATATAAGAATTTGCTTGAGATATAATGAGGAGACTGATTATGTAAAATGAAATTTAACCTTTATTGAAAATAATAAAATATACCACTTAATACACGTCGTATAAAACACAGGTGACAGTTGAAGCAATTGAGAAACACGCATGTCAGACCTACTATTCCGGTGGTCCTGCAGTGATGATGCCATAGGCCCTCGTCTGAGAGCTAAGAAAATAAACGCAGCTTTTCTTTTGTGCTGCATAAATCCAGTATACACAGGCCAACAAAGGGACAGATCAGGAGGTGAGTGAAGTGTAAAGGCATAATACATGGAGCACACAAAAATAGGGTGCAAGTAGTGGATCCCGTCTACCTCCACTAAAACTGAATATTTGTAGGTTAACAGATAGCCCTTAATAATCATTTTTTTTTATCCCTGTAGGTGGCTAGATGTGTATGGATTTAATAATATCTCCTTTGCTATTTATTATTTTTAAGTATTTGACCTAAGATAAATTAATGTGACGTTCTTAATACTACTATCAATTAAACATAAATACTTATGTGGGACTTGTTGCTGTATTTTGCTATGTTTCTATGTGGTTTTATACGACGTGTATTAAGTGGTATATTTTATTATATTCAATAAAGGTTACATTTTATTTTACATATTCAGTATCCTCCTTATTATCTAAAACCATTTCTAACATTCAATATGTTTCAAGGGGATAGTGTCTAGCTTTCAGAATGATCTTTTTTCTCCCTTTTCATAAATAGTTGTTTTTCACGCATTCGGCTAGTCACTTAATTTACCTGAAAAATACTTTGAGTATTAATATACCTGTGAAACACTTAGGGCCACATTCAATTTGAAGTCCGTAACTTGATCGCAGACAGCCAAATGTCTGCGAGTGAGTTGGGGGCTCCTGGTCCTCTCAGATTGTGATGCTATTCAATTGCTGAAGGGCACAAGTTACTGGCTCCAAGCCAAAACCCGTAAACCAACCAATTAACCATTACCATTTTTTCAAGCTCGTAACCCGGAAGCCGATCCGAGCCCGCAAAAAGATGCCAACTGAATAGCAAAATAGCTTGTGAGCTCATTTACAGGCTTCCATGTCTCAAATTGGCTCAATTGAATGTGGCCCTTAGTGATTTAGATTATTACATTAGAGTAATAATAAAAGTTAGTGAGACTAGAAATTTGGTCTGATTAACAAACATCAGGAATTGGATACCACTTGAAGACTATAAATATATGTTTCCTGATCTTATCAATTAGATGTGTAAGAGTCCCAGATAACAGTGGTACTTGTTGGGGTGCAGGGGAGTCCCAAAATCTGTCATGACAGAGTAATATTAGGATGCCCTGTAAATACATAAAGGCTTGGAGAAATGCATTTTTTAGCTTTTGATTCAGAACTTGCCAAAACAATATCATATTAGATATCCATAATCTAACACAGAAACCTTAAAATAAACAGTTTTTTTTCACTCAAGATAGCTATATGCTTTTCCAGTTTAATATGAGGCACGCTGATCCCTATAATAGTTTTCTATGGGGATGGAGCTAATTAATTTCACTAAAGAACCCATTACACCCATTTGTTTCACTAAAGAACCCATTACATTGGTGCCGTGGAAAACACTTCAAGTTTAATGAGTAAGCATAAAACTTACCAATAAAATAAAATACAATATTATAGCTAGAAAAATAAGGAACTTATAATCTAGATCTATCATTTGCTAATTCATTTCTAAGCATGGTGAAATGCTAAACTAAGGAAACCTTTACAATTCTGTAAACTCTCTCTGTGTCTGTGATAGAAAAATTACAATATTTCTCAAGATGCAATCTTGAGATCTTTGCTTTACTAGAGACAATCAAAACCAGTTTTAATAGTACAGAAGATACTGAATTGTTTATTTCAGAAAATAATAATATAAAACTAATTTTAAAAACACTTAAAATACATCACTATTTTTATAATCACATATATAGTTGTGAGCGTACGAGTTGTTGCTAACGCTGCGGGCTCGCGAAGCGAGGGCACTGTGCCAGGTTCTCAGTTGCTGGCATGGAGCGCCTGCGGCGCTCCTTGCCAGCACCTGAGGACCTCGCAAAGCGAGGTCTTCAGTTGCAGCAACTGCGACCCTTGCAAAATTTCAAAAAAAGTTTACGTCGCAACACATTACGACACTCGCAAACAACATACGACACACGTTCACACACATTACGACACTCGCAAACAACATACGACACACGTTCACACACATTACGGCCTCGCAACACTCGGACGCAACTCGCGAACATTACAAAATTAAAAACACAATACATACACACAGCACATATATAAAAACCTTACCTACACAAACAGGAAGCACCCAGGACCTCAAAAATGCAACTTACAACTTAATTGCACTCAAAATAAAAGAGTTTAGACGCTAAATAGTTGGTTAAGCGACACAAAAAATGGCCGACGAATAAAACGAAAACGAGGCTACACACGCAAACACCATACGAGACACGTTACCACACATTACGACTTCGCAAACATCGGACGCAACACGCTGACATACAAACATTTAAAACTTAAGAAAGACACACAACAAACACATAAAAAGCTTACCTACAGCAAGAGGAACCAGCCAGCACCTCAAAAAAACAAGTTACACCTACATTTAAATCAAAATAAAACACTTTAGACACTAATACAATCGCTAAGCGAGAGAAAAAATGGCCGACGAACAAAACGAAAACGAGGCTTCAGACGTAACTACACTACACTTACTCGCAATAATGAAACACATACTATGCGGAACGTATCACAATCATATTAAACACCATTTTGAACAGTAATACGCAGAAAATGGCGGATGGAACGCAAATTGTAAGCTGGAACGCAAATAGCGCATGCGTATTGCGTTCTAACGGTCTCACTTTCCAGAACTTTCTACAAGTTTATAATTACTGCCTATTTCAAACAAAAAAATACATTTCTCCTCAGGTGATCAACGGAGTGACTTCTGAGATAACTTCTGCTTTTACTTGAGAAGACAATTCTTTACACATTACTACTTTGCATTGTGCAAATTACAACTGAGAGGTAAGCTATAATATATTACATTTTATTATCAGGACAGGTCAAACAAATAAAAAAAATAAATAGCATTTATGTAGTGACATATATGGCACATTTATGTGTATAGGCTCAAAAAAAAAATACGGTTCATTTAACAAAACAACAAAAAAACATAATTCAATATTAAACAGAGGTTTATGTATAGTGACATGTGACACGCACATATATGTCTATAATGTATAGTGACATCTGACACGCACATAAATGTCTATAATGTATAGTGACATCTGACACGCACGTATATGTATAGAATGTATAGTGGCATGTGACATGCACATTTATGTGTATTGCCCCTGCATAGTGGCATGTGACACGGACATATATGTGTATCATGTATATTGACATGTGACACACACATTTATGTGTACTGCCCCTTCATAGTGACATGTGACACGGACATATATGTGTATAATGTATAGTGACATGTGATACGCACATTTATGTGTATTGCCACTGCAACAAAATTAGCTTAAAACAAAATCAGTAAACAACTACATTTAAATGACATTATATGTCATGTATACTGATATGTCACACGCACATATATGTGTATCATCTATAGTTACATCTCACACACACACATTTATGTGTGTTGGAAAAAAAAAATATAAGGTTAATTTAACCATTTAAATATGAGTCATGTATACTGATATGTCACACGTACACAAAATAATTACATTAAACTATAGAATGTGCTTCATGTATGTGACATATGTGTGTAGCCCCCAACAAAAAATAAGGTTAATTGAAAAAAATTACACAACTATATTTCAATGACATTCATTTACTTCAATTCAATAGATCATATAAAGCTGAATCTTTTTATTTCTTTGAATATTCAAACAGACTCTGCATCAATAGCGTCTCTCAACAATTTGCACCGTGCACTGTGAAGCACAATCCCTTTTAAAGAACACCAACAAAGAAGAAGAGGTAAGATACAACAAGACATTACATGCTCAAAAGGCCATGCTTTGCTAGATGAAAAATTATAAATATACAAATAACTATTTCACTTTCTTTTTCAAACAGACACTACAAGAAGACCGGCGGATTAAGATTGGCAGGAAGGGACCCTCTGTCATTCGACACTTCAATCAAGGTAAAGTATTAAGTATAAAAAAGAACCGAACCATGAGCCTTATTCAATTGCGACTTCCTCAATTGAATAGGGCTCTATATAAGCACATAACATATTTTTTATACAAAACTTTTTAGTTACTGAATTTCTAACCACAATCAAGGTTTTCAATAACTAAAAACTTTGCTCAATAAATATGTTATGTGCTTATATAGAGCCCTCTTCAATTGGCAAAATTGCAATTCAATGAGGACCTATATATCTTTAATGGCCAAGGGCCTCACTCAAATGTGATTTGCCCATGTCAATAGGGCTCTATATAAGCACAGAGCATATTTTTTAAAGGAAATTTTTCTTTTGTGAACACAAGTTCACTAAATACAAAATTACGTAAAAAAATATGCTCTGTGCTGATATTGAGCTCTATTCCATTGGCCAAAACACAATTGAATGAGGAGCTCACAATATAACAAATGCAGTAACCAAAGGCCCTCATTCAATTGCTATTTTGGACAATTAAATATGGCTATAAATAAGCACTTTTAGGCCCTTATTCTATTTTAACAAATATATGTGATGTGCTTATTTACAACCCTATTCAATTTTCAACATTGCAATTCAATGACGGCCTTAGAGTATTATTACATTGTAAAAAATGCAATTGAATGAGGGGCAAACTATGCAACATATGGTACACACAAAGGCCCTCATTCAATTGCAATTTGCCCAATTGAATAGGGCTCTAAATAACAACATAACAATTTTTTTAAAATAAGTTTTTAGTTACTAAAAATATATCCAAAATAAAGTTTTTAAATGACTAAAAACTTATTTAAAAAAATATGCTATGTGCTTATTTAGGGCACGATTCAATTAGCCAAATCGCAATTGAATGAGACACAAACTGCTACACACAAAACAGAATTTCTTATTCAATGTTTAACAACCTATAAGCCTTACAAAGAAGCAAAAATAAGAATAACAAAAGTGTTGTGCACCTAATAGCATTGTACAAAAAATCACACAAACTCATAGGAAACTACATTAACATTCTTCTTTAATGTTTAACAACCTATAACCAGTACAATCAAGAATAAATAACTTTTGCACAAGTGGTGCGCACCAAACAGGATTGTCAAAAACTAACACAAACACATAGCAAACTACATTAATTATATTATTTCATGTTTCACTAACTATAAGCATCCCAATAAAGGTTAAATAAGTATACCACAAGTGGTGTGCACAAAACAGGATTGTACAAAAAATAACATAAACACATAGCAAAATAAATTTATATTCTTATTTAATATCTCATAACCCACAAGCCTTTACTAAGAACCTTCAATAAGAATAACAAAAGTTGTGGGATTGTACAGAAAGTAAAAAAAAAAAAAGATAGAAAAAAATAACCATAACTGATACAATACAGTCAAATTAATACATTTTCAAATTATTTAAAAGACATTTCACTCAAACAACATTTTCTATTTTATATTACAACAGATACTACGTGAAGACAATCGGACGAGGACTTTTTCCACAGGACCGGACCATCGGACGAGGACTCGGACCAGACCAGCAGACGAGAAATTTCAACACAGGACCAGACCATCGGACGAGGACTTTCACCAACGGACCACAACATCGGACGAGGGATATTGCCACAGGACCACAACATCGGACGAGGGCTATCGCCACAGGACCACACCATCGGACGAGGACTTCCAACAGAGGACCACACCATTGGACAACGATTTTGAACCGAGGACCAACAAACATTCGGATTTAAATCACACTTCAACCAAGGTAAAGTATAATAAGTACTAAAGTATAAAACTAAAGAAACTGCTTTCAGTTGCATCTGTGTCAACAGAAAAAAAAAAATAATTAATTTACTATCTCCATTATTTTATTTAAATTGCTACTATGCAATACATAGCTCAATAACCACATCACTTTTTTTTTTAGCAAAGAAGTTTTGCAGTGGTAAATATCTATCCACAAACAACGTTTTTAATCAATAAAACCATTATTTTAAAAAAATATGTTACATGCTTATTTACAGCACTATTCCATTGGCCAAATTCTTAGCCAGTGAGGACAGGAATTATAAATTTAACTAAATATAAATGATACATTCTAAATATAAATGATACCTTAATGATTTGCCTTTTATTTCACCAATTGTGCACAAGAATCTTTAACAGGAATTACAAATTTAAATATACACAATTACATTTATTTTTTTTCCTTTACAGATCAATATGGCTGATAACGAGACCAAAGAAGAGAAGAAAAGACGTCAAACTAGAGAAAGACAAGAGAGATGGGCCGCACAGCAGACACCGGAGGAGAAAGAAATTCGACGAGAAAAAGAACGCAAAAGACTTGCAAATAAAAGAATATCAGCTGCAAAAATGAAAGATACAACCAAAAAAAATAAAAAGATAATAAAGCATTTACAAACTGTTCCTAAAACATCAGATGACATTTTACAAGATACCAGTCAAGACAGACCAAAAAAAGCAACTACAAAAGCAAAGCATTTACAAACTCTTACTAAAAACTTACAGGACATTTCAACCAAACAAGTACAACATATACCAAGAAAATCCACGAAAAAAACTAAACATTTAGAACCTGTTGTTGAAACATTTCATGACTTTTCATCTGATGAATATGAAAGTCAACATCCCATATGCTTTGCAAATTGTCCTTTACTGAAGTCTTTAGCAGTAGAGGTTCATAGTTGTGGGGACATGACTACTCAATGTCAATTTTGTGAGGCTTATTATTTTAAACAGGAGAGACCCCGAGATGGACAATTTATTAGTTGTTGTCAAAAAGGAAAGTTCAAACTTCCACAAAGGAAACAATTTCCAACCTATTTTCAAAATATTATGACTGAACCCACTTTTCCAAATTACAAAAATTTTAAGACAAACATAAGATCCTACAATAGTGCCATATCATTTGCATCTATGGGGGCAACATTGGCTGCTAATGTACCAGGACATGGTCCTTACTGTTTTAAAGTCCAAGGACAAATTTATCATCGGACTTCACATTTACATCCAGAGGAAGGAGAGCAAAGAAAATTCGCTCAACTATATGTCCTAGATACAATGGAAGCTGTTGACCAACGTATGCAGATGGAAGAAAATAAAAAATGCTTACCCAGTGTTTTTATAGAGCTAAATAACATTATGGACAACAATCCCTACAGTAAAGCTTACAAAAAATTGGCAGAAGTAGAAAATGAACAACAACTTCATGCACAAAGACATCAATTACCCATGCCAAAGGTTAATATGGTGCTTAAAAGAGACAGACATACTGATAAACGTCGTTATAACTTGCCAACATCAAATGAGGTTGCAATGGTCTTCCAGAATGATGAAGGAGAACCACCATTTCAAAGAGAGATTAGAGTATATCCCAGAAATGAGGACCAACCATTTATTAATATTAATATCTTAAGTCCAAATTTAGATCCAATGACATATCCCATCTTTTTCCCACACGGAGAAGCAGGTTGGCAACCAAAATTAACCCTTCCCAGTTACCCAAATGCTAAAGCCAGAATCCGAAATAATGTTTCTATGCTTGAATTTAAAGTTGCTCAAATTGCCATTAGAGATGAATTTAATCCAATTTTATGTGGTGGGAAACTAACACAACAATGGATTATTGATTCATATTTGCAAGTTGAGGCAAATAATTTAAACTTTATAAAATATCAACAAGATAAACTACGTGTAGAACAATATTGTGGACTCATGGACTATGTTGCTGACGTGGCTACAAGCAGAGACATGACAGCTGGCAAAGCCATCATTTTACCATCTTCCTTTCAAGGATCTCCTCGAAATATGAGAGAAAGATACAATGATGCTATGGCTATTGTGACAAAATTTGGAAAACCAGATTTATTTGTGACATTTACATGTAATCCACAATGGCCAGAAATTAATCAAAATCTACTTCTTGGACAAAGTGCTTCAGATCGACCAGATTTAGTAGCCAGAGTTTTTAAGATCAAATTAAATGAATTAATACGTGACTTCACTATAAATCAGTTATTTGGCAAATGTCTTGCTTATGTATATACCATTGAATTTCAAAAAAGAGGCCTTCCACATGCACATCTTCTCATAATACTTCAAGAGAAAGATAAATTAGATACTTCGGACAAAGTGGATGCAGTCATAGTTGCTGAACTACCACATCCAGAACTATATGGTAGACTATATGAGATTGTTACTCATCGCATGATTCATGGACCCTGTGGAGACCTTAATCCACAATCACCATGTATGGAAAATAATCAATGTTCAAAAGATTTTCCAAAAGATTATAGAGACAAAACATATGCAAATTGTGATGGATATCCACTTTATAAAAGAAGAGAAGGAGATAGTGCCATTATTCGTGGAAAAAAAGTGGACAATAGATATGTAGTACCCTACAATCCACATTTACTCATGAAGTACAACGCCCACATCAACGTAGAAGCCTGCACTTCCATCAAATCCATTAAATATGTCTACAAATATATTTACAAAGGTTACGATGCAGCTACTGTAGTCGTCAAAAGTGCAGACAACCCTGAAAGTAGTGAGTTAGTACATGATGAACTTGCATCTCATGTAGATGCTCGCTATGTCAGTGCACCAGAAGCTATGTGGCGGCTTTTACAATTTGAAATGCATGATAGATCACATGCAGTATATAGGTTAGCAGTACATTTGCCACAACGACATTTAGTCTATTTCCATGCTGGAAATGAAATAAATGCATTGGCCCAAAGTGAAGATCGTCACACTACACTAACTGAATGGTTTGCATTAAATTCCACTGATGCTCAAGCAACACAATACTTATATATTGAAATTCCATATCACTATGTTTTTGTGAATGGATTATGGAGAGCAAGAAAAACCAGAGGCAATAAAATAATTCCACGAATTTACACAGTCAGTCCAAGAGATGTTGAACGTTTTTGCTTACGGATATTACTTTTAAATGTTCCAGGAGCACAAAGTTTTGAACAATTAAGAACTGTTAATGACATTGTATATGAATCCTTCCATTTAGCTGCAAGACATAGAAACTTACTCGCTGATGATACAGAGTGGGAAAGATGTTTAGAAGAAGCAGCACAATGTCAAATGCCACGACAGATGAGAGAACAATTTGCTTTTATTTGTATCTTCTCAAATGCTCCAAATGCATTAGCTTTGTGGGAGACTTTTAAAAGTAATATGGCTGAAGACTTTATGCGACGATACAATGAACCCATTGCACACTTAAAAGCGTTAATGGAAATTCAAGAAGTCTTTTTAACTCATGGATTAAGTTGTGCAAGTTTTAATTTGCCTGATCCAGGTCTAATAGATGACATTAACTTTGAAGACTATGACATTCAACTACAAGCAGAAAGAACAGAAGAAAGACTTGCAACTTTAAATACACTACAATTGCAAGCATTTCATGCCATTAAAAATGCTATAGATGATGACATGGTGACAGAGCGTTATTTCTATCTTGATGGACCTGGCGGATCTGGGAAAACATATTTGTACAATTTATTAATGAGTTCAGTACGAGCACAAGGAAAAATAGCAATGGCGTTTGCCACTACTGGAATTGCTGCACTTTTATTAGAAGGTGGAAGAACTGTTCATAGTGGATTTAAACTGCCAGTGCCTATTTTGGAAAATTCTGTGTCAGATATTCGCATGACATCCTTACAAGCAAAGAAATTGAAGAAATGTAAATTAATTATAATAGATGAGGCCACAATGATGTCATGCTATGCCCTCCAATGTATTGACCGTTTGCTTCGTGAAGTCATGGATAATATTTTTCCATTTGGTGGAAAGGTAATGTTGTTGGGTGGCGATTTTAGACAAACATTACCTGTCGTTGTACATGGAAATCGAACAGACATTATTGAAACATGTATAAAGTCAAGTACAGTATGGAAACATTTTACCCATCTTCAACTGCAACAAAATATGAGATCAGAAGGCCAAACTGATTTCAATGATTGGCTTATTAAAATTGGAGAAGGCAGAACAGAAAAAATACTACATTTACCTGACGACACTGTAGAGATCCCACCTCATATGATTTGTCAACAAGATATTATATCGGCTATATTTGAAGGGAGCATAAATAACGAAGAATATTCAGAGCTTGCCAACCAAGTTATACTGACGTGTAAAAATAAAGATGCATTAATCCTCAATAATGAAATCTTTAAAAAAAATTATGCACCACAAAGAAATTATCACAGTGCTGATTCTGTACTTGCTGATGACAATGAAAGTCAGGCAAACTTTTCAACTGAATTCATTAACTCTTTAACTCCTTCTGGAATGCCACCACATATTTTACAGCTAAAGAAAGGTGCAATTATCATGTTACTGCGAAATATGAACCCCAAAAAAGGCCTATGCAATGGCACAAGATTAATTGTTCAACAATTAAAGGACCATTTTATAGATGCTGAAATTTTAACTGGGACCCATAAAGGAGAGAGAGTTTTCATACCAAGAATAGATTTAGCACCAAGTGAAAGTAGTCTCCCTTTTATACTTCAAAGAAGACAATTTCCCATTATTATGGCATTTGCCATGACCATTAATAAATCACAAGGTCAAACTTTCAAATCTGTGGGTATTTACTTGGAAGAACCAGTTTTTGCACATGGTCAATTGTACGTTGCGTTGTCACGCTGCAAAAATCCACAGGCTATTAAAGTTTACATTGAAAACAATGAAAGTCAAGGTGATTTATTAGAAGATGGACGTATTTTTACTAAAAACATTGTCTACTATGAAGTACTATAACTTTGAAGGATACAAATTAAAGATGCCAACATTTTTTAAAAGCATTCCAAAATACATAGCAATTGGTTGTTTAATTCAGTCATAATTAATGGAACTACTGTTTATGGATGATTCGCCACACAAAATACTTGCCTTGCATTGTTAGTAAAAATTATGTTAAAATGTTAAGCCACTATGTTAATGTTTCTAATGTTACAAGTTTAAAAACAATATTTTCAAGTTATTTCATTCAACATATTACAACGTTCATGTTAAGAGCTCAAGCACCTTTTAAGTCACAATGTACATATTCTATGTTATCTTAAGATTACTACCTACATTAATGTTTATCGCCAGTTTATGTGCTCAGTAATGAATTACTTTAATTACGTACGGTTTAAGTAGAGTTTTTACTGTATGCCTTCCCCTACATTCAATGTATATTAAACTTAACAATTATTCTGATATCAATTGCATGTTAATACTGATTAATTTAAAGTTAAACTGTTTTTACATTCAATATGTTAATACTTTTAATTCAAAATTATGTTACAAACTGTATTTACTATGTTCCTATTTATAATGTTGAAAATTAGACAAATGTTTTGCAAAAATTACAAAGTTACATAAAAAATAAAGTTCAATTTTAAAAATATATACTTTCAAGGTTATTGCTTACATATATTTCAAACTTCATGTTAAAATTCGGCACGTTTAAAAAAGTCTTTTTACTTTTTACTTTTCTCTGGATTCTATGTATATTAAAGTGAACAATTCTTCAGATACAAATTTCATTTTAAAAAACCATTACATCAACGTTTTACAAAAATACATGTTCATATCACAATACTTACAAGGGTCAAAAATATATTTAAAGAACTAAACAACTTCACAAACATATACATCACATTGCCGTCATTTTTTGACGGGCAAGTCGCTAGTTTATTATAATTGTAGGGGTGCTCTATGCCAGGGGTGGGCAAGACACTATATCTGCATTTATTATCACTGAGGAAGTCATATAACTATTATGAAACACCTTTGAATCTATCTATTAACTCCTTTTAAGTACATAATGCTTGGAAAGCGTTTTTAGATTTGACCTTTTTTTATTATTTATTATTTTTGGCTAACTGTATATGTTAATATACCAACTATAATAGTTGTGGTAGTTACGAATTGTCAGCCACGCCATGTTAAAAATTACAGGCTTGTGCATGCACCGAAGGAGCTCATTGCCAGACACACGATGAGCATGAGGCACTCAACACTTTGAAAAAATTATGAATTTAATTACCGCCATTTTTTCCAGCCGAGTAACTCGGAAGCCGTCGGTAGACCGCCAAAAGATGCCAATTACTTACAACCTCACACACAGCACAGAGGTAGAGGCAGGGAGCCTCTGAGTGAGATTGCAAGCTAATCCGGGGTTTAATTGCCATTTTTGGAGATCAAAAATTGGCTAAGCGAGGAAAAAAATGAGGGCCATAAACTAACCCGTAACTGTTTGAAAAAAAGGCTCAAAACAAGGCAGAAGGCAGTAACACTTAGGCGCTCAAGACTTTGCACAAAGAACCAATGATGCTGAGCGCGAGGCATGCAACACTTTAAAAAAGGATAGACAGGCGCTCAACAGGAGCCACGCAAGACTTGATCAGGGAGACAGAGGAGAAAGACACAGGGGAAGGAGAGGGGGGAAGGGTGGAAAGAGACACAGGACAGGGAAATAAGGGGACAGGGAGGGGGAGAGAGAAAGGGGGAAACAGACACAGGGAAGGGAGAGGGGGGAAACAGACACAGGGTTCAGGGAGTGGAGAGAGGCTCGCAATGAGAGTAGAAGGTGCCCATTGCAAGGCCCGTAAAGTAGATGGTGGGAAAGGCTTGTAATGAGTGCCGAAGGTGCTCATTGCGAGGCATGAAAGTGGCGGGTTGGTCGAGGCCAGCAATGAGTGGCGACTCTCGATGTGCACCAGAGGTGCTCATTGCGAGTCATGAAAGTGTCGTGTTGGCCAAGGACAACAATGAATGGCGAAGGCCCGTAATGTAGACGTGGCCTTAGCGCTCATTGCGAGGCCAGCAAGTTAGAGGGAGGGGGGAGAGCCTTGCATTGTGTGGCAAACAGCATTGCGAGCCTTCAAATATGAATGCCGTCATTTTTGAGGGGAAAGTCGCTAGTTGATATAATAAAGCACTACTGATGATTAATCACTAAATACCAGTGTGTTTTAGAATGCTATTAATCCTTGGTTACACATCTGAGATTATTCCCTGGGGATACACTAACAGCCCTATTAAATTCCCCTAATGTGTAAAACCGCAGCCCGCAAGACTTACAGCTATTAAATTGGCCCCGTAAAGCAAGCCGCTGAGGATCTGCAGCTTATGAGCAAAAAAAGCCTACGGGACGTGGAACTTTGCGGACGCAAATACTTTGTTCTGTCAAGCCCATAACTGCTACATTCCAATTACTCTATTAATTTGCAAATAATTCACTGGCATTCAACAGCGTAACCCGCATATCGAGCCAAGAAGCCAACAGGCACTAAAGAGGACCCGCAAGGGGGGTAAAGTCCAATCCGTAGCACTGTAAATGCAAATATAAACACACTACTGTACTTATAATAAAAGGGAAAGTGACGATAGGTATTAGAATTAATAGCACAACATTCTCTAGCTCGGAAATCAGCAATAGAAAATACTTTATTTCATGTGTAATTTCCATGTTATATCGACCCCGGCAATCAATGTATTAATATATATAATGGAACTCGCATGTAATAGAATATCATATTTACAGCTTTATCAATATTGCACTATTTCTGGAATGTGGGTCCGATCATAACTTGTAATTGAAACCCGTAAGATTTTGAAATCCCACCTCCATTTTTCAGTGACATAATTATGATGATCTCTGTTGCCATTGGCGCCATCGAAACCCGTTACTACGGTTTGGATTACTTGATCAAGTTCACGGCCGTGCATTCAACAATCAACAAATGGTTTATGGGTTTGCGTTTCAAGCCCATAACTCACGGCATGGTCTAATTTAATAGCTCTGTAACTCTGCCAAATTTCAAGCCTGCAGCCGCTGTGGGTCTCACATTGCACTTACGGGCTTCAAACTAAATGTGGCTGTAAGGGACATAGAAACTTATTACAGTACAAAATAGCCACATATAAGGTGGTATAAGCAGTGGTGTCCACTACAAATAGCCACATATAAGGTGGTATAAGCAGTGGTTTCCAGTGGAGGCAATATCCAGACACACTCCAGGGAGAAGAACAAGACGGCAAAGAGGAGAATCGGGAAGCCCAAGGATATTCTAAGAAGGGAGTTTCCTATGATGTGTCTTCTATACCTCAGGTTGTGGGGTCTTCAAATGTGAGTAGTCTGATTTTATGTTTATTTTTCATATAAGATATCATCATGTTTTATCCGCACTAGGAGGTGGTGCGCTTCTCTCCCCTTCCCTATTTTTGTTTTTTTCCTGATATACTTGACATGGACAGTTTTCTATGAGAGAGCAACAAATCTCCAAGCCGTGGAGCACTAATCTACCTTATTAAGGAGGCCAACATTTTCTTCAAGACATTGAGACAAGATGCCACCTACTCTCTCCTATTACTAAGACTGAGGGCGAAAATTTAATTGATACCTTCTTGATACATGATCCTTTGGAGGTTGGACAATTAACTTTTTGAGAACTATGTTCTCTGACGATCCATTATAGTAACATTGGGATCTATTTAACTATCTATTTATTTATATATTGATTTTTGTATACAGACCTATCAGTGCTACAGTTACAGTGCATACACCTATGTGGTGGTACATTGGTGTTTTATAAAAACTGAGATGATATTGTGCTTATTGCACTTCTAATTGAGAACATTTGCTAAAGTGTGTTTGTGCCCAAATTACCGTATTTGTCTGTCTATACCAGACCTAATGGACATATTTTTAGATATTTTTTGTGTAATCGACCTGAAATCTATTTCAGAGGAGATGCTTGCTAAGTCATACATGAATAATAAAAAGGAAGCAGAAGACCAGCTTTCATTTAAAAATGTTGCTCCATAGGGAGAATGACTATTTTTTATTGTAGCATGGTTATCAAAAAGTTCTCCTTTATTTTTATTTTTTCTCAGTATAGCTTTTGTATATATATATGTATATATATATATATATATATGTAACATTGCGGGTAAATTAGATATTCCCATTTTCCTATACACTTTTTAATATTACAATGATTTATAAGCAAATCAATTTCTGCTATGCTCTGCAACACAAAGCATTTTACTAAAACAGGACGTGGTGACTCAGATCATGTACTACAATTAATATTAACTCCCTTGCAATTAATATTCCTCAGTGTGAATTGCACAGTCTTGCCTCAGTCAGCAACTGATTTTCCAAATCTACTTCAATTATGAGACTCATTCAAAATTTCTCTAACTTGAAATTAATCATGGAATTAAAACCTCACAGAAAGAAAATGTATGAGAATGAGAAACTCGCATGAACTTATTTTTTTTGGAAAGGGACTTAAGCTTGCTTGCCAAGAACAGCTGCAAAGAAATGCCACAGAATCAAAATCTATTATTTGTTAGTTACCTTTTCTATGATTAGTGAAATGCTAAACTAAGGAAATCTACACAATTCTGTAATATCTGTATCTGTGACAGAACTGCAAACCTGAGATTTTTGCGTTTACTAGAGAGTATAAACCAACATTTAGAAGAATCTTCAACTGAATTAAACAGGTAAGGAGTGCAATTGAAAACTATATGAGGAAGGCAGTTCATACAGAGAGATTTAAATATGTCACTAAAATATTATTTTTAGTCTAGATTAAATTGGTGGACATGCAAAATTATCTAGGGTATTGATGATAAACAATTGTTTTAGGATCCTAAAGTTGGACTTGGAGGTTGGTGATTATGCTCTATTCGATCTTTTTTTCTACCATGAGGAGACAGAAAAATAGGATAGATGTTCAAGGAATTGTGGCAACCATGGGACTGTAAAAAATGGGCCCAGGGTAGAAATGGGACTGTACTAGTTGGGAGATAAATCAGAGCGATGGGACCATTGTGGGATATGGTGTTACAGTCATATAGATATTTTCAAATATGGCTCAGGAAGACAGGAAGCTAATGTAGTTGAGTGAGGACAGTTTAGAGGTTGGTGGTACAGGAGAAACTGAATACAATGAAACAGGCATATGATTAATAAGGTTGAGGTTGGAGTCAAAGATAATACCAAGGTTATATGCAAAAGTGGACAGTACAAAAGTAAACTTGGTATGGATATTCTGACTTGTCGAACAATCCATTTACATGAAAGATCTGAATTGAACATTACAAAGCTTCTACTGGTCATAATGGGCACCATACAAATATGTAAACTGAACAAAAAACAATCTCTTCATTATCAGCTGGATTACACCTGGTAATTTTTTTTTTTAACTAAGACAAAATCATATCTTCATTAGATGGTTTGTTTGAATTTTTTAATGAATGTTTGATATGATGATACCAATGGATAAATGAGCAGGTTTAAAAATAAGCATAATAAAAATAGCAAATTACAATAAAAATACACATACATGTGATAAACCACTTATAATCTGTATAATGACAGGTATATGTATATGTAAATATTATCCATCTCAAAACATCAAAAGTTGAATAGTTTACACCAGGGGCGTTCTTGCTTACTCATTTATACATGGTATTCATGTATCCACTGTTTAACTGGTTAATTATAGTTGTGTTTTTCTTCAGAGATTGTAGTAAGAGCACTAAGTTCCCTCTAGCAATTAGCATTGTAATATCATGCACCTATCACTGTATTGAAAACCATATTTGAAAAGTAATGGTAGTTCCAAATAAGATTGTTCAATAAAGGCAGCTAAATAGATTTTATGGTCTTAAAAGAAGTATTGTAATAGTTCCTATTTTTTTTTCTTAAGCCACCCCACCATGTATTAGAATTGAAAATATACAAAGTGAGTAAACAAGAAATGTACCTTGAAAAACAGCCCGGCTGTCATCCACTTTATCAGCCTGCCAGCCCAGCAGACATTATTGTAGAGTTCAGTGTTCACAACCCCGGGATCCACCACATTAGCTGTCACATAGCTTCCATCTGCAGTTAGCTGATGTTGTAAATGATAGGAGAACAGCACAAGAGCAAGCTTGCTCTGGGCATATGCACCATGAGGCGAGTAGCAAAGGCTGTAAAAAAGAAGAAAGAAAAAAAAAGAGTTATTGTTCAAAATTAATTCCTGTAATTGTTTTATTATATTTCATTTTCATTTATTCTAGGGTAAATATAAATGTCTGCTTTATATATCTTCAAGTGCCTGACCCTCAAATAGTCTATTTTCCCCTCTTCGCTTTGGCTCAATAAATCAGTCATAGCTAGAATAGAACTTATGAAAGTGGGAAAGCTTATGCTAAGCCATCAAAGAATTCTTTAGACATTGATCCGGATTAAGGCAGAAAGTTTACTTTGCAATCTAAAGGGATGTTTAAAAAAGGTATTAAGTGCCAGTAACTCGAATAGACAGACATACAGTATATTCACACACAGTAAATGCATATAGAATAAATAATATTTATGTGTGCGACTATAACAAATTTATATGCAAAATGATACATATTATGCAATACTGAAAAGAAATATTTGTAGATGTGGCCTTAGCAAGACATATAAGGTCACAAAACATGCCTTCAACCATAACATTATTGAGAATATTAGACAAATTAAAATTATATAGAACAATGAAAGAAAAAAAAATAGTAATCCCCAAAACTCACATACTCCAAAGATGCTGAGATAACTAGAACAAACAATTGCCAAAAGGGGCACCGATACATAAAAACATCACTTTATTGATATATAGCATAAAACCATATTTTTTAAAAAGCACCCACGACTAATAAAACACTATATACAATCTGAGAAGTCCGCACTAGCTCTATGTGGGCACACCTGTACAAAAATATCACCTTAAGCCCATAGAAGGTAAAGTGCACACTGTATATCATGGCATAGTATTCGGTGGGGTTCCCTAGAAATAATGTTATGCTTAAGCATACTTGGAGAGCCCACCAATTGCCCTCTATCTAAAATTGGGTGTGCATCCCCTAGAGAGCAAAATTCGAACTCCCTACACTATATGCCTCGAAGAAAGGATAGACGCAAAAAGCTTACTATCTAAAAGGCAGTAATGGGTCAAAAAGCTCACATGCGTGACATTAACAAGTGTCACATTGTCCACAATTCTCCAATGGACTAGGGTATTACTGACCTCTGGCTTAAATGAGCCAGATGTCTAGATCACCTTGTATCCCCCTATAGATCACTATAGTGCCTAGCGGGAAAATCCTGAAACCATAGGACAATATCAGGAAAAGGAAAACCCACTTGTTACCCGCTAGATTGGAGTACAAAAATGACTGAAGGGAATAGTGAGCAACTCACTCTCCCCACTTGTTACCTGGTCAGCAAGGCACAGATATTGTTCCCTTAGGAAGAGATATATATGAAGATAGTGTGGCTCAAATACAATATAGTATTCCCAATCATTATATTCCCCTACTAACACTAACCAATGCTGCAGATACGGTATATACTGATAAATTACCCAAGTAAATTAATACAAAAGGTATCAGGGTGCACTATTAATACCAACTGAATAACATGGCCAAATGAAGAGAATTCATAACTCTCATCTGAGAGACTTTGTCTTATCTGTATCCCTCACATACGAAACTCTTCCAGTGTGTCCTCCGTACTCAGTCAGACACCTCAGAACACCAAATCAAGCCCGACGCGCACGTTTTGTTACTTCCTGCTTCTACAGGGGCTGATGTTAAATTAAAATTAGTAACTAAATATTTCCTAAGATGTGATGCTTTTACTATAAAATGTGCATTTTACTAATTAGTGGCATATCATGCAAATAGGTTGCTAATTAGTTTATTTGATAAACATATACAGTAGACTCTCAGTTAACCGGCACCCATGGGGATGCCAGAAAAAATAGTTTCTGGTTGCTTGAGAGTTACTATCAAAAGATGCCTAGATTACATGTACATAGGATGCTATGCAAAGTATAATTGTCAGTGAGGGCTGCTCTAGCAGCAGCAGCTTTCACTCCTCACTTACACACAGGTGCATTCGGCTGGAGGGTGCAGTGCTGAACACGGGGAATATAACGCCAGCACTGCACTGGCCCATGCCTGTCTGCTTCCAGGTAACAGTGAATTGCAGAGATGAACAGTAGATGAAATGTAGGTTCCCATAAGCATCATGTGGCATGACAATCTGGCTCCTGGCATTTGTTGAACCCTGTAAATCTTAATTTTTATTTTAAGTACAGTATTAATTTTTTTCTTTCTGGTTGCTTGAGTTCGAATAACTGAGAGTCTACTGTATGTACTCTGTTGGTCCGATCATCCTATCACAAATATTATGTACTATGTTGGTCCTATCACCCACACTAGTGAAGCATTTGTGTGTGTACGTCGCTCAGTTGTGTCCAACTCTCCATGACCTCATGGACCGCAACACTTCATGGTGATCCACTTAGTATTTATGGCAGAGATACTGGAGTGGGTTGCCAGTTCCTTCTCCAGTGGTCCACAGCATACAGCTCCTGGTATTCCTAGGTGGTCTCCCATCCAAGTACTGACCAGGCCCAATCCTGAAGAGCTTCGGGGTGGTGTGGCCTCTTGGTTCCCTGACTGGAATTGCACCCAGGTCATAGTGGTGAAAGCACCGAATACTAACCACTGGACCACCAGTTGGGCATATTATACCTCTTATTACCATAAAGTGTCAAAGAAATTAATTAACATATTGTGTCCCCACAGATTTTATGCTTTGTTAAAATGTATAGCGAGTATTAACAAAAAGGAACCACTATTCTGAACAATGATAGTGCCATTTTATTCACACAAAATCTATAGAAACTGATAAATAAAAATTACCTATCAGTGCTAATCTGATGTATCACATATGAGCTGCAATTGTGGATAAATCAACATTTCTGGGAAAGATATGGGAATTGAAAGAGAATAGAGTCCTAGATGTTATATTTAGTTATATAAGTGCAATATGGATGGGAGTAAGTGGAACACAACTTAAAAAAATAAATTTTTGCTTACTGATTATTTTCAGGCGGCTCAAAAATATATGTCTGTATCAAAGGCTTTTGAAACCACTTATGGTACACTTCAGAGAGTTGTGTCTGTCAATAGGAAAAGGCTATGATTGATTTTTATGCTTTTAATATTCTATACACTTGAAGTGTATATTGTGAAACGAAATAAGGGCCTCAAGCTGTGATGTGTACAGCATCCTGATGTAAAGAGCATGAGCAATTGAAGCACATTTTTCTATGTCTTGATAAGGTGTACATAATGCATCAAAACAGCTTTCTTAGTTTCATGTAGCTAGAGTTTTATATCTCTAACACAACGTGTATGCTTTACACCACCCAGTCAATTTGATATTTGTACAAAGTAATCTTATATTTGTAATCAAAAGCTTTGCTTGAAAAACAGTACACTATGAGCCCTATTCTATTAGAAGCCCACAAATGCCTCCAACTCATAAATTAGGCTGTGGGTATTTTTTTTCTCTAAATGTTTAGATGTATTCTATTGACTCAAGCCCACAATTTACCTCTTTAAGCATAAACTAGAAAACCCTGCCCTTTATAAGTAGGATTTTCGGGGGTGTGATCATATGATGTGACAATATTAAAGTAAGCCCGTAATATACTTCTTAGACACAGCCAATAGAAAA
Source organism: Discoglossus pictus (assembly GCA_027410445.1). NCBI lineage: Eukaryota > Metazoa > Chordata > Amphibia > Anura > Alytidae > Discoglossus > Discoglossus pictus. The sequence continues at coordinate 113,586,114 of CM050164.1, forward strand.
TGAGACCATCATCATGGCTTCAGTAAAACATGGAAGTTACACGTAATCTGCAATCGGAAGCTAAGAATGAATTAGTGCCAATAAGTAAAATTTGCAGATCGGGCTCTCAATCAAGCAATCTAGCATTAGAGTATCTGATTTAGTCCATGTGGGATTTATGATATGTATTAACCCATTGAGTCCCAGGATCAATATAATGCTTATTTGTTGGTTTCAGACTGTTGTGCAATTAATTCTGAAAAGGTCAAAAGTCTGCATAGTTACAACCGTGGTATTCCCAGCAGTAACATACGGATGTCAGAGAGCTGGACTATAAAAAAAAGACTGAGCGCCATAGAATTGACGACTTTGAATTGTGGATGCGGGAAAAGATTTAAGGTACATAAAGAAGTGGACGGCAAAGGCAGAAATGAATAGATTAGGTAATTGAAGCAATGAACACAAGCTTATGGAGCTCAGCGTGGCAGTGGCTGACAGATGTGCTTGGCATGCTGTGGTACAAAAGGTCACAGAGAGTTGGACGCGACTGAATGACTAAAAACAATAAAATCTATAAGCCTCATTCAATTAGGAGGCCGGGATGTAGGCTGTATGTATACGGGCCTCCTGCAGGTCCGCAGCACGCTCAAGTTACGGTGCTATTCAATCCGGCAAGACTGCAATTTAGGGGCCGATAGCGAAATTCGTAAACCATGCCATCATATGTAGCATTTGCAAGCTTGAATGCTGAAACAGCCAATAGAAAAGGAGCCTGTCAGCATGAAGGCCATACAACATGGAGTTGATATGTCAATCAACTAGAGATTCGGGGTCCGATATGCGATCAGACCCGCAAACCCTCAAACCCGCAATGTACAAAAAAATAAAAATTAATGAAGCCAATGTAATAGTCCATGTGGGTGGTCTAATATGTATTAACTCATTGATTCCAGAGATTAATATAACACCGAAAATTACACATTAAAAAATAACATTTTATATTCCATATTTACTTGAGACTGTTGTGCAATCAATTCTAATGTCTTACGTTATTTTCCCCATCATTTACAGTGCAATATTGAATTTTTATTAGCATTTAAAGTGCTCCGGACATGTCTTTAATCCCATTGCGAGTCCTCCTTGGAACCTGTAACTTATGGTTTGACTTTTGCCGTTTGCGGCCTTGACGGTTTGCTCAGCAAGAGGGAATCGGAGCAATTGAATCGCGATTTACGATTTTAGCTTTCGGTAGTCTTGTGGCCGTGAAAGATCAAGAGCTTGGATGGGCATTAACTTGCGGTGTTAACCATCACAATGAATGGGAGGCCGGAGCCCGTAACCGGATTGTAGCCTGCCTCAATTTCCAAAGCCTGGATATCCCAATGCCGCAATTGAATAAGGCTCTATATGTTGTTTAAACAAAAGAGCTTGGCAGACTTTCTGCTACAGATAATGAGCCCGTTTCAATTGCAAGCCCGCATCTCGCGGGATCCAAGCCGTATGTCTGCGGGCTCCCGTTCGTCTCAGATTCCGGTGCTATTCAATTGAAGGAGTTTGCATGTTATGGGCCGAAAGCCGACGCTGTAAACCATGCACTCGCCGTAGCAGTTCAGGGCGGGAATATGATCAATTAAGCAAGATTGTAAACTCCCATTTCGAAACAGCCAATAGAAAATGAAAACACCATTATTACAGCAGTAAAACATGGAGGTTACATGTCAATCAATTATGTTTGGGGGTCCGATATGCAATGGGACTTGCAAACTCTCAAAATAAAAATGAATGCCAATACTGTTCTAGTCCATGGGTGGCCTGATATTTTCCCTAATATAACCAATTTGTGATATGATATATCGATATCAGAGTGGAATACACTCATGGGACGTGAAAAATCCAATTTTACTTTAAACTTGGCCTGATATGTATTAACAAAATTGATTCCCGAGATCGAAATGAAACGTAAAAATACATTTTTTATTAGTGGAGATTTGAGAGCTTGAGACTGTCTTTCATCGCTTTCTCCGTTATTCACAGTGCAGTATTGATTTTTTATTTGCATTTACACTGCTGCAGACAGGGGATAAACCCCCTTGCGGGTCCTCTCTGGCACTCGTAGGATTTTCTCCTACATTTGGCATTTATGGGTATGAAACCATTTGTGGGCTTGGGAAATTAAAGCAATTGAATAGCGATTTGCGATTTTAGCGATCGTAACTTTTGCAGAAGTGAAAGATCAAAGGCTTCGGGAGGCTGTAAGTTCCGGGTTTAACCATCGCAAAGCTTTCAAGGCTGTAACCTGTATACTGTTTGGAAGCCGCAAAAAGACGCCAATTGAATAGAAAATGAACTTACGGCCACACTTATGGGCTCAGGTACCTTACTATTGCTCAATTGAATGCCACATGTCTTACTTCTGTGATTGAACTGTACTGTTATACTCCACTATTTGTTCTGCATCTCTCCCCTAACCATTTCATCCTATAAAAAATGAAAGTAAAATGATAACGTCTTTGGATTATCAAGATATGGAAATAGGATATCAGAAACAGACTTAATTAACAAATTTTGAAAGCATTTTCTAAGCACTGCATTGTAAGATGTGATTACTTTGATCACTGCAGGAGGAGACCTTTTGATCTTTTGGTGCTTGGGTTAGTCCAGGGGTTCACATTTTAATGTCACATATATTTTAAACACTGTTTTAATCATAAACTATGTGGGTAGCGGTTTGTAAAGTGAAAACTTTTGTTATAAGATGCTTGAAATATAATTATGTTATAAAATAAATGTAATTGGCCAGACTAATAGATTCTATGTTTAGTAAATCCATCAGTTTCACAAAGCAGCATCTGGAGAAAGGTTATGGATTAGTGGCCATGAGCAGCACAATGTATGCAAAGCATGAACTTTTTTTTAAAGCAAAAAATATACTGCCTATTTAGGCTGTATGCCAAGCAAGGTCACTGTGCCTTTAATTGTGGAACAAAAAATAGAAATAATAATATAATTTTTTTACATTAATGCTCATCTCTAGGCTCCTGCAATTTGATGATCAGAGTCTCTGTGTTACTCCTTGCTCTTGCCGTGTCACACGGAGTCTGGTATATCCATTGGTGGGCATATGTCTGCTACACTCTCTCTTGGCATTTTGTTTTGGTCTATGACAGACATAGACAGACTGGACATTTTTAATACACCAAAACAGACTAAGACACAGTTTTGCAAGCACATTCCCACCTAATTTACATACCAGATTCCTTGTGTGACACAGGGGGAGGGAGTAGGAACACAGGGACCATTATGACAAAATGGGAGAGCCTAAAGATAAGCAATGACATTAACAAGAAGGTATGATGCTTATATTTTTTGGAAATTAAAGGCACAATTTCATTGATTACAAAAAAAACTTGTTACAGTGGTCCTTTAAATTAAGTAGTATAGAATCGAAATTGAGGCCTGTAAGTCCAATATTAGGCATCAAGATAAAATAATGTTATTTTGTGAAATAGGTAATCAATACCTTACATTTCTCAAAGATAGACAGATTAACAGATAGATACAGACGCCCTTTCAACTTGTTCTCAGTACAATGACAAATTTAATGTTTTGTCTTTATTTATATATTTACAGCTCAGCATAGCTCATGAAATTCTTTTTGCGTGGAATATAATTATCAGAAACTTCACATATTAATATGCACTTTACAATTTTTTGGTAATTAGGTACCAACATGGGTAATGATATGTGGGTAAAACTGAACAACAACTTGCAATCAAAAGATTGGTGATTCAGACCTAGCTGTAACTAGATATTTTCTTGATGAAGGACACGTCATTTCTAATCTTTGCTGCTTTATTACACATTATAAATTTAATTTAAATACTGTAAAAAAAGTTGAGCAATGGTAACAAGTTTGAGTGATTATTTATCTCTTCTAAGAAATCTGCATTTATAACCTAAAATACTAGTTTTGTCCAGAATTGTCCGGCTTTGAATATTTACTTTGCTATAATATCTGGCATGGCAATATGTCATAAAAAAAAAGGAAAGGGCATAGATATCAATGTAATTTACAGTAATATACAAAATATTAAGCTGCAAAATGCAATTTCAAGTTTTAGGGAATCCTATCCTAAAGAAAGGGACGAAAATATTTGAGCTTTAGTTTGTTAAAATAAGTAATTGTGCATAGATTCTACTTATTTGTTTTCATATATACATAGGCCCTCATTCAATTGCGATTTGGCCAATTGAATAGGGGTCTAAATAAGCACATAACATATATTTTTAAAATAAATTTTCAGTTAGTGAAAACCTTCCTATTGAATAGATGTTTACTAACTAAAAACTTATTTAAAAAATATATGTTATGTGCTTATTTAGAGCCCTATTCAATTGGCCAAATCGCAATTGAATGAGGCCCATGGTATTTAAGGTTGAAAAAAGCATTTCATTCCATCAAGTTCAACCTTTTAAGATCTCCTCTGATCTGCAATATGATGATTAACTATGAATTAATTAGTTTTTAATTAATTAGTAATTAATTATTTATTTATTTTTTTAAATTATGAATTAATTAATAGTTTTATTAAATTACCATAATTATTCAAAATTTGTTAAAAAATGTGCTTATTTATGAAAATTAACGTAATGGAAAATAACACAAAAAACATTTACATATTTAATTTTAGTTGCAAACTAAATAAGGGTAAATATTAAAATGTTTCTCTTTACATATATAATGTACATTTGTGTGCATGGGGTTGTATTATAATTCTTGTTCAGAAAAATCCTCAGGCCACCCAGAGTTTACATTATTTTAGAAGTGATTCAGAATTTACACAGGCCTTATTTCCATAGCCAGTCTTTCAAAACTGCTCTACTTTAAACTATGAGGAAAGCTGAAGCTGCCTCATCGCTCCGAATGCAAATCCTCTCATTAATCCCTAACTTTTCATCACAGGATGTACATTTTGATTGATTGGTTTGGTTAAAAATATCTTACTTTTTTAAATAATTTCAAGCTGTGTTATAAAGATATAATACACAAGTCAATCAAGAGTTTAAATGTAGTACATATAAGATTAAAATAAAAACTGAATAAAGTACAAACATGTCTTGTTGCATAATGTTAAACTAATTTAGCTTAATGTAACCCAGCTTTTTGGTGGCTTATCCATGTGCCCTTATTGAGATACAGAAGGAAATTTGATTAAAAGGAGATTATATTTGAAAAAAGATGTTTCTTTCTGTAGGATAAATAGATGTTGTCTGACATGAACATTAAATTCTAAATCCTAAATTAAATAAATGGAACATTAGAAATACTGAATAAAAAAAAATATGTTTCATGGATCTTTGTTGGACTATATGGGTAAACTGGCAACACAGATGCCTCACCAATAGCTTTAAAAATGTCCAGTGTTTTTCAGTGATATTATCTCTTTATAGTCACAAGTAGCACACGGTATGAGCACCTGGTCATAACTGATGTAAATGTGGGATTGGTGGAGGTTGTTCACAAACCCTTCTTAAATTATCACATATTATAATTGTTGGACTACAAGATGTCGTCATACTTTGCGTGACGCGTATGACTTAGGCAATGAGTGCCAAAGGCGCTCATCGCCTGCGAGCCTCGCATAGCCTCCCAAAGGCGCTCCTGCGAGGCAAGCCGATCACACATTGAAACACACAGGACTTAGCCACCAAACACTTAGGAAGCGCGGGATCGTCTTAGGCTGCAAACAGTGGACGAAAGCGGGACTTAGAAAAAAAAAATGTGAGATAGGAAAAATATGAAGTTAATGGCTGAACCGCGCAAACCACAAAACACGAAAAACACACACAAAAAATAAAAATACAACAAAAACATCATACACAGCATGGGGGAAGAGCCAGGAGTCTGGGAATGAGGTGGAACACGAATTTAAGGCGATTTGGATGAGTTTTGGCACTCAAAAATCACCTAAGCGAGAGAAAAAATGTCCACCCAAAAAAAAAAGAAAACGAGGCTACACGACCCTGGACTGCGCAAAACACCGACAACCACGTACCACTTTCACACAGTAACGTAGGAGGTACAAAATACACTTTTACAAAGGACGGCAAATGCTTGCGAACCGCGTAGCACATATAGACAAACAACGCAATTTTACAACCCTAACTTGCAACTAACAACATTACGCATCTAAACTAGCGCTTTACACAAATTAACCAACGGTTTGCCCTCACGCATGCAACATGTTTCTAATGCACTGTTACAACATTCATAAAACTATGTCCTCAGGCCAGCAACAGTCCCACTGGACATTATATGCTGCAGGACAATAAAAAGAGATTGTTACCTCTTCAGGCTATTGATTGTTACATTAATTAATTAGAAAAAGGTCAACTATATTAATTTATTATTCAATTAATTCCTTAATTACTATTTAAAAAAATATAGAGCAGCCAAAGGATACGCGAGGAGAGGCTCTCAATGAGCACCGAAGGTCCTTAGAGTATAAAAAGCTTAACATTGTGTGCCAAACAGCATTGCCATGGCTTCAAATTTTATTGACCGTCATTTTTTGACGGGCAAGTCGCTAGTCACATATAATAGTTGTGAAACTGCGAGTTGTCGTCACGCTTGCAAGCCTCGCAAAGAGAGGCGAGCCGTTTGCGTCCCAGAGTGCCGCAAATACAAGCCCCACGAAGCGAGGCGAGTCATTGACGCATAGAAGCCTTTCGAGCTTGGAGCACTTAGGCGATGAGCGGCGAAGGCGCTGATCTTCCTGCGAGCCTCGCATAGTGAGCAGTTGCGGTATTGAAACACGTGGAACTTAGCCTGCAAGCAGTTGAGGAACGTGGGAAAAAATTCTGACCTTGAAATCTCGGGGCAAAAAAACGACCTAGCAAAAATACGACTTTAACGGCTGAACCGCGGAAATCGAGAACAAAACTAATTACAGATTTAAAAAAAAATCACTCACACACAGCACGGGGGGAATGCCAGGACGCCTGGGAGAGAGGTTGCACGCAAATTTAAGCCGAATTTGCAGAGTTTCGGCACACGAAAATCGTCTAAGCGAGTAAAAAAATGTCGGCCGAAAAAAATGAAAACGAGGCTAAAGGAGACCGAGATGCGCAAATCCCCGCCAGGCACGTACAAATTAGTTAGGAACGTAGGAGACAAAATATACCACTACAACGGACGGAAAATGCTCGCGAGCCAAGTAACACATAAAAACACTAGTAAAAACACTAACTTGCAAATAATAACATTTTTATTCTAAAATGGCACTTTACCCGCCTAAACAAACGATTTGGCCTTGCGCACGCAGCCTATTTACACTGCACAATTGGCACATTGCTTACACTTTCTCCTCAGGTGATCAACATTCCAACTTTACATTTTCTGATGCAAGAAAATCAAAAGAGATTGTTAGCTCTTCAGGATATTGATTGCTGAATATTAAATATAAATAGGTAAAGTATATTACATTTATTAATTCAAATTAATTTATTAATTCAATGTACTAAAAATGTTTTATATTTTTCAATGTATTTATATATCTGTCTTCGCGATGAGCACCGAAGTTGATCGTTGCAAAGCAGGAAAATTGAAGGACATGAGGGGAGCGATGAGCGCCAAGGGAGCTTAATGCGAGCCATGCGATGATAGCTGAAAGTGCTCAGCGCGGGGCTCGCAATGAGTGCCAAAGGTCCTCAGAGGAGCAAAAGCATTACATTATGTGGCAAACAGCATTGCCATGGCTTCAAATTTTATTGCCGACATTTTTTGCAGGGCAATTCGCTAGTAATTATAATAATTACTAGCGAATTGCCCGTCAAAAAATGACGGCAATGAAATTGTAAGGTAGCTAATGGTGTTTTGTGTGTACTACTGAGGGGAGGGAGAGCGAGAAGGAGAGGGGAGAAGGGGGGCGAGAAGGAGAGGGGAGAAGGGGGGCGAGAAGGAGAGGGGAGAAGGGGGGAGAGAAGGGGAGGAGAAGGGGCAGAGAAGTGGAGGAGAGGGGGGAGAGAAGGGGAGGAGAGTGGAGGTAGCGGGGGAGGGGGAGAGAGAGCGAGAAGGGGATGGGGGAGCGAGAAGGAGAGGGGAGGGAGAGCGAGAAGGAGAGGGGAGGGAGAGCGAGAAGGAGAGGGGAGAAGGGGGGCGAGAAGGAGAGGGGAGAAGGGGGGCGAGAAGGAGAGGGGAGAAGGGGGGAGAGAAGGGGAGGAGAAGGGGCAGAGAAGTGGAGGAGAGGGGGCAAAGAAGGGGAGGAGAGGGGGGAGAGAAGGGAAGGGGAGGGGGGAGTGGGAGGGAGAAGGGAAGAGAGAAGGGGAGGGAGGGGGAATGAGAAGGGGAGGGAGGGGGAGAGAGGGGGAGAGAAGGGGGAGAGAAGGGGAGGAGAGGGTGGAGACAAGGGGAGGAGAGGGGAGAGAAGGGGAGGAGAGGGTGGGAGAGAAGGGGAGGAGAGGGTGGGATAGAACTTTCGTGCCCTGCAATGAACGCTTTTGCGGCTCATTGCAAACCTCTCCCCCCTCTACTTTACAGGCATCGCGATGAGCCCCTCCCGTGTCTCATTGCCCCCTCTCCCTCCCCTGGGTTTTTCTTCCCTTATCTCCCTCCCCTGTGTCTCTTTCCCACCAACCCTCTCCCTCCTCTGTGCTCCTGTTTCCATTTACCAGTGTGAAACCAATTGCGGGCTTGGGAAATAAATAATTTTCCCCAAGCCTGAAATGGGTTTCCGATTTACAGTCTTGAAAAAACAGTGTATGAGCAACCCGGAACTTTTAACATAGCTTTACAGAGAAACTCGCAGTTACCACAACTATTATATGTGATTAGGTTAACAGAATAAATAGTTACATAGGGCCTCATTCTATTATCGGCCGTAAATCGTCCGCAAAGCTGCGATTCCTTGCGGGGCTCCCGTTACCTTGCAATTCAATTATACAGCGCCGCAAGGATAGCCCCTTACGGCCGGCCGTATATCTTGGAACCGGCCGTAAGCTCAGAAATCTTAATGCAAAAATAAATTCAAGACGGCACTGTAAAGCTCTGTAAATGCTAGGGATCATAATGGGGGACATGAGGATTAATAGCAACCCCCTCTCAAGCTTGCACATCAGCCCAAATCCAAGATTACATTAACTGTTTATTTTCCGGCCGCAGCGTGGGCGGGTCTGAGGTGCTCCAAGCACTCTGGACTTTTTACATGGATATGTGACATAAATTTAAAAAAATTATATTTACGGATTTGAGTGTAGGGGAATGTTGTGCTATTAATGCTAACACCTACAATCACTTTATATTCTCCTCAGAGTGCAGGATGGCTTTATTACGGCTTTAAAATGTGCTTAATTGTGTTGCTGCAAGTAAGCTGCGGCTCGGTTTTTAGCCTTGCAGAGAGGGTTCCCGGAGCAATTGAATAGCAACCGGGATTTTCTTGCGGCCGAAACTCTTGCGGCCGTTTAAGATCAAAGGCTTTCCTCCGGGGCGTGCGGCCGCAAAGGATAGCAAGGCGCCGGCCGCAAGCCTGCCGGAATCACCGGCTGGAAGGGAATAGAATAGGCGAATAGCTTGCGGACGGTCCTTGCGGCCCCGCATCTCCTACGGCCGTTAATAGAATGAGGCCCATAGTATTTAGGGTTGAAAAAAGACTTTCAGTCCATCAAGTTCAATCTTTTAAGATCTCCTCTGATCTGCAATATGCGGATTAACTATTTATTAATTGGTTGTATCAAAAATATTTTTAAAAAATTAATTCCCTCCTGATCCCAGACACCGGCGACCTGACTTCTCCCTGGATCAATACTGTCTCTCTAATTATCCATGATAACCCTGAATTCCCTTTTTAATTAGAAATAAATCCAGTCCCCTTATAAAGTTATCTATCGAATCTGCTATCACCACCTCCTCTGGTAGAGAATTCCACAGATTAACCACCCTTACTGTGAAGAACCCTCTTCTTTCCTTAAGGTGGAATGTACTCTTGTCAGTTGAAAACCTCTTGGGACAAAAAGCTCCCCTGACAAATCTTTAATACTGACCCTGGATGTATTTATATAAGGTAATCATATCTCCTCTTAGACGCCTGTTTTCTAGAGAAAATAAGTTTAATTTGGTTAGTCTTTCTTTATAACTTAGCCCCTCCATTCCCCTTATTAGTTTTGTAGCCCTTCTCTGTACCTTTTCCACCTCTAAAATGTCCTTTTTAAAAAGTGGTGCCCAAAACTGTACTCTATATTCCAAATTAGGGTGTACTAGAGATTTGTATAGTGGCAGAATTATATTTGCTTCCCTGGCTTCTATACCCTTCTTAATACATGCTAATATTTTATTTGCCTTTGCAGCTGCTGCTTGGCTTTGAGCACTGTTACCTTTTTATATTTTTATAGCTTTTTTAAACAACAACAACTATACAGCATTTACTTCCAGCTCTGACTTGCAACCGAACACAATAAGCTGAACTGCCCCAGAAAAATAGGAAAGTTGGCAAATACAGCCATAAAAAACAATAATAGGTAAAACTGATAGTGTACTATATTTTCAGCCTGTGCCACTCACTTTTGAGAGAGCAACAATGTAAATATAATTTCCTATTCTAGTGTATTATATCATTTCAAAGGCATTGCAATTGAGGTTACAGAAACCCAAAACGTATTATATCTACTCAGCTTTTTTCTAGAAATCCATAAATAGTGTGTGTGTGTGGGGGGGGGGGGGGGGGGGTCTACAAAGAAGTTAAATGCTGAAGCCTGGTGTTACTATTTGGAGAATCTTAAAATATATGCAGTTTTTGCTTTTCCCCAGCATGATTCACTTGAACAAGCAAACAAGATCAATCAAAAGTACAGGATCTCAACAGTACACGCAGGGGAAAGAGTTCAGAAATATTGATTATTCGATCTGCACAGATGACAGTAACACTTAATACCTTTATATACAACATTTTCAATTTATTTCTGTTCTTCATAGCCCTTATACATAACATTTCCATTAAATGGACTACCAAGAGAATTATACAATCATCCTTGGTGCTCTAAATTTTCTTAGAAATAATCTGTTTCTGTAAAGATATGGTGCATTTAATCAATTCCATGACAAACATTTATTATGACTAGCAAATCAACCTTTAAGTTGGTCAGGTTGTGAGGAATGCATATTGAGGTTTCCCTAATGTTTATAAATGATAAGATATCTTCGATGCCCAAGGGCAGAGCAAACAAATTGTCACACTAAGTCTGAGGGATGTGTGCAAGTCGTAATGGTTGCCCACTCTGCTGTTAGCTCTGATGATCTGGAATTTCTTGGAAAGTGATAATTATATAAGAAACAATCATCTGTTTTATGAACGTTTTTAAAACTCCATTATTTTAATGCTGATGATTGCTAAACTGAAGGAGGACCAGCAGGACTATGATTGCTAAACTGAAGGAGGACCAGCAGGACTATGGTAGAGCAGTAAGGTTGTTCATCGAACTGTGGTCCAAATTTGGCTGGCACAACAGTAGTCTGGAATTTATCTGAGGTCAGTGGCAGGCAGCAATCAGACTTGTGAGGATCACAAGCAAAAGGTCTTGATGGTCGGCGATCAGAGTGGTTGAAGTCACAAGCAGAAGGTCAAGGCAGACATCAATCAGAAGTGCAATACAGTTCACATGATATCAAACAGGTAGTTACTAACAGCCTTATTAAATTGCGATTCGGCCAATTGAATAGGGCTCTATATAAGCACATAGCATTTTTTTTCAGAAGTTTTTAGTTAGTGAAGATCTTGCATTTGGATAGAAGTTCACTAACTGAAAACTTCTGGGGGAAAAAAAGCTATGTGCTTATATAGAGCCCTATTCAATTGGCCGAATCGCAATTTAATAAGGCTGATAGAGTTTAGTTGCAGCAATTGAAGAAGTGGAAAAGGGAATCTTATGAGGATTATAAGGTTGTCGGACCAGACGGACAACAGATCCACATCTAACCAAGACACACTGCTGTAAAGGGTTTATACGTTGGCAGCCAGCAATTTAAGAGAGTGATGGATTCAAGCAGCCAGTGGATGATATTCTAGGACGGACATATTACTGAATCAACAGACAGGCATAATCCCAATATAGTAGATCAGAGAAGGCTGACTGCAGATGATGGATACATTCCAAGACAGAGCAGGTCATAGGGTCAGCAAATCCTAATACAATATTTTCAAGACAGGTAAACTTAGCGTCAAATTGCAAGACCAGAACATGTAATAAAAGATAGATGAATGGACCCAGATTTCTGTGCCTGTCATGCAAAAAATCCTACCAGAAAAGGATGAATATAAGACAAAGCTAGAGGCCCATATCCAATTACTGTGTGTTATCTAAGAAGGTTTTCACTGAACCGGTGTTGCTTCAACTCTCAGCCTCTAGTTGCAGACCACTTTCTGTCAGGCTTTTACTTCAACTTTGCTCTTTTCCCAGCTTCCAGCCTCAAATTCCAGTCTGTTAGTAATAATAAAGAAGTTTTTGTTGGATATTTCACTTATCTACCAATACCAATATACATAGCTTCCATAATTTCCAAAATATTTCTGCGTACATGTTTCACTGAGCAGTCACAGAACAGTATATGACAATTTTGTCTGCACAGATTGGCCCAGTCTTCTTATGCTTCATCCGTTATGTTCACTTGATTTAACATTTAATGGTTATGCTATATTGTATTAGGTTGTCTTCAGATGTCCTCAGGATTCAATTCCATAGGGACACCATGATGCAGTACAACCTTAAGTACCAGAACCATGTTTCCGAGTGTTCATGTGAGCTTCTGGGCATGTGAGCTTCATTGGCATCTGGTGATGAAATACAGCACAGCATACTATTGGTGGTAGGTATGAAGTGTTGTTAGTAAACTATAACATTAGCGCTGTTATTTTTAATGTTATACATATATTATATAATACTAGCGAATTGCCCGTCAAAAAATGACGGCAATGAAATTGTAAGGTAGCTAATGCTGTTTAGTGTGTAATAATGAAATATATAATACATTAATAAATGAATATACTTTACCTATTTTAAAGCATTGTGTGGAAGAGCTGTGAATCTGTTTTGATGTTGCTGCAGCATTAGTGGTGTGGAGCTGCTGTGTAAGCGTGCTGAATGTGTGCAGTGTAACACTGTGCGTGCGCGAGACCAAACCGTTAGCGTAGTCGTGTACTTCCGCATTGGCGTAAAATGGCGAGTAATGTGTGGTATACGTCTGTATCGGAATATCCGTAGGTGTTTTGTGGTGGTTTGCGAGTTTCTTGTGGTGTTTTGCGAGTTTAGAGTGCTGTAGCCTCGTTTTCGTTTTGTTCGGCGGCCATTTTTTCTCTCGCTTCGATTTTTTTTTAGTCTCTAAACTGTTTTATTTCGAGTAAAATCGAGGTGTAAGTTGTATTTTTGAGGTCCTGGGTGCTCCCTCTTGGTGTAGGTAAGTTTTTTATGTATGTGCTGTGTGTATGTATTGTGTTTTACATTTTGTAATGTTCGCGAGTTGCGTCCGAGTGTTGCGAGGCCGTAATGTGTGTCAACGTGTGTCGTATGTTGTTTGCGAGTGTCGTAATGTGTGTGTCGTGCTGTAAAGTTTGCGAGGGTCGCAGTTGCTGGCATGGAGCGCCTTCGGCGCTCCATGCCAGCAACTGCGGCCCTCGCTTTGCGAGGTCCTCAGGTGCTGGCATGGAGCGCCTATGGCGCTCCATGCCAGCAACTGAGACCCTCGGCCACTGCCCTCGCTTCGCGAGGGCCGCGGCTCGCGTAGCGAGCCCGCAGCGTTAGCAACAACTCGTACGCTCACAACTATATATGTGATAGGTGTGGCCCAACATATTCATGGGTATTACAAGGATTGTTAATGGTTTCAGGTATGTTTGAAGTAAACAACACTATAGAACTCACATAATGTTATTTATATTTTAAAAAATAATTTCAGAGAATAGTAGCCAATATTTTTTATTTTTACAAAACTCACAAAAGTTCAAATGTCTTTGAGAAAAGTAGTTAAGATCCAGAGTCCATATTTTTTTGGGTGTACACACAAATATTTTGATATGATTACATTCAGAAAAGTACCAGAGTCAAGTTTACATAATGAAGGGGATTTAGGAATATAAAACATGTAACTGGCAGCTAAGTTAAGCATTTGGAAGCTTCAGCTGAGATATAAGGTAAATTCAACAATGCAATGGTGGTACAAAATAAAGGGTCTGGAGGTCCTGATTTGGAGCCAGGTCCACTACTACTGTTTAGGGCCTTAAGTACAGTTATTGTAATATTTTGAGAGGCAAAAAAAAGTGCTAATTTCTGTTTTGGCCCATTAAAACCAACTTTCAGTAGTTGGATTTTTCCTGTTATCTCCCTGCCAGCGCAGTGGCATGCAGCAGCCAGTAGGTGGCACAATGGTGTCATGCTGAGACTTTGTTCTCAGGGTGAGGGTTAGAATAGTGGCAGATGATAAGCTTTACATAATAAAGTAGTGGCAAGCTAACACTAAACCCTAACTCTAAACCTAAACCCCAACAATAAATTCAACAAAGTCTCGACACGCCATCGTTGTGCCACCTTCTGGTTGCTCCACGCCACCCCGCTGTCAGTTAAATAATGGGACCTTTCCCATTATCTCCCTAACAGAAATGGAATATAGCTTATTTTGATATTATTTATAATCTGTTACGATTTATTAAAAGTTATTTTTGGACTTTGTAGCTAATTATGTTTTAATAGCATTCTACCAATTTGAGATTCCTATAGCCCTATTAAATTCCAAGCCTGTAAGTGCAAAATGAGACCTGCAACGGCTGCGGGCTTAAAATTGGCCGAGTTACAGAGCTATTCAATTCAAGCAGGACGCGAGTTATGGGCTTGAGAAGCAATCCCGTAAAACATTTGCCGCAATCCCGTAAACCATTTGATGATCAATTAGTCAAACCCGTAGTTACGGGTTGAGATGGAGCCAATTACTACGTCACTGAAAAATGGAGGTGAGAAATCTCACGGGCTTCAATTACGGGTTTCAATCGGATACACATTCCAGAAATAATGCAATATTGATAAAGCTGTAAATATGATATTCTATTACATGTGAGTTCATTATATGTATTAACACATTGATTGCCAGGATCGATATAACATGGAAATTAAACATGAAATAACGTATTTTATATTGCGGATTTGGAAGCTTGAGAATGATGTGCTATTAATTTTAAGTACAGTAGTGTGTGTATATTTGCATTCACAGTGCTACGGATTGGGCTTTAACCCACTAGCGGGTCCTCTCTAGTACCCGTTGGCTTTTGGGCTCCATTTGCGGGTCACGGGCTTGAACGCCAGTGAATTGGTTGCAATTTAATAGCTAGATTAGAACGTGACAGTTACAGGCTCGCCAGATCAAAGCATTTCTAGGCGCACAGGTCAAATTTACACGTCCCGTAGCCTTTTCTCATCCTTACCCCGCAGGTCGTTGGCAGGTTACTTTATATGGCAAATTTAATAGCCGCAAGTCATGCGGGCTACGTTATGGGCTACGTTTTTTAACGTTTAGGGAATTTAATAGGGCTACTAGTGGTATAGCATTACATAATCATGGATTTTATGACAATGATAAGTCAGTATCACTTTTATTAGTCTCACATGGGACTCATTACAGTCAGTACATAAAGGTAATAAAGACCAAAAGGTATTGCATTTACTGCAGTGAGAATTGTGTACGTTTACAGTACAATACGAATGCAATGCTGACAATTATAAATAATGTAAACTGAATACATGTATGCACATTTGTTAAAAAATCTATTTAGAGCTAATGATATATGCAGTGAGCCCATGGAGCTTACAATCTAAAGTTTAATTTTGGAATACTGGAAACCAAATGATATAGTAGACTGGATTAACTATATGACTGGGTTAGGTGTGGTCAAACAGTTCCTTGCACATATAAGAATTTTAAACCAGTAATCTGAATTGATCTTGGTCGTGTAAAGCAATTGGATTATGATTCTACTGTATATGTGGCAATAAAAACACAGGGAGCATTAGCACTGGGAGCATTAAAATATGCAAGATGTGTTTTGTGACTTGTACCTACATATTTAAGCTTGAAATGTGCTCTTTCATATAAAACCAACATAGACAAAGTTGCAACTTTCCATTTATCAATATCTCGATCAACAAACTGTTGTGCATGTGTTCTGTGTGTGATGTACAAAACAAACAAAAAGGAGTAGAGGTACAGTCATATTTCAATCAAGATGGCACCTTTCAAGCTGTACCTGTCTTATCTCTAAGAAGACAGAGTAGAGAGATATTTCAGAGCTGCTGAGTTATCCCTCTGCCCTTTCAAAGTCATGACAGTGGTAGCGCTAAGCACTACATTTTCGGAATACTAGTACAATACCCAAATTTCCGCCTTAAAGTGACACAGTGGAGGTCCAAATATATTATAAGCTTACATTTTAAATACATACAAGTTTATTTATCTGTTGAATTATATTTAAAAACTTACTTTCTTCCAGTAAATGTATATTGAATTCTGTCATTCTTATATGCAAATCAGCCTTTCTAATCCAGCCACCAAGCTTGGGCTCTTTTCTACTTCTTCAGGGTAACAATTGCTAATAATTGATAAGTAAGTGTCCCAATCCAAATCCACAAATACTGAAAACATCCATAAGCAGCAATTATTAGCTATAGTTTTAAGTTATTTATAATGTGCTGGCAATATCAGATTTTGTTTTTTACTTTTTTCTAAATAACCAAGGGACGTGGAACTAAATCACTTTCTTTTTAACAAGCAAATAGCACCCTAATTTGTCTTGGGGTGGAATTAAAGTGAAATTTTAGCTAATTTGATACACCATCGGCCTCAAGCTACTTAGCTATTCAATTGGCTTATGTTTGCGGCCTCCGATCACGTTACGAGGCTCGAGCTGCGATCACTTGTGATTAGTTCAATTGCAGCTTACTTCTGTCAAAGCCTTTCATCTTCTGCGGCCGCAAGAGTTGCGGCCACAAGATATCCCTATTCACTATTCAATTGCTACGATTAAACCACTAAACACTAGGATTAAAGGCACAACATTCTCAAGCTGGCACATCGCCACAATACAATACTTTATTTCCCGTTTAATTTCCATCCAAAGTCCTATGGGCTTGAATAACCTCCAAGCCCATAACTCGGTATTCAAGCCCGTCGGACTTTGGACATTCAATGTGAAATCAAGTATTGTATTGTGAAGATATGCCAGCTTGAGAATGTTTTGTTGATGTTGCTGCAGCATTAGTGGTGTGGAGGTGCTGTGTAAGCGTGCTGAATGTGTGCAGTGTAATAGTGTGCGTGCGCGAGACAAAACCGTTAGCGTAGTTGTGTACTTCCGCATTGTATAAGTTATTGTTCTAAAATGGCGGCTAATGTGTGGTATGCGGCTGTGGCTGATTTAGCGTCCTTCATTTTGGATGTCGTCCGACTTTTTCGGAATATCCGTAGCTGTTTGTTGGTGTTTTGCGCGTTTATGGTGGTGTGTTGCGTCTTTAGACTGCTGTAGCCTTGTTTTTGTTTTGTTTGGTGGCCATTTTTTCTCTCGCTTAGGTGATTTTCGGGTGTCTAAACTCTGAAATTTGTACTTAAATCGAGGTGTAACTTTACTTGCAGAGGTCCTGGGTGCACCACCTTGCTGTGGGTAAGCTTTTTTTATGTTTGCTGTGTGTTTTTATTTTGTTTCCAATGTTTTCGGGGTCGCGCGGGTTGCGTCCTTGTTTTCGAATCTCGTATGTCTTTTTCGGTAAATCCGTAGGTGTTTGGTGGTGTTTTACGTCTTTAGACTGCTGCAGCCTCATTTTCGTTTTTTTCGGCGGCCATTTTTTCTCTCGCTTAGAGGATTTTTGAGTGTCTAAAGTCTTTTATTTTGAGTTAAATTCAGGTGTGACTTCAGTTTTCGAGGTCCTGGGTGTCCCCTCTTCCTGTAGGTAAGCTTTTTATGTATTTGTTGTGTGTATTTATTTTTCATGTTTTGATGTGCGCGTGTTTCGGATGATTTTTGCGAGGTCGTAATGGGTTGTAACGTGTCTCGTATTTTCCTTTCGTAACTACGTAAATGTCGCGAGGCCCGCAGTTGCTGGCAAGGAGCGCTGGTGCTTCTTGCCAGCAACTGCGGCCCTCGCTTTGCAAGGGCCGCAGGCTCGCTGAGCGAGCCCGCAAGCGTTAGCAACAGCTCGCATGCTCACAACTATATATGTGATTTACATTTCTCCATGTTTGCGGGCTTGAGACACGAGTTACAGCCTTGCGGCTGTGATCCTGTTTAAGCGATCATGTGCTTACGGCCGATAGCGTGGTTTGGCCGTAAAGGGGAAGTCCTTGCAGCACCAGCCAATTGAATAACAGAGTACACGTAGCGCTAGGCGGGGCCGTAACCTGATCGCAAGGAATCGCAAATTGAATGAGGCACTATAATTAGGTGGGACCCACTACACTTAAATTGGAAGAGACATATGGACAAGGTCACAAGCCTAACGTGCATGTCCAAGACAATTTGGGTTATGTTATGTCAAAAGAAGTTTCAAAGATTATTCACAGAGTAAAGAAAGCAAATTTACAGAGGATGCATGTGCAATTTAAGTTAAAATACTAAAATTGTAACATGTATATTATTTAAAACAATAATTAAAAATGAAATATGTTAGCCAAAAATGTACAAGTTTACAGTTTTCCCATTTACTGGTACATGTATCCATGCAGATCAAAATGTGGGAATTTTTACTTGCAGACTGTGAGTTTCTGACCTATTTTATGCATGTATAATGGTACTCTCTCTTTACTGCATTTTATTCCAAATACTACGTAACTTTAATATCCTGCAAGCATTTATTTCACTCTGAATAAGACAGAGGACATCTTAATAACAGCTTGATACAAATTGCTGGAACAGCTGCAATTCTGATTACACAGCTCAGACTTTTTTTACTTTAAAAGGTATTGTAATAGTTGTATGAATAAAGGGGTTATGTAGCATTATGGAAAACTAAGAGAGGGAACATGGTGACTGAGCTAATTTCTAGCATGATTATATGTACAGTAAATATTTACTGGATACACAGATAGTTACATAGTAATTAAGGTTGAAAAAAGACTTTCAGTCCATCAAGTTCAACCTTTTAAGATCTCCTCTGATCTGCAATATGAGGATTAGTTATTGATTAATTAGTTGTTAATTATTAATCAATTATTATTATTTATTTTTAATTATTGTTTTTTTTTTAAATTAGTAATTAATCCAGAAGAAGGCAAAGAGGAAAAAAAATGTGTCTTCCTGACCCCAGATACTGGCGATCAGATTTCTCCCTGGATCAATACTCTCTAATTATCCAGGATAACCCTAAATTCCCTTTTTAATCACATATATAGTTGTCAGCATGCGGGTTGTTGGAAACGCTTGCGGGTTCGCGCAGCTGCAAAGAGAGGGCCGCAGTTGCTGGCAAGAAGCGAAGTAGGCTCATTGCAGGCCGCAAATGGCCGCATTTGCGGAGGTGGAGGCTCTACAGCGCCTCACAAATGATTACAAACCACCAGACAAGCGTGATTTGGAAACAAAACACATAAACACGCAATGACTAACTACGGACTTACACAAAAAATAAACGAGCCCAGACTCGCAAAAATACGACCTTAACGGACAAACCGCGAACAGCGTCAAACATAAAAAAACAAAAAAATAACATAAAAACCTTACCCACACCAAGGGGGGACACCCAGGACCTCGGCAACACAGCTTAAACCTCGAATTCTGTCAAATTTACAAAGTTTAGCCACTCGAAAATCTCCTAAGCGAGAAAAAAAATGGGCGGCGAAAAAAACGAAAACTAGGCTACACGACCCCTAAATCCGCTAAATTACACAAAGCAAATACGGCTTTTACAAAAACCCATACGACCTACAACATACACCATTAGCAAGGACCCTTCATCATGCAAACCCGCCTACCACATACACAATCGCCGCCATTTTACTACACTAACTTACAGAATGCGGAAGTACCCAGCTACACTAACAGCTTCCCCTCGTGCACGCAGCCTATTTACACTTCACACTACACACATTGCTGACACTTACACCTCAGCTCCACAACAGTGCAAACCTACATTGTATGCTGCAGGAACATGAAAACAGATTGTCAGCTCTTCAGCACATTGCTTCCTGCATGTATTACTTACAAATAGGTAAAGTATAATAATTTATTAATTTACTACTTATTTAACTAGCATCACAACACACATATAAACAAAAAAACAAAACACTATCGCAATAAACGCAAAAGACATTCACTGCGTGCCTCACAACGAGCGCCAACGCTGCTCATACCACACAAACTACACCAGGGGACAGCCTTGCAATAAGCGCAAAAAGCAGATCAGCGCCTACCTTACAATGACAGCAAAAGCGCCTCTGATAAAAAAAAAATACAGCAACCAAGAGGCTCACAATGAGCGCAGCCGAAGGCGCTCAATGCGAGGCTCGCAATCAGCGCCAAAATCTCAGACCACCATAAAAAATAATGTCTAGCCCAAACAACATTTCTTGACTTACAATTCTATTGGCGTCATTTTTTGACGGGCAAATCGCTAGTTAGAAATAAATCCAGTTTAAAGTTGTCTATCGAATCCGATGTCAACTTATATGTCTCATTTTATATTCAGTTGTTAAAATTACGGGGCACGTAATGCTGTTTTTCACACAATGTGAGGGTACTGTGTGCCTCAACTATATAGACCCCTATAGCACAATAATGAACCCATGTAATAACACTATAAATGCCATGAGGGTCCAGGACCCTCATGACACAAAGTGTAAGCTCATCACCATTTTAACCCGGTCTCTTGACCCTCATAAGCCTCTATTTAACTCAATTAGTCCCATAAGGGTATCTAAAGACCCTCATAGGACAGTTAGAAGCCTAACATTACCCCATAAGTGTTATGAGGGTTCTCCAGGACCCTCATGACACTAAGTACAAACACTACACTACACTATACCCCCCAATAAACCATTAAATCTAAACTAACCCCCCTGTTCACTAACCTATTAACACCTTATCTACCTACCCGCTAATAAACCCCCCACCCCACTAATTACAGAAAATAATAAAACCTAAGTCACAGAAAATAAAAAAGCCTAAGTCACAGAAAATAAAAAACCTAAGTCCCAGAAAATAAAAAAATCAACATTAAAGAAAATTTAAAAAACTACATTACAACCCCCCCACTACAGAAAAAAAAATTACACACCAGAAAAGGAAATAAATACAAAATATATACATTACAATACAATAGAAATCAAATCAAATACAATACCCCTTTCTAAAATACATTAAATCCTATCTAAAATACATATATACCCCACTATCTAATGCTGGGACATGCTGGAAAGGTGAGTAGAATATTTAGAATGTTTCTTTATTGTATGCAAATGTGTTGTACTATTTTTTTTCCTAGGGTGGCGATCTGAAGGGACATCTGCAAAGGTAAGTGGTCATAATTATTTAATTTTAGGTTAGATTTAGGGTTTGTGTATGTAGATAGGATTTATTGTATGTTAGATAGGGGGATGTATTTTAGATAGATAGGGGGGTATGTGTGTATTTTAGATGTATTGTATTTTAGATAGTGGGATATGTATGTTAAATAGGATTTAATGTATTTTAGATAGTGGGGTATGTATATATGTTAGATAGGATTTCATGTATTTTAGATAGTGGAGTATGTGTGTATTTTAGATAGGATTTCATGTATTTTAGATAGTGGGGTATGTATGTATGTTAGATAGGATTTCATGTATTTTAGATAGTGGGGTATGTGTGTATTTTAGATAGGATTTAATGTATTTTAGATAGGGGGTATTGAATTGTATTTGATTTGTATTGTATTGTCATGCAATGTATATATTCTGTATGTATTTCCTTTTCAGGTGTGTATTTTATTTTCTGTAGTGTGGGGGTGGGATTGTAATGTAGTTTTTTTTTTTGTTTGTTTGTTTTTGTTTTTGTTTGTTTGTAACTGCCCCATAAGGGTCTTACTATAATATTATGGGACTGATTGGGTTAATAGAGGCTTATGATGGTCTGTATAGACCCCCATAAAAAGCTGTGTTAAATAGGCTTTGATGGGGTTAAATAGGCCCAGTTAGGGTTCAATAGGCCCAGTTAGGGTTCAATAGGCCCAGTTAGGGTTACATAGGTACTGTTAGGGTTAAATGTGCACTATTAGGATTAAACAGGCCCAGGGTTAGGTTAATGGGGTATGGTTAGGGTTAATAGTGTAGTGCTTACACTTTGTGTCATGAGGGTCCTGGATGACCCTCATGGCACTTATAGTGTTATTGCATGGGTTAATTAGTGACCTATAGGGGTCTATATAGACACCTATTGGACTGATAGAGTTAATTATTGGCGTATGGGGGTCTATATTGACCCCTATGAGTGACAGTGTTAATTAATGGATTATGAGGGTCTGTATTGACCCCCACGAGTGACAGGGTTAATAAGGGGTTATGGGGGTCTTCATTGACCCCCATGAGTGACAGGGTTAATGAAGGGCTTATTGGGGGTTTGTATTGTTTCCCATGAGTGACAGAGTTAATGAAGGGCTTATGGGGTCTGTATTGTCCCCGTAAATGAGAGGTTAATTTCTTTTATCGCCGGACTTTACGATCGTGACCCCCACTGCAAGGGGTAATGTCGGGACAATGCTGGAGGTCCCCCATGGGGACCCCAGCAAGGGCTTAACATGGGCTCACATCGGGGGTCGGATCAGACCCCTATAGCAAGGGGTTAATGCGGGGTTCCAAGCTTATCTCGGATCTCTGCAAGGGGTTGATGTGGGGTCTCGAGCTTATCTTGGATCTCTTGGCTAAGTTGTATGTGGCTGGCAGTGTATTGCGCGTTCCGGGGTCGTGGATCCTCGTTTTTTTTTTCTTTCTGTCTCCATTTTCTTTGTCGCTCAACTGATTTTCGAGTTTTGAAACTGGGGAATTTTGGGTTAAATTTGAGTGTAACCACACTTCCAGACGTCCTGACTGTCCCCCCATTCTGTGGGTTATTGTGTTTTTTTTATTATTGTGTTTATTAGTGCGTTTTTGTGTTTGCGGTTCGGGAGGTTAAAGTGTTGTTTTGCGACCTTAGGTATTTTTTTTCTAAGTCCCGCGTCTCGTAATGTTTGCTCGCAGGCAATGAGGGAGAGGAGTAGGGGAAGAGAGATACAGGGTAAGGAGAGGAGGAGGGGAAGAGAGACACAGGGGAAGGAGGAGGAGAAGAGAGACACAGGGGAAGGGGATGACTAAGTGCTGTGAGTTAACGGTTTTGTGGGGTGGTTTTGTTACAAAGTGAGGCGCCGTAGGATTAAGTGCTGCGAGTTAACGGTTTTGTGGGGTGGTTTTGTTACAAAGTAAGGCGCCGTAGGATTTAGTGCTGCGAGTTAACGGTTGTGTGTGGTGGTTTTCTTACAAAGTGAGGCATCGTAGAGCCTCCACCTCCGCAAATGCGGCCATTCGCTTCACGAGGGTCCGCATTTGTGGCCATAACCGCGTCTCTCGGTTTGCGAGGGACGCAGTTCTTGCGAGCTCGACGAAGTCTCACAGTTTGACAATTATTATATGTGATGTGCAAGGTGTGCAACGCCAAAGACACGCATGCGCAGTAGCGTGGAACAGCTAACGTCCCTGTTAGGTGGAAATGAAAATGTACATACAAATAAGGGTATTTACAAATCATTGTAAAAAATATCTAAATTATTGTTAGATAATCCAGCTTTAATATTGCTGTTTTTAAGCCGCAATCATATTTGAAAGTCCTCCTATTTTTTAGGGTTTCTTGTTTTGGTCATTAATTCCTATAGTGGGGTTGATTAGTAGGAAGCCATGCCAAGTTGGTTGCAACAGCATAATCACAGATGCCTATAAGATAAAATATCTGGCATATGGCAGTGATCTTTCAGATAATCCCTCCCAGTATGAGAGTAAAATTAATCACTGAAGGTAAGAGACCACAACAGGTAGGAAGATCTTAAGTATTTCTTCCTAAAAATAGCAACATCTATATTGCTTTGCATGTTTAGTTCAACTATTAACAAATGGATAAAATGCTTTGTGGAACATGTAACTGATAATACTTACTGAACAATCACATATATAGTTTTCAGCAGCGCGGGCTTGCCAAAAAATGGTGGTAACGCAACGTTAAAACTGCGGGATCGCACAGCGGCCAAAGGCGATCATTGCGATCCCCGGGATGATCGCCAAAGGGGCTCAGCGCAAGGCTCGCAATGAGCGCCGAAGGTACTCAGAATAGCAAAAGCCTTACATTCTGTGGCAAACAACATTGCAATGGCTTCACATTTTATTGCCGTAATTTTTTGACGGGCAAGTCGCTAGTAGGTACAGAAAATGTAGGAAATCGTTTTGTAATCAGTGAGTTCTATTATTTATCTATTGATGTAAAAACTGATACATTAGATACATGAATTATTATTAATGGTGGTCTAATGTGTGTATATGTCAGAGAAATGTGAGGCTTCTCTCAACATCAGTAAATAATTGTTCATTGTTTGAGATGAATTAATGTAATTATTGGGTATGTGTAACAGCACACTGTTGTAAAGTTAAATTCCACGCACTGGAAGTAACATAAAGGATGAAATGGGGGAGAACAGTTCTGTGTCAAGAAATCTGTAAAATTGGAATAACCTAGATTTAGAAATATTTACTACCCAAAATGTTTCTTAGAGTGTTAAAAAGGGCAGAATCCTTTTTTAGGAATAAAAAAGGATTATGTTAAAGCTAGTGGAAATGTGGTCAATAATACTAGTAAATTGCAATTACATTTTTCTAACCTGGGGGATATTTTGTGAATCAATCATCATAACACAATGTCTCATATTCTTCCTGGTAAACAACTTCAAACAATATTGTCTGATAGAGATAGATTGTTTGTAAAAAATAAGAAGAATGTAATAAACTAACACAACAAACTAACAGAATCCAAAAACTTTTGTTAACAACACTCTGCTGGTGTGTAGAGGTTTACATGCTTGTTATCCTTCCAATCCAGTACATGAGTGGGTAGGTACAGAGTAGTGAAAACAGAGAGCCCGATTCAATAGAGCAATCATAAGTTACTGGAGCCCATGGTAGCACGACTTCAAAAGCGCGCCCTGACATCTGTGCACAGGACTTCAAGCTCAGGTAAGGTGGGCTTAGGGGTGTTAGGTAGACAGGTTTTAGGGTTAGGCTAGGCGGTCTAAGGATTAGGGTTAGGCTGCGTGGTGTAAGGGTTAGGGTTAGGCTGCGGTGTGTAAGGGTTAGGGTGCGGGGTCCAAGGGTAAGGGTTAGAAGGGTTCCTGGTGTTAGGCTATAGCACTTGCGCCCTTTCGTCGGCGCCCATTTGTCGTCCACATTACAACTGCATGCTTCTGTCGGCGCACATTTGGCGTGGGCGCTGAAGTTGGGGTGCCGGAGCCCATGAGTGAGGCCGGAAGTTAATTTGATATTCAATTGGCGTTTTTTTGCGGGTTCCAAACAGTTTACGGGTTAGGGGCTTGAAAACTTTGCGGTGGTTAAACCCGGAACTTACAGCCTCACCAAGCCTTTGATCCTTCACTTCCCCAAGAGTTATGATTGCTAAAATCGCAAATCGCTATTTAATTGCTACAATTCGCCAAGCCCACAAATTGTTTCACACCTGTAAACGGCAAATGTAGGAGAAAATTCTAAGAGTGCTAGAGAGCACCCGCAGCCCTGTAAATGCAAATAAAAAATAAATACTGAACTGTAAATGACGGGAAAGCGATAAAAGATATTAGAATTAATTGCCGCCTCAAGCTCGCAAATCGTCAATAAAATATCATATTGTTTAATGTGTCATTTCGGGGGTTATATCGATCTCGGAAATCAATGAGTAAATACATATCAAGCCACCTATATGGACTAGAACAGTATTAGCATTCATTTTTATTATTTTGTTTTTTGAGGGTTTGCGAGTCCCAACGCATATCGGACCCCCGAACCTAATTGATTGACATGTAACCTCCATGTTTTACTGTCGTAATGATGGCGGCCTAATTTTCTATTGGCTATTTCTAAATGAGTAGTTATTGCTTAATTGATCATGTTCCTGCTCTGAACTGCTAAGTACGAGTTAAAGTTTTATGGCTTTGGCGTTCGGCGCGTAACTTGCGGGCTTCTTCAATTGAATAGCACCGGAATTGGAGACGAACGGGAGCCTGCAGTCATATGGCCTGTATCCGTGGGCTTGCAATTGAATCGGGTGTCAGAGTTTTCAGATTGAAGTGTGACAACTTGATTCTGATCCTGTACAGTGGGGGGAAAAGTATTTGATCCCCTGCTGAATTTAAATGTTTGTCCACGGACAAAGAAATGATCAGTCTATAATTTTAATGGTAGGTGTATTTTAACATTGAGAGACAACGTAACAAACAAAAAAAACAAGAAAATCGCATGTCAAGAAAGTTATCAATTGATTTGCAGGTGAATGAGAGAAATAAGTATTTGACCCCTGCGACTTAGTACTTGGTTGCAAAACCCTTATTGGCAATCACAGAGGTCAGACGTTTCTTGTAGTTGGCCAAAAAGTTTGCACACATCTCAGGAGGGATTTTGTCCCACACCTCTTTGTAGATCCTCTCCAAGTCATTAGGGTTTTGAGGCTTATGTTTGGCAACTCGAACCTTCAGCTCTGTCCACAGATTTTCTATGGGATTAAGGTCAGAAGACTGGCTAGGCCACTCCGGGACCTTAATGTGCTTCTTCTTAAGGCACTTCTTTTATGCCTTGACTGTGTGTTCTGGGTCATTGTCATGCTGGAATAACCATGAACGACCCATTTTTAATGCCCTGGCTGAGGGAAGGAGGTTCTAACCCAAGATTTGATGGTACATGGCCCAGTCCATTGTCCCTTTGCTGCGGTATAGTTGTCCTGTCCCCTTAGCAGAAAAACACCCCCAAAGCATAATGTTTCCACCTCCATGTTTGAAAGTGGGGATGGTGTTATTAGGTTTATACGCAACATTCCTGCTCCTCCAAACACAGTGAGTTGAGTTGATGCCAAAGAGCTTGATTTTGGTCTCATTTGACCACAACACTTTCACCCAGTTCTCTGAATCCTTCAGATGTTCATTGGCAAACTTCAGAAGGGCCTGTACATGTGCTTTCTTAATCAGGGGGACCTTGCAGGTGCTGCAGGATTTCAGTCCTTCATGGCATAGTGTGTTACCAATGGCACCTTGTGGAGTTTCAATAACTGGCAGTTATTTTATGTTTCTTCCATTTGCTAATAATCGCACCAACTGTTGTCACCTTTTTAAGAGAGTGCTCCAAATCTCATCTCGCTACCTGTATAAAAGACACCCGGAAGCCAGAAATCTTTCTGACTGATAGGGGATCAAATACTTATTTCCCTCACTGGCCTGCAAATCAATGTATCACTTTTTTGACATGCGTTTTCTTGGAGTTTTTTTTTTGTTATTCTGTCTCTCACTGTTAAAATACACCTACCAGGAAAATTACAGACTGATCATGTCTTTGTCAGTGGACAAACGTTCCAAATCAGCAGGGGATAAAATACTTTTTCCCCCCACTGTATGGAAGCAGGGGTGCCCATTGCTAAAACAGGAAATTACTTAGAATCTCTTAGGCACAAGCAGAGGCTGCTGAAATTAGGATTTCCTCTAATAATGTTTTATGCAGTAAATGTATGTGTGTATATATATATATATATATATATATATATATATATATATATATATATATATATATATATGCTAATATTGATAGTTTGTTACATTCTTCAAAACATGCCACTGTTTTCCCAAATTACAATAATAGATAATTGCTTGCTATAAATGAGACACATCAGTCACAAGTTACAGTCTACAAAGGTACTGATATTAGGCTCAGGAATAATGCATAATTACATAATATTCTTTATAGACAATTAAGTCTTGGCACGTAGGAGATAACAGTACAAGTAGATGGATGATACTGGGGCATTTGGATGATATGAGTGCAGGGTAACGTATTTAAGCTTTTTATGGATATACAAATAAACTGGGAAAAGGAAGAGAAGCGCATAATTTACCATTGTAGATAAAAGGATGGGGTTGACATGGAAATACTTTGTATTATATATAGATGGCCTCTGTAATGCCAAAACAACATGATCTAGATGTTTTAATAGTATTGATAATTAATAAAAATCATATTAAATGTTTTAAAAAACAATTTTAATTATTAAATTTACTTCCAAAGTTAAGACTCAGATGCTGCTGGTATCTACCCATCGTAAAGTCAATGTGGGGATATTGCTTTATCTAGCAGGCAGCTGCTAAATTTTCAGAAACAAAGAGTACCAATGTAATACTCTGCATTGGGTGGAAACTTGGTATATTTAAGTAGTTTCCCATGGCAACACGCTTTGGCTGAGGGGCTGACTATGAATCATTATTTTCTTAACAGGTCAAATTGATATTAAAACCGTTTAGACGTGTTTTTCAGACAACCCCACACTCCTCTCAATGACCTTATCATGGTGGAGACAAACACTCAGCTAGAGGTGGATGCTTTATTAAATAAGAATTTTATTGAGGATCAATGCATAGTTAATAGTTAACTAGCGCCTCTTGCTACAGTGACCTCTATAGTACACGTCAAGGTAATGATTGATACTAACATCACACCCTCACAGACTAAATCCATTACATGACAGATCATTTTATACCTGCTTTGCAAATCATCCATGTTTAGCTCTGCAACATAGTGCGTGGCTGACGACACTGTGACGATACGAGCACTGCAGATTTCTGTGCCAGAATCCTTCATGGTTTTCAGCAGTAGATTTGTCAGTAGGAAATGCCCCAGATAATTCAAGCCAAAGTGTTCCTCAAAACCATCCTTGGTCCTCCGTTCAGGCACAAGCATAACACCAGCTGGAAAGAAGCAAAACAACACTGTAATGTAGTATACTACACAGAACTAGCAGTTCATTATGTAAGTGTATAGAACTTTATTATTGAAAATTAAATAAAGTTGGTCCCCATGGGCCTCATTAAATTGTCCAGATTGTAGTTTCTGGAGCCCGTAATGTAACCCACAAAAGTTACTGATATTAAATTGGCCACTTCCTTCTACCCGCAATCAATTTGCGAGCTACAGGCTGAAAATACTTACGGGCTGTCAAAATAGTAACTCCGACACATCTAAACTTTTAATCTTTCAAGCCCGCAAATGTTACAATTGCAAATTGCTATTCATTTGCTACAATTTTCCAAGCCCGTAATTGCTTCCAAACCCGTAAATTGCAAATGTAGCAAAAAGATTGCGGGTTCCAAATAGGACTCACAAAGGGGTTAAACACCTGTTCGTAACATTGTTAAAGCTAATATAAACACACCACTGTACTTTAGAATACCGGGGAAAGCAATCTAAGGCATTAATAATCGCAAATCTGCACAAAGAAAAAAAGTTGTATTTCCGTGTTATATTGATCCCAGCAATCAATGGGTTAATACATATAACGGAACCTGAATGCACTGGACCAGTGGATTTATTGTTTTTTAGTCTTTTCAACATTTCTGGATTGCTAGTCCAATTGCAAATTCCACTTCTAAACACTAATGATTTGTGGTTTAAACTCCATGTTTGATTGATGTCAAGCTGACGGTCTCATTTACTATTGGCTCTGTCTAAGCAGTAACTTACTGGTCTTGCTTAATTGATCATGATCAGGCCCTGAAATGCTACATATGGAAGCATGATTTACAATTTTGGCTTTCTACCATGTACTTGCGGGCTTCAGTCAAATTAATTGCTCTGTAACTGTTGCAGTTGGAAGTTAATGTAGCCCCATGTTTGCACCTTAAATCATTATTATTCACATGAATTTTCAGTGTACTTACAGTGGAAATTTCACGTCTATTCAAGATTGTGTGGAAGCGGTCACTTAGAGAATGTAACTATACATTTAAAAGTTATGGACTTGTGTCATTTTCCAAGGACCACTTAATTTGTCACGATTTGGAACACATCACTAGAAAGATCTCCAAAAAGCAAGTTTTAATACTTTTTGCATTTTTTAAATATGTGCATTTTCACTGAGGAATCAAATCAAATAAAATCTGTGTTTATATGTGAGAAAGACTGCCCACAGATTGATCCACATGTGCTTCGATACTACACTCAATCAGGCTACAGTCAATGGTAAGGTAAGTTTTTTGTCGGACTGCTTATGTCTCAAGTTTGAAGAGAACAGATTATATTTTATTTTACGGGCAGAAAATTCATATTTCTGCTTTCTTGCCTCTCTGAAATTTGAGCAATGCAAACCAATGTACGGGGGGCAGTAACCCCAGCAAATGTAACCTTTTTTTCACATCTATCAGAGCAGGCATGGAATATTGGACTCACCTAAACAGGAAAGCTGTATTAACTGGTCAGTGCACTATAACCTGAATTCAGGGCAAAGCTGTGCTATCAATCATAGCCTTCCCCCATAGAGCCTCAAACAACGCACGCTGCACTCTGCTAGTCAATAAAATTACAGCTTCATTCAAAACTGTGATAGTTAAATTAATATATCCTCACAAAAGATTATAATGTAAATCCCGTATTTACTATGACTAATGAGATCCAAGGCATATTGTTAAAAAAAACTATGTGGCTGAAATGCCTGGTGGACTGTTATTTCTCTCAATCGAGAAAGAATTATATGGCATTTTAGGACTGGTCTGCCATTTTGGGTGGAGTCAGACTGATATGGTACATAATAGATTTTTTTGTCACTAATTTGTGACACAGCTTATGGGATAAGTGCAGTGTGTCTACCATATATTAGCAAAAGGGCACTGTAGATACGTTTGCTTGCACAGAAGCAAACTAGCCCACTATAACACACATTAGAATAATGAGCGACACTGAGTCAACACAATGTATCTGAAAAAATATGCAGATTTAATGCTCATTATTAAAATAATTTTTTTTTGGGGGGGGTGGTCCTTTTAATTCAGTAAACAGTTCATAAATAAAATAAACAACAGAGCCTATTTTCTTCTTTATTTACCACAAGTAATATTGTAGTATTATATTTTTCAGCATTTGTAAACTTATTAATTCTACTTTTTCTAACATCAGATAGAATCTAATATTTCATTACTTACTTTATGCATGTTACTGCTATTAATTCACATGTTCTTATACAAATCTCTAGCAATTAGATCAGCAATTCTGCTGGCTAAATTCAGACAAATGTAGATTAAGAGCTTGTTTAATTAATTTGAATGCGTCAGAATTCAGCACCAATAAATTATATGTATTTACTTAAGGTATTTTTTTGTGTTACAAATGAAAACTCTGTTAAAAAACTGTGCTGTATATTCTTTGTTCTGTTTTTTGTTTAAAATTATATTTATACACATTGCAAAGGCAAAAAAACAACAGATTTCCTAACATGCCATTAAAAAACCATAAAAGTTGTCATTTGTGTTCTGCACCATTAGATAGAGTGTGAGGATCATAACAAAATAGTCCATGATCGAACAAAATAGTCCTTGAGTTTAGTTACCAGGTTCCCCTCAGGACCCACACAGCCCATAGTTACCCCCCAAAAAATATGTTGTGTTTTTGCCAATAAAGGGTTCTGTTTGATTACACATAAACCAATGTGTGTTTTTCATTCTGGTCTCCACATGGAAAGGCCCTTTATTCTTTTTGGATCCTGAAACTCTGCTGGGTCCTAATAAAAGGTACTACGATTCTGATGGCATTGGCTGGACTGGTCCTGTAATCCTGATTTCCAGATCACTGGAGGTGTTCCTGATTGCACGCACGGTACCTGGAGACCCAAACCCTTATAATTCAGGGGTGTTCCTATATCTGAAGGTAGGAGGTTTTGGGGTGAATGTGGTCCCCTCCCTCTGGGTGGTGACATGTATGTATGTACGTATGTATGTATATATATATATATAGCAATTGTTTCACATATGGTGGGCTAAGAGTGGTAGAAGCCCTCCACCGTACAAAGTACAGCAGTACAAATAAGGAATAGTACATTAGTGATTTTATTTGAATGTCTAAAAAATAAGTTAATAAAAACGTATTTTCTCTTCAAATTTCTCAGAAATACAGTATATGTACCACATAATGCGTCACCCTTTTTTTAAGGCTGAAAATGGCCCCCTCGGCTTATACTCGAGTCAATACCCCCGTGTCTCTCTTTCCTCCTGTGTCTTTCTTTCCCACGTGCCTCTCTTCACCCTGTGACTCTCTTTAATCCCCCGTGGCTCTCTTTAACCCCCCGTGGCTCTCTTTAACCCCCCCCCCCCCGTGGTTCTTTTAAGAATGTAAACTAATTTTCCTTGTGACTTTCCACCCTCTAACTGATGGTGTAGTATACATATTGTGACTTTTGTGGTCCTTTAAAACTAGATTCTTTACTGCAACTGCAAGATAGTGAATGAAAATGTTTCACAGTATATCTTTTGTTAAAAAACCTGTTGCTGAAAAAAAAAACCATTTCAAATGGATCATCCAGTCAACCAGTGAGAAAATCTATATGCAGAGATTTAACTAACTTCAAAAAATTATGTAGGAGGGATAGAGAGAAACATCTGATCTCCAACTGCTTTGATATAAATTGAAGGAATGGGAAAAAAAGGTGGGAATGGTCTCGTCCAAGGAAGCCTGGTTTCAAGCTTTCCAAGATACACAAAAAATCGTCAAATGTGCTTCATATAGGGAGCTTTACTTCAAAGTCACACAGATATGGCACCTCACTCCCTCCAGCATGTCAGAAATAAACCATAACAGGAATCTGAACAATTGCTGGAGAGTGTGGGAAGACTGGACATTTTAAACATATATGGTGGGAATGTCAAAAAATACAAATATTCTGTAAAGAATGTTACAATCACCTTACCAAAATTTTAAATAAACATATCAAACCCTCTATAGAAATGTCTCTCTTTCATATCTTCCCAAAGACTATAAACTTAACATAAAAAGCCCTTCTTATTCAAATATTCATGACTGCCAAGAGGCGGATATCGATCAGATGGAAAAAAGTCTGTACCCCCACATGGAACCATGTCTTTAATGAAACAAATAGAAATAGGATACTAGAAAGGGATTAAAGAGAATTAATTCAGTTACCACTAGAAGAGAAAACGTGGAAAATCTGAGATACTGTTGTACCGCAATAAGTGATGTACAACAGTGGTCCCCAACCTTTTTGCCACCGGAAACTGTTTCCATTAAAGAAAGATTTTTCATGGCCCGGGGGATATGGGGTTGGGTGTTGCTCCCAGTTGGTCAGGTGCTTACAGTGGGGGAAAAATGTACTTGAACCCCTGCTGATTTTCAACGTTTGTCCCCTGACAAAGAAATGATCAGTCTATAATTTTAATGGTAGATGTATTTTAACAGTGAGAGACAGAATAACAAAACAAAAAAAAAAAACAAGAAAAGCGCATGCCCAAAAAGTTATAACTAGTTTTACAGGTTAATGAGGGAAATTAGTATTTGACCCCTTCGACTTAGTACTTGGTTGCAAAACCCTTGTTAGCAATCTCAGAGGTCAGATGTTTCTTGTAGTTGGCCACCAGGTTTGCACACAACTCAGGAGGGATTTTGTCCCACTCCTCTTTGTAGATCCTCTCCAAGTCATTAAGGTTTCGAAGCTGATGTTTGGCAACTCGAGCTTCAGCTCCCTCCACAGATTTTCTATGGGATTAAGGTCTGGAGACTGGTTAGGCCACTCCAGGACCTTAATGTGCTTCTTCTTGAGCCACTCCTTTGTTGCCTTTGCTGTTTGTTTTGGGTCATTGTCATGCTGGAATACCCATCCATGGCTCATTTTCAATGCCCTGGCTGAGGGAAGGAGGTTTTCACCCAAGATGTGACGGTACATGGCCCCGTCCATCGTCCCTTTGATGTGGTGCAGTTGTCCTGCCCCCTTAGCAGAAAAACGCCCCCAAAGCATAATGTTTCCACCTCCGTGTTTGACGGGATAGTGTTTTTAGGGTTATAGGCAACATTCCTTCTCCTCCAAACACGGTGAGTTGAGTTGATGTCAAAGAGCTAGATTTTGGTCTCATCTGACCACAACACTTTCCCCCAGTTCTCCTCTGAATCATTCAGATGTTCATTGGCAGACTTCAGACGGGCCTGTACATGTGCTTTCTTGAGCAGGGGGGCCTTGCAGGTGATGCAGGATTTCAGTCCTTCACGGCGTAGTGTGTTACCAATTGTTTTCTTGGTGACTATGGTCCCAGCTGCCTTGAGATCATTAACAAGATCCTCCCGTGTAGTTCTGGGCTGATTCCTCACCGTTCCCATGATCATTGAAACTCCACGAGGTGAGATCTTGCATGGAGCATCAGACAGAGGGAGACTGGCAGTTATTTTGTGTTTTTTCCATTTACGAATAATCGCACCAACTGTTGTCACCTTCTCACCCAGCTGCTTGGCGATGGTCTTGTAGCCCATTCCAGCCTTGCGTAGGTCTACAGGCTTGTCCCTGACATCCTTGAGCAGCTCTTTGATCTTGGCCATGGTGGAGAATTTGTAATCTGATGGATTGCTTAGGTAGACAGGTGTCTTTTATACAGGAATGAAGCTGAGATTAGGAGTACTCCCTTTAAGAGAGTGCTCATAATCTCAGCTTGTCACCTGTATAAAAGATACCAGGGAGCTAGAAATCTTGCTGATTGATAAGGGATCAAATACTTATTTCCCTCATTGACCTGCAAATCAATTTATAACTTTTTTGACATGTGTTTTTCTTGTTCTTTTTTTGTTATTCTGTCTCTCACTGACATACAGAGACTTCTTCTTTTTCTTGCTTTTTTCCTCTTATGGTTTGGAAAATTATAAATGTATTAGTTTGTATACTTAAGGTTGCTAATTACTTACCGGACTAAATCTTGTAATTTGGTTGATTATAACATTTATGTTGGAGTGATATGTATTCCTATGTATGTGAATCTTTTGATAAACAAATAAGAACAAAAAAATCTAAATGCACAATTGGTGCACAGACAGGCAATTCTTGCAAGGTTTTACGTCAATATATTATCTTTTAAATACATAGTAATAGTTTCTAGTTTAATTTCGCTTTAAGGATGACTTACACAACTACACTATTGGCTTACTGGGATATAGCACAAAAGCAGCCCTGTGTATGAAGAACATAAGTCAGTGCATCTAAAGTAATCAGTTATAAAATGATTGATTCACACATAAGCTACTGGAGCGCAGACTCTTTGACGAAAGATATAAGGTTTCCAATCTTCCCTGTGGATCTGGCTGCAAATGAGATTTGTTACAGTGAATAATAAAATAGATTATTTCAGGTAACTTGTGGCTCTAGCAAAGGTCAGTGTGATATACTGTTGTCTGAACTAAATATCTATTTTATTCTTGCTTGAATATGTTCTCGTAGCTTTAGCAGATTAGATTCATGAAGATGCACTGAAAGATATTTTGTGGCTTTTGTTATTACAATCTTACTATTGAGAAAAAGCTAAACATGATCATTCAAATAAAATTCACTTCGATGTCAGCTACATGGAGTGCAGAGGAACAAGAGAGTTTTACAGACAATAATTGAAAAACATTTCCAGCTCTCTGTAATACTTTATTATGATCAGAATGCATTTTTGTAAACTGATCTAATATATCAGTATCCGAAGTAAGCTCATAAGTTTAAATTTTTTAGATTTTATGTTAAAACCAGCTATTTGCCAGTCAAAAATGACGGGATAAAAAATGTAAGGTGGGCAATGCCGTTTGCTACACAATGTGAGGCTTTTGCACCTCTGAGCACCTTCGGCGCTCTTCGCGATCCTCTCCCTTGTGTACTTCAACTTTCCTGCTTTGCACTGATCACCTTCGGCGCTCATCGTGAGCCCCACACCAAGCGCCTTTGGCGCTCATTGCAAGCCTCTCCCGCTCACAGTGTTAATCGTGAGCCTGCGATGAGCGCCTTTCCTCTCGCCTACTGTACGGGACGCTCATTGCAGGGTTCGTTAAGCTGCAAGTTTAGTTCTTGGGAATGCCACATGTCTCTTTCCAGCATCTACCCCCTGTTCCTTCCCTCTGTCTTTCTCCTCTGTGTGTGTGCTCATTGCAGCCGAAATGTGCTGCACGGCTCACAGTTGTGCCCTTGCTTTGGGAGGGACGCATCTGCATTACCAACATCACAAGATCCACAACTATATATATGATGATCTTTTATTTATTTTTTTTACACTAATAACAGCTAAAAATCTACAGTCTTAGGTATGTTTACAAACACACTCCTGACTGTTCCATGATTAACAACATATGCCGACACCGAACAGTGAAGGCTCTATGAAGATAAAGATTTATAGTTTCTCCCTGAACTTCAGGAATGTTGCAGGATATGATAACCCCCAACTATGCTCTTTAGGTAATTCCAGCAGTCCTTTCCCTGCACAGATGAATTTGCAAAGGGTTAACTCTATTTCTGCTTATGCTCTCTGCATGGAGCTGTTCTTTTGAGTCTGTCTAGGGGCATGTCAGAGTCTCATGTAAACAGACATTTTATTTATAAATTTCTCTGTAAAAAAAGAATGTATTTAAAAAATTCACAGTGGTGTGCTCCAAGTTGTACTGAATTAACTGGCCCTTTAAAGGGACACAGAGAGTTTCTGGATTTTACTAGGAATACAATATACCTATGAATCTATTTAATTTTAAGTACTTTTTTATTAAGAAGTGTCTAAAATCTTCTGCCTAAAGTTTTGTACCTGTTTGGGTCTGCCCTCCGTAGGTCATTCAGCTCATGAATACACAGACTGTGAGGTACAGTGTTTCAGATTAGCTGCTCAGGCTGGTTGTTGCAGAATGTTGCCACTGATTATTAAATACTGTATTGGTCCGAATATAAGCTGCACCCGCATATAAGCTGCACCTGTAAAATTGGAGAGAAAAAGACTCTCAAAGTGATCAGCCATTGCAGGAAACAGGCTTTTTTTGCAGGTTACAGGCTTTACAGGATGTTAGAATCAGTAAAACCGTAAATCACTATTCAATACCGCAGTCTAAAGCACGAAAGTCGGCACCCTTAACTGGCAATCGCGCAAATCGGCATTAATTTTGCATTCGCGAATAGAAGTCGCACGCGTTACAAGTAAAGTTCGCAAATCGGCAATGATTTTTTGACGGTCGCAAATATAAGCCGCACCCTTAACTCCCAAGCTCAAAAATCGGAAAAAAGGTGCAGCTTATATTCAGACCAATACGGTATGAGACACTTGTTTGTCAAATATTTACTAAACTAACATTAGCCGCTGTGTAAGCCATAGACATAAAACAGTTTTTGGTAAAATCAAAATGTTTGAAAACTATATTGAGTATAAGAATCCATTTTGTGTTTGCTACATCACTTGTTCATGGCTGAACCATGAGGGAATGTGTTTTGGCTATGAGCTTAGAGAGTGCTGGAGAAGGAGGGAACAGAGAGCCTTTGTTAAGATAATTGGATATGATTGAAATTGACACAACACTCCTTTCCTCCTATTGGCCCAGAAGCAGAAATCTTGCTATAGGAAATGCAGCCATAACGTTTCAGAAATGTAAACCCACTCTCACATACACAACTTTCACTTATGTATCATGGATTTCACTAGGGTCAAGCAAAGGCATCAATTTTTTTCTTCTTTTTTTTTTCATGGTACAGTGATCCTTTAAGCAAACTGATAATCATGTGAATACATATTCTACAGTTGAGGTAAAGGATGTCTATTTAATCTCCAAGTGCACTGTTTA
Organism: Discoglossus pictus; assembly: GCA_027410445.1. Lineage (NCBI taxonomy): Eukaryota > Metazoa > Chordata > Amphibia > Anura > Alytidae > Discoglossus > Discoglossus pictus. The sequence continues at coordinate 113,623,939 of CM050164.1, forward strand.
TTGCTGGCTAGCCATGTCTGTGCATATGGGGATGATAAGCATGACATGTGATGATCTATAATGAAAACATAAAACAAAATAGTGGTGCTCAATCAGAAAACGAGCTAACCTTAAAAATTAGTTCTATGGACATGATAACCCACTCAGAGAGCAACCTCCTTTAGCTCACTTGTACTCTTCTAAGGGCGAAATATCCTGTAGTACATCAGTCTGGTCCCACTCACTAGAGTGGTCCAGACCCAAAATACCAGGCAATTCTACCCTGAACAGGAGAAACAGCAAACCCCAGACGTACGTTTCGGCCTTCATTGGGCCTCGTCAGTGAGGTGTAGCTGAACTCCCTAAGGCACAGTGAGCAAAGGGTCCACGTCTGGAGGACCCTATCACCCTTAGGGAGACTAATCCATAAGGGTCATTTGAATAAACAAAATAGACATGCTCTATCAGAAAATGAACTAACCTTGATAGTTTAGCTCTATGGACCTATTAAGGTTAGTTTGTTCTCTGGTTGAGCACCTCTATTTTGGTATTTTGATGATCTATAATGAGGCACATTTATATAGCTATAAAACTATATAAATTAGTAGATTTAAAAACAACTCTTTATAAACTATTGCTAGCATGTATTACTGATCAGAAATTCAATGTAATGTTTACAAGTTTATAAGTCTCCTGGGTTTTTCAGCAGTAGTGATTAGCTCTGCATTCAGCGGCATCCTTATTCCTTTGAACACAATTTGCTTTGGACAACATCTTAAATAATTGTAAAAAATCAGTGCAAACAGACTTATAAAATCAGCTTCTGGTATACCTATCAACACTTGAGTATGTTGGCTCTGTATGGGAAGGAATGCTTTCCTCCAAACCAGACATATTTGCAGAGTTTGGAGGGGCAGATTAATTTATCCCTTTAGGACCACTGTGGGTCATTTAAAAAAAAAAAAAATGATAACAACAAATGCTTTTTGCAAAGCAATAAATAAATAAACACATTTCCATTTTAATTGTTATCCAATTATTATATGAAAAGCACTGACTGTTTTAGCCGTCACATTCTCATTGGGCAGATAGAAACTAAATGTGCATTCAGAGTCTACTCTTGCCTAAAGAAATGTTATATATTTGAAAGCTATGAAAGGTATTACAATTAATAGCACAACATTCTCAAGCTCCCAAACCTGCAATAAAAAATAATTGTATTTATGTTTAATTTCCGTGTTATATCGATCGCGGCAATCAATGTGTTAATAAATATAAAAAAGAACTTGCATGGACTAGATTATTATATTCACTGATTTTTTCATATTGCATTATTTCTGGAATGCGGGCCCATACGTGATTGAAACGTAACCTCGATGTTTTAGTGACGTAACGATGACGGTTTCTTTTATTATTGGCTCCGTCTAAACTCGTAACTAGGGGTTTAAAAAATGTATCATGTTCACGCCCGGAAATGCTATGTGATGCAGCATGGTTGACAGATTTGGATTCCATCCATGTTGTTGCGGCCTTTTCTAATTTAATAGCTCTGTAACTCCTGCAAATTTCAAGCCAGCAGACTTACGGGCTGTACGACGGCCATTGAGGACTTGGAATTTAATCGAGCCCCAAGTATACAAACACTGACATATTTTAAAAAGTTATATAGTGATTACAGAAACCACAAACACTTAGGGCCACATTCAATTTGAGCCTTGCAACTTGATCACAGACAGTCGTATGTCTGCAAATGAGTTGCGGGCTACCATTGGTCTCTGTTTGCAAGGCTATTCAATTGCTGAAGGGTGCGAGTTACGGACCCCAAGCCAACATCGTAAACCATGCACTGGTTCGGAGCAGTTCAGGGCAGGAACCGTATCAATTCACAAGGCCAATAACTGCCCATTTCGAATCGGCCAATAGAAAATGAGACTGTCATAATTACGGCAGTTACGTGTTAATCAATTAGGTTTGGGGGTCCGATATGCGATCAGACAAGCAAACCTTGTAAAAAAAAGAATTAGGAAAATAAATGCCAATACTGTTCTAGTCCATATGGGTGGCCTAATATGCATTAACTCATTCATACCCGAGATCGATTTAACCCCGAAATGACACATAAAAAAATATTTTATTTCCTGCCGATTTGCGAGCATTTACAATTGCTACAAATTGGTGTTTAACCCCCTTGCGGGTCCTCTCTAGCATATGTAGGATTTTCTCCTCCATTTGCGGTTTATGGGTGTGAACACGTTTGCGAGCTTGGGGAAATTGAGCAATTGAATAGCGAGTTGCGATTTTAGCCTTGCGAAAGTGACAGATCAAAGGCTTATGAAGGGTGTAAGTTACGCGTTTGATCTGCGCCATTTTTTTAAGGCCCCAACTCGTAAGGTGTTCCGAGCCCTCAAAAAGACGCCAATAGCAAAGTAGCCTGCAGGCTCACTTACTTGCTTCCGGATCTCAAATTCGGCCAATTGAATGTGGCCCTTAATCCCTACATGCTACAATTGATTAATTAACAACACACCATCGATCAAGCTCCAGTACATGATAAAGTGGGAAAGAGGTTTTGGACATGAAATAGAAGAAACAGGCTAGCAGGATATCTTAGAATTTCATAATAAGTTGTCCATTTGTGTGAACTATAAGGAATAAGGTCATAAAACCTTATTCACGTGGTACATCACTCCAGATAAACTATAAAGAATAGGTACATACTACTACAACTGTTGGATGTGCCCCAAGGTGCAAAGATTCTGGAATTAAATGAGGAATGTAATACTAGATTGAGCATTAGTTTCTAAATTTACAGGTGCCTTAATATTAGAGCATATATAGAGCAGAGATGCATTTAATATGGCTTTCTATTTAACATCAATGTAGTGGATATAAATATGTTTAGAGTAGCAATATCAATTCAGGCAGTTGCAGAGCTAGTAAATGGAGGGCCCCAGCATAAAGCAACGCCCCCCACTCATACAACTTCTCTATACCCATAGGGTTCAACAAGAAAAACAAAACTGTATGTAGATGTCAGATCACCCCTATAGTTATCAGATCCCCTTTTCATAAACAAATTATCTACCACCCTCCCCAAATATTTTAAAATAATTATTTACTTAAGCACAGTGCTAGTAGCAGAGGACCCTACCCTATTGTGGGTCCCAGTGCTTTGCACCTTGTGCACCAGAGGTAGCTCCGCCACTGAATTCAGCTATATAACAGCGAATTCGATAGACAACTTCAAAAAGGGGTTAGATATATTTTTGAATAAAGAGGGCATTCAAGGCTATCCTAGATAAGTAGCAAGGAATATTGATCCAGGGAGAAATTTGATTGGCAGTTTCTGGGGTCAGGAAGGAATTTTGCTTTTTTTTTTTCCTTATGAGACAATTGGCAAAGTTTCAATGTTTTTTTTTTTTCTGTTTGCCTTCCTCTGGATCAATTAACAATAATAATAAATAGTGCACATTAAAAAGATCAAGGGAGATCTAAAACGGTTGAACTTGAGGGACTAACTCTTTATTCATCCTCCAATACTATACTATTAATAATTATTTAATCAACAAATTAATTAATAACTAATCTGCATATTGCAGATCAGAGGAGATCTTAACAGGTTGAACTTGATGGACTGAAAGTATTTTTTCAACCTTAATTACTATGTAACTATGTAACTATATTTCTTGGGTGTGTATTAGGGTGATTGGAACAATTACAGCATTAGATTTATTAGTATGAAGGCAATAAAATAAGTACATTTTATTACATGAATACAATGGTGACAGCTATCTTAAAGATCAGTTTAAAAAAATATTATTGAAATTGAATTCTCCATCTACAAAATATGATACCACTTTATGAGCTTCATATTTTTTTCTTCAATCAAGCAAAGAATATGTAATAAATCATTGTATACAATAGGACATGATTAGCATTAGATTAGAAAGAAACAACATTATAAACATGAAAAATCTCACCATGACTCCATATTAATTCCATGCTACAGAACTCAAGGTCAATTTATCTTCATTATGTATTCATCATATGAAACTGCTCATTTATAGTAAAAACATAATACAAACACACACCATTGTATTAATGGTATATGCATGCAAACACTTACATACTCTTACTTATATGCATATTCTATAAACGTAGGTATATTGTGTATCATCTATACTAACTAGGACTTTACTGTTTTAAAGGGATATAATGGAAGTTCCATCTATGGTATAATACAAACTATAAGTAATAACAAATATTTTATTAGTTGAATGTTATAGTAAACTTACATTGACATTTGTAATTTTTACTTGTCAAACAGGACCTGTCACCAAACAAACATAATCTCACAGTTAGACATACTGTATCCTTATGTGCAAACTCAACCTCCCACAAGAGCAGATAAAACTATTACAAGAACACTTATAGGACACTAAAGTAGCAACAAGTGTCCCAGTACAAGAAAACAAAAATAGCCTAAAGAGGCATTTTTTCAGGACACTAATAACATTAAATTGAAAGCTACACATCTTAAAATACAAAATAAGCCTTTTTAATGGTTAACCCAGTCCTATATAACAATACTAAAGAACATTCAACTAAATCATTATCCCAATTAGAAATACCTGCTCACACAATTAAACACTGACACCCAACAAATGTTAAATCACACCTGATTCATACAGAGCCTATGGGCTTAATGCTTATCCATTGGCTACCCACTCACATGTGCATCCCCCGGCATTGAATACCATGTAATAAGTTATACATTAACATAGAATATGTTGTGTCTGAACTGCAATGTTCATGTGCAAGAATATCAACAATATACCTATATAAACACATTATTGTAATATTAACTGATGTTCTTTAACTTTACTGGGGTTGCTATGGGAATTACTGTGTATCTGGGCTCTAAATTGCAACTTTACACTCATGTCTGCTTAAGTATCATGTAAGGATCTTGTGAGTCTCATAAGCTATTTTCCTTATGGGACAAAACCAGCAAGTTCTTACGTGAAATAGCCTCCAGGAACTATGTAATAGTTATTTAAATTATTTCAAAATAAGTCTTGTAGCTACAAGTCAGGCTTGCTGGAGATCTATGGAAGCCATGTAATCGAGTCCTAAGTGGTTTATAGGTATTAGAGATAAAAGGAAAGGGGTTACTTGTCTGTTAATCAGTGAAGCAGCAGGATCCATGTACATGAGGTAATCACCGTCTTGTTTGAATTCCTGATGTTAGGGAACAATTTGGTAGACTTCTCAGAATAGATAGGTTTTTGGTACTGTGTAGAGTAGAGGAGAGTCTGACAGAGGTGGTAGAGAATTTCAAAAGGTGAATGCTGCATGGCAGAAGTCTTGGAGACAAGAGTAGGAAGTGGTGAAGACAGGTGATGAAAGCTATATGTCATGGGTAGAGCGGAGGGGGTGGTTAGGGGAGTATGAGATTGGATCAGATATGTAAGAAGGTGCAGTGTTGTTGAGGGCTTTGTAGGCATGTGTCAGGATTTTGAACTTAATTCTGGTGGGTATGGAAAGCCAGTGAAGGGGTTGGCAGAGTGGTGCAGCAGTTGGGTAATGGTCTGTTAGATATATGAGCCTAGCGGAGGCTAAAAAATGCTAAGAAAGTATGTCAAACATAAATCATAATACATTACTGGGATGGCCCATTACCTATTCAACACTACATTACTTCATTTCAGGTTTAACAGACATAATCTGCCTTGACTAATCATCTGAGTCAAATGTAAAATGATTGTCATTGCCAATACACTTTGTAAAGGAACACAATGACCTCAATTTCTAAGATACTTAAAAAAAAAATAAGAAACAGTTTGAGTAGATATGATACATTTTAATGTGCAGTTGAGTAGAGTTACATAGCAAGCTTTCACACCACAAACTGTTGTGCTGGAAACACAGTTACTGAAGTTCAAAAAGGTCCATCAATCTTTTTACATATCCTTTGGTCCTTGTATTATGTGAATTGTGAATTTATCAAAAACAAAAACCCATCTAAACATTGACAATTTTTTCATTATAAGAAAATGAAAATAATTCCAAAATACTGGTGATCTGGATCAATATCCTAACTATTCTAGTTAAGGACATAACCCTGTATGCCTCTTTTCAAGCCTTTCTAATGTTATCTATTGAGTCTGCTATCACAATTTCATTTGGTAGTAATTCCTCAATCTAATGGCCCTACTGCAAATAATTATTTTCTTTCTTCAAGGTGAAATCTATTTTCTTCTGCTTTCAAGCAGTGACTTCTTGTCAGTGGTAAACCTCTCGGCAAGGACATTTCAGTATTTTTCTTCACTCACTAGCATTTGTGGTAGATAACCAGATTACTAAACAGGTAAAAGTACAAATCTTGTATAATAAATGTGTACGTGGTCAAACATTTTTAGATGGCAATGCCATTACCTTACTGCACATACCTCATTTTATATTTTTTGTAGTGTGTAGTCTCCATAAAACATTACAAATATTTTACATGAAGTGACTAGAAACCATTTGGTGTTTTAAGTATTTGGATTGGGTGCAAACATTAATTCTGAAAGTATTGTTCTGTCACTGCGGACCCTACTCAGTAAGCCATAAAAAAGTATAACATCTACTCAACCTGTTTGTTGTTTTTCCATGGCTAACATGGTATCAGCCAATGCATAATGGAAAGTTGACATCTAATAAAACATTTTTCTAAATTAAAACTTAATTTGCTATGTATTGCAGCAATAACATGTATCAACATTACTGTAGTTATTTATGTTTCTGTTATTTTCTGAACTTTTGATAGTGCAGATAAGCCCCACACATTTTATTACCGGTATGTCTTTCCAAACTCTTGCAAAATGCCTTGAAAACGTAACCATACGTCTGAAATGATTACATTATGATGCAGATGATTGTATGCTTTACAAGTGTATGTATTTTGTCTCAACAATTCAATTACGTTATTAAGTAAAACACAGTGCAATCTGACATTTTAGCTCAACATAAGCTTACATCAGGCAATATTGAGGTGTTCAATTATATATCTATAAAGTGTCATCTACACATTATCCCAGCAGAGGGAAAAACAAAGCCTATTGCTACTATTTTTCATAGATTTCAAAAAGCATGTTTTACATATTACAAAAAATTATTTTACATGAAAAATATTACAACATCTGTTTAAACTTCCTTGAAAATAACAGGAAATACACAGAACATACCATAATATGCATGTCTTATTGGCAGATAAGTAGAACGTGCAAATGATCTTTGGGCTTTGGTTTATCTAAATGTCATTGGGGGTCCATACATTGGACTCCACACTCACTGTGCCGTAGGGATTACAGCTAGACCTCGCTGATGAGGCCAAAAAAGAAAGATCACACATCTGGGGTTTTCTGAATTGTGTGGTATTTTGGGACAGGATCACTCTTGGGAGTGATACCTGACTGATATACTATATTGTATTTCTTCCATTTGAACGGCACATGCGAGAAAAAAGAGGCTGCTCTCTGAGGGGGCTACCATGTCCATAGACCTAACCCACTTGGCTTAGCTCTTACTTTTTTTTATGACAACTTATACATCCATATTACTGTTCATTGAACGAAGAAAACACTGTGTGACACATTCACAAATACCCTCATTCAGAGGTAACAAAAAAAATATATTCCCACGTCGCTTTAACTGGAAGACAAAACACTAATAAACATATGCTTAACATATTTTATATAACATTTGATTGTAGAATTCTTCTCTACCACCAACCTTTAAATTTAAATTCAGCTAGAAGTGTGATGTCTTCATTTTTTTTTGTTTATTTTTGTTTAGAAGTCTTAGAGAAAAATGCCTTCCATTACAAAATCATGATTCCTGACATCTTCCTGCCATAATGGGACGAGTGTTATGGAAAAAAAAACTCCCTTAACTACCCAACAGCACAGCTCCATTCTCTTGGACAGATGAGGACTGTTCATTTCTCCTGAGATCAGGATTTCTGCTAAAATCTCATAGTAATATGAGTTTAATGAAAATATGCAAAAATTAACATTGGTTTATCCTCCGAAGTGACAATCCAAGCAAACTAAACAGTAAGGAATAATTACCTTTAATACAACAGTTATATTTTTACTTTTACTTGATAGAGCAAGTTCTTCAGAAGAGCATATTTAGTCTACCCACCTACAACGTCCCTTTTCGCCTTCACAGCCAACGACCTTGTCACTTATTTCAAATTAAAAACTAAAGCATTAGACATGAGATCACTTAACATCCTACTTCCATGCATTTATAACAGAAAAGCTCTTCGAAATGAGGGTAAATCATACATAAAATATGGAGATATAATTCAGTATAAAAGTATTGCAATCAATGTAATGGTTAAGTAACACTGCTTGCACTGATTAATCAGTAAGCTCGTATGATAGATAATATAAAGGGGAATCGCAGTAAAAATAGTCAAATAAATGTTATACAATCGTGGTTTTTATGTGCTTAAAGAGCCAATTAATTCAGCACAACTTGGAGCACACCACTGTAAGGTACTCCTAGAAAGATGTTGAAATACTTTTTGAATTTTTGAAATAGGGTGCCTTTTTCACAGAAAAAATCATAAATGAAGTGTCTGTTTATGGGAAAAGCAGAAAGAGGGGTAACACTTTCCAAACTCATCTGTGCAGGTTAACCGATGGCTGATTACATTCCTGAATGCAGAGAAAAAATATAAATCACAGATCTTGCACCAGCTGGTGTCGACATGTGCTGTTAATCACGGAACAGTCAGCAGAGTGTTTGTAAACCTAAGACTGCAGATTTGTAGCTGTTACTAGTGTAATAAAAAAAAAAGGAATAGATCATTTAACATAGAATCTTGTGCTCTTTCACACCATGAAGATCACTTATAGTGAGGTAAACTGCCCTTTAAGCAGAGCTACATTTAAAATCTGGCATATCTGAATTCTTAAGTTTTGAATCAATAAGATAGGACATGTAGTAAAAGTGGTCAAATGAAAGATCAGTACTGTATTGTATTTTCCCGAAAGGGTCAATGTAGTGGTCATATAATAGTGTTTCATTGTTTTGTTTTAGAACTTTAGGAATAAAATTAGTATTTGATAGAAACAATCTCATCAAAAATCACATTTAATCTTTAGTGTTGCAGGCTAATGTTTAGCTACTTCTCTACCTATTTGGTGGGGGTGTACAGGGTGTGGGAGCAAATATTCCAAGGTGGCTAATAATTTCTTACAGATTGTGTTAGAAATAGCCACACATTTCACTAATAAGCAAATAAACAAATAAAACCATATTAAATCAGTACTATTTTATTTTCCAGCTCTGTGCGGTGCATAAAAAAGTGTGTTAAAAATCTGTTATTAATATTAAAATAGCAAGGCTACAAATGACATATTGAACAGTATTTAAATTAAAATCAATCATGAAAACGTAGAATCAATTTAAGAAGAAGACTATTGTAATATATCTGTAAATAATACTGATTTCTACTAAAAATGTAAAATACAAATAGTTCAGTAAATATTAAAATATGTAGTGCAGAATCCTCATTTGACTAATATGTACAGTCTATAATTCCATTTCACAATAACCCCCCTTCGAGTAGCTTTGCCTTATCTGCATAAAGTACCTTTGAGGTCAGTGGTATGTTTAGGCCTAGGCCTATGAGGCCCAGGTCTAGGACAGCACATTTTCAGCAGGCAGCAGGGTGCTTGAAGATGCCGGTGAAGTGCCATGGAATAATGTGTTCATATGGACAGAAATATCTCTATACAGTGATATTTCTGTCTGTAGGTGCACCTGACACTTTCTAATATTCTTATACAGTATATATTTAAATAAATGTGATTCAGGACATAGCAAGGGGATAGGTGGAGTATAAATTGGAAATGTTTTTTGAATAACTAAACTAGATAATGGTCAAAATGTTTTTAGAAAGCAAAAAACTACATAACTGTTTAATTTTTAAGTTTTTTTATGCAATTTTTCTGAAGGATTCCATTTTATTCTCTCAACAGACTCTGTCTGTTACAATTCAGGAGCACATACCTATATAAACTAATGAGGCTTCTATCAGACTGGCATTGGCAGTTTTAGGTACCATATTCTTATCGCTGGTTAGAAGATTCTTCTGCATTCAAAGGCTCCTCCCACACAAATAGTGAAGTAGCTCAGCATAAACTAAAATGGTAGATTCCATTGTAGCAAAATTTCATACAAAATGTAAAACACTATATAAAAGACAGTATTATATTTTCCATGTTAAGTATAAAATAGTATATTTTAAATATAAGCCTACAATAGTCCTTTAAATATATTCTATTGGCTCATATATTCTTTTGCTTGTAAATAGTTTTTATTGTATTAATTATTTGTGTGTTGCCTTGACATTTTATTCCAAATAGTACAATTTTAAATAATTAATGAATAAGTGAACAGACTGTTGACACCACCCCCTAACTTCCTATATTTTATTACATGTTCTGGCAGGCAATGCAATGTATTTACAAGTGCCAGGCCATGGATGTAAAGAAATGTAATTGGCTGGCAGTGCACAGGAGGAAAAAAAAAGAAAGTAAGGGGATGGTGCCTAAGACTTGCAGCTTAATTAAAGTAAGTTTTTTTAAATGTATTAACTATATTAAAATAATTCAGCTACAGATGATTTAAGAACATTATCAACAACATTTAAAGCAAAATTAAATAGAAAGACGCTTCTGACGAGTGTCTCTAATTAGTATTGAATATTTCCTTCTAACATTTAATAAAATAAAAAAATGACAACAAATGTTAAGATATATTATGTAGTGGATCATCCTTATTTGACTCATATTTACAGTCTGTAATTAATAATGAAGGCTACCTGGGATAGCATGCAAATGAGCCTGGGTCAGCTCAAGCCAAGGCTGCAGCAGGAGCAAGGCCTTAGATCTATATGCCTCTTATGGGTTACACTTGCTAGAAAATTAAAACACTTTTTTGGAAAAATTACCTTGGTTAAAATCAACACCAAGTTTTATTGTATTTTTACAATTGTTTTTGTTTGTGTGTTCTTTTTTGCGTGTATTTATTTCTAGAACAAAAAAAAAACACGTAATACAAAGCAAATAAGTAAATACATATTGGCCAAATATGGACAAAAAAATAAAAATAGAACCTCAGTTTTGACTTGAGGTGCAAGTTCTGTGCAAAATGTTACACACACCTCTCTTAAGTTGGCTCCCTGGGTGGCCATCCACGTTCCCAATAGGGTAAAGCCAACCGTGCACAGAGCAAACAATTTTGTATGGCTTCCTTCACCTAATCTGTTAATTGATCTTGAAAACTTTGCTTGAATACTAAAATGTTGGTGTGGTGAGAAGCAGCCTTGCTACGCTTGTTGCTAACAATCTCTATACCAAAAACAGAAACATATTTTATGGTCAATGCATTTAAAACTGGATTTATTACCTCTGTTTTCCTGGACACAAAACAATTACACTTGGTGCGTTCTTAACTGCTGTGCACAACAGCATCATATATCATGGTATTGTGGAGTCCTACTGCTCTGTTCATAAAATAGTACAGCTGTCTTTTACCATATGCCATACTTAGAAATTGATTTCTATTTGGATGACAAGATACATTTATTACATTTACATGATAAAATGTCTGAATTATGGCTCAATATATCCATTTACAATGCACATAGCACTATCAGACGTGCATTTACTGTCTGCTTATGTTTGTTTTATGTGGTCCATAAATTCTCTTATTGGTATGGACATGATTCAGACATAATGGTACATAATATGCCTAAGCAATTTAGTTCATGCTCAATACTTCAAAGCCCTTGCAAGGTGTTTTTTTAGTTCCATTCATTTTATTGAAAGTTTTCAGTTTGTGATTAATAATTACTGTCAAAAATAGTCATACGATTTAACAAGCACTTAACAGTTTGCACAAAGTTAATATAACAGCAAGTAACCAGAGATAAAAGTCTGTTCCATAGAGCTGAATAGGGTGTTAAGCTCTGTTCTGCCTTATATGTTTCTGTGATGATCAGGGGGTAGGGGCTATACAAGCACATGGTCACCTGCTATAGACTACAGGTTAACTACCTACAAGGACCTGGGGGTACTTGAAAATCATGGCACCAGCACCCTGATATATGTATCAGTCAGGGTCCTTGCATCAGAAATCAGCACTTCCAGGCTACCAAGAGACTCCAGATCTGCTTCTTCTTATGGGGCTTGTTAAGACTTGCTATAGTCAAATCTACCCTAGCAGGATCCTACAGAGTCTCCCAGTACCTCCCTGCAGCCATCCAGAAGAACAGGAGCAATATAAGAGACATACAATTGCTATATGTCTCAGTAGTCAACTGTTTTATTTTTTAAACATCAGCAATATTTATAGCAGGTAGATACAGAGGGGTGTTCACAATGTAACAATGAGAGGGTGTGGCAGACAATTACAGGAGATGACCCCACATGGGTTTTAGCAGTACCTTGATAGCTGGCACATGAGAACAATAGGGCTACCTTCTAATACATATCCTGCTGTCTCTGTGTCTGAGTGGTCCACACCTTAGATAGAGTACATGACAGATAGGATTATCTTCATTTGCTAACAATGGGCCAGAACAGATAACAGTACAATAGAGGTGTCTGATCACTGCAGACTCAGTATACCCTTTGTTAACCCTATCATGATCACTCAGTCACAGTTTAAACATAACACAGAATACAGTATACAGGATACAGGATAAGGCAGAGACATATGCCATAAGACCACATGAAGCATGGTGGTACATTATGGCACTATGTCTTGGGGCAATTAAATCCACCACCCACCTGCCCAATTTTCCCATGTGGCAATATAGTTCTACCCTTTTTCCAATGGGGCTGTCTGTCCTCTGTGGTGGCTCAATGTACCAGGATCCATGCCCTGGAAAGGGGTTAGTGGCAGTTTCATTTTGAGGTTTTAAGGGCTGGTGTAAGCACATTTTATATTCAATCCATTTATTAGTTCACCATTAACTAACATAAAAAATATATGTGCAAACTGCAACAAATTAAAGCTTTAGACAGAAAATTATTTAAAAACACAGTTTACTTCCAATAGAGAGAACACTATTCAAAGCCTTACCAAGACAACCTAATCGATGCTCTCTCAGCTGAAATCTTTCACTTCCTTTCAGTAGTCCTCAGGACAATGAGAGAAATGGGGAGGGGTCTAGCAGTGGACTAATTAATAAGGTAATCTGTGGCTTTAAAGCATATTTTCTGGCAAAAAAAATAGTTTTGCTGCTGTTTGTACATGTATTTTTAATTAATTAGTTCATTCATGGTGAGCTAAAAAGTAGGTGTAACATGAAAGGTGCGTACACTGGCCCTTTAAGAGATTTAAAGTATAGCAGACGACGTGAGGTACTGAGGACCATGACCGCAATAGAGATGGAGAGGTGAGAACTGGAGATAAGCACCTCTTGTGACCACACTAAACTGTGCCTCTAGTCTACCAGGGCTTTGTTTTATTTGCAATGTTTTAAGTACATACACATGCCCTTCTGAATCGCTACCTTGCTGTGCTGAAGGCTCTTGCGTACTTCAATAAAGCTGTGAGTTATACCATGTAGGGTAATTTAAGATGGGCAGGTCATAGCAGAGAGGTCTGACAAATGGCAGTCCAGTGGAGAAGGAACTGGCACCCCCTCCATTATCTTTGCCAAGATAAGCTTATGAATAAGCACAACCAGAGACATAACAATATGGCACCAACAGATGAGAATCTGAGGTCAAATTATTGCGAGAGAGAAGAGGGTGAATATGAGTAGTACCAAATCTAATTAAGTGGTTGGGCCAAAGAACGCCCTGCTGTGGTTGGACGCCCTACTGTGGATGTGTCTGGGAGGAAATGAAAGTCCGCCACTGCAAAGAACAATTCAGCATAGGAATGGCAATGTTAGAAATATTAAGCCAATATACATCACAGTGAAAATCATGGCACCAGCACCCTGATATATGTATCAGTCAGGGTCCTTGCATCAGAAATCAGCACTTCCAGGCTACCAAGAGACTCCAGTTCTGCTTCTTCTTATGGGGCTTGTTAAGACTTGCTATAGTCAAATCTCCCCTAGCAGGATCCTACAGAGTCTCCCAGCAGAACAATTCAGCATAGGAATGGCAATGTTAGAAATATTAAGCCAATATACAGCACAGTGATTTGAGGCTATGCTCTAACCGTGGATGCCGAGGAGGCTGAGGTTGTCCAGTTCTACGAAGATTTCAACACCTCATAGAAATAGCACCAAGAAAAGATGTTACTCTCAACTAGGAGATTGGGAAGCTAAAGTAGAGAACCAAAAGATACCTCGAATAACATGCAAGTTTGTTTTTGAAGCGGGTAAGAGATTTGTAGAATTATGTGAAGTTGCTGGTCATATCAAACACCATCTTCCAAAAGCCTCAGAGACGACTCTACACATAGACATCACCAGATTGACAATATAGAAATCAAATTGACTATATACATTGTAGCTAAAGATGGAGGAGCTCTATACAGTCAGTAAAATCAAGATCTGGAGCTGACTGAAGCTGAGATTATGAGCTTCTCACGATTTGTTCACAATTACACTGAGAAAAAAAGGGAAAATCAACAGACCAGGCAGATCCAAAATAAATCATAACTCCCGTGAATATGTAGCGGAGGTAAAGAATAGATTTAAAGGCATATTTAAGTTGCATGGATTATGAATGCCTCTGATAGAGAAGAATCCGTAGTGTATGAAGACCTGGTTTGTATGAAAAAATACCATAATAGAGATAATTTAACCTAAAGTTTGTTAAGTCTCTTGAGTTTGCTAGCGGTTGATTTTCAGAGTTAACACCTGAAAATCCCTGCTAAAATTACCATATGAGTCATAATTTGTTTTGTCCAATCAGAGCCAGCTATAACATTGTTTCAATCTGTGATGGCAGTTTGTGCAGCAAAGCATCATGGGGTGTTTAGTCTTGTTTTAACCCTGCACAAGGAAGCAAAGTGGAGCTCAGACATTGCTCTGTGGATCTCTGCATTGTGCTGCTGCTGGCTTGAAGGTTAGTATATGGTTAACAACTGTACCTTAATGCAGTGTTTGTATTGGTTGGTAAACTGTACCTATGTAGGCTGCTCTGGGGGTGTGGAAAACTAATTTTATTTTTAAATAAAATAAATCTTTATATGTATAGAATGAATCAATGTAATGTGTGTTTCTGATATAAGCAGCATGTGTTACTGTAGATTAGAAAAATTTAAAAACAGGGAAACGTTTGAAGAACTTTGAATAGAATTGTGTGACATTGTCCAGAAAACAGCAACAAAGGCTTTGAAATTAGCCCTGGAAAGAAGGAAAGCGAAAGGTAGTGGAGATAGGAAAAGATATGTCCAATTAAATGCAGAATTCCAGAAGATAGCAAGAACAGAAAGGAGACATTCTGTAATGAACAATTTAAAGAGATAGACAAAGATAACAGAATGGGAAAGTCAAGAGATCTTCAATAAAATTGAGGATGTCAAGGAAACCTTTCATGTTAAATTGGGCATGATAACACAAAATGGTAGGGACTTAACAGAAGAAGATCAGATAAAGAAGAGGTGGCACGAAGACACAGAAGAATGAGCATTGATAACTAAAATAGTTTGTCCAATGATTTGAAGCCAGACATCTTGATAACCGTAATAATTTATCCAATGTGCTGAAGCCAGACATGTTGGAGAGTGAAGTGATAATAAGGCTGGAGAAGTTGATGGAATCCCAGCTGAACTGTTCAAAATTTCTCAAGAATGTTTCTGTGAAAGTGTTGCTTGTATTATGCCAACAAATGGACTGGAAAAGAGTGTTCCAATTATCGAACAATTGAACTCATTGCACACTCAAGTAAGTTAAAGCTTAAGATCCTGCCAGCTCCGCTTCAACAATGTATGAACTGAGAACTACCAAATGTGCAAGCTGAATTTCGCCAAGGTAAAATGCATCAAATTGCCAATGTACGCTGGATAAAAGAAAAAGCAAGAGAGTTCCCAAAAAATCATTTATTATTATTAACTTTAATTTGTAGTGCGCCAACATATTCCGTAGCACTGTACCGGGGATAAGAACAGCAAAAATACAATATTAACAAACCTACAAGATTAGAAACTCACTACTTACAGTCTAAAGGGAAAAAACCAGAGCAGATAAGGAATAGCAAGGAAGGTCAGGAAGAAAGTTAAACACGTCACACGCACGACTTAGAAAAAACCCCCAACTCGGAACCAACCTTAACGTAACAAACACCCACAGGCACTAAAAATATGACTATAACGGCCGACCCGCGCGCAACTAAAAACAGTAAACACACATAAAATACTCACACAAACTACATAAAAAGCTTACCCATAGCAAGGGGGGGCACCCAGGACCTCTGAAAGTCCAAATTCCCGAGTTCAGACACACGAAAATCCCCTAAGCGAGAGAAAAAATGGGCGCCGAAAAAAACAAAAACGAGGCTCACAGCCCAGCCACGTACAAATTACCCAAGAAGGGATCCGAGATAAGCTCGGAAACCCGCATTAACCCCAGGGGATACGACATAAGAGCCTTATTAAATTGCGATTCTGTAAATTTAAAAGGGCTCTATTTAAGCACACAGCATATTTATTTACAGAAGTTTTTACTTAGTGATCTTCTATCCAAAAGCAAGGTCTTCACTAACTAAAAACTTTTGTAAATAAAATATGCTGTGTGCTGATATAGAGCCATTTTAAATTTACTGAATCACAATTTAATAAGGCTGTAAGCTTGGAGCCCTGCATTAACCTTACATTAACCATCGCAGTGGGGGTCCCGATTGCACGCAAACGGGGACCCCCGCTGCAATCAAAATGCAAAATTCCTGCGTTACAGGTCCTTAAAGGACCGTAAAGGTCCTTAAAGGACCCGTTGTAAAAGAAAAAAAATATACACTGTCACCCTGTCAATCATGGGGGTCAATACAGACCCCCATAAACCCCTCATTTCCTTAGGTAGGAAGGTATGCAAAGTTAGAAAGATTTTTTCGTTAAATAAGAGATGGAAGGGATCTGATAGAGAGTCATTTGAGGTAAAGGGCTCTGGTATGCAATATGTTATCTGCCCCTAGTGGTCAGATAATGTAACCTGCAAATGGGAAAGTCATGTAGTAATTTGACTGCTATATAGCTACAACAATTAGAGGTGAGTGGGATGGAAGTGGATCTTGATTCAGGAAGAAGTTAGTATGGCAATAATTATAGGCAGGGGGAAAACTAGTAGGATTTGTTAGTAAAAAGTTGGAGAGATGTGTCCTGAGGAATGTAAAAGGAATTTAGGGAGCGAGTAAAAGGATTATCAAAGGAATACAGAGGGGGTAGTATGGTTAGAGGGGAGGAAATATGGTGGTAAAGCATGGTTAAACAGCAGAGATGGAATGGCTATTCCTTGAACAAACAGAGAAGTCTAGTAAATTGAACAAACAGATCACAATTATACAGATTTAATTAATGTAAGTCTAAGTGTACATTTGAAACCATTGTAGCAGAAGAGATGGTCACCTTAGCCGAGAAAAGTAATTCCAGGTCAGAGACAGGGTTTGTTAGTTTAGAGATGTGTCCTGCTCCTTAGCAGAGAAAAGTAGTTTGAAGTCAGAGGAAGGGTTTGTTAGGTAAGAGATGGAGAGATGCGTTCTGACCCTTAGCAGAGAAAAGTAGTTCCAGGTCAGAGCCAGGGTTTGTTAGGTAAGAGATGGAGAGATGTTTCCTGCTTCATATACTATTCTAAAGACTTTGACTGTGTGGAGAGATGGGGGTACCAGACCATCTCATCTGTCTCCACTGTCAGAGCCAAATATAGAGCAATTCAAAAGTGTTGAATGTTTATGCGACTTTTGAATGCACAGTTTCTCCCAACATTTTTATTTTTGACAGGTAAGAAGAGGAGCAACACCTTACTATGAAGATATTTTTGCTTTTTTTAATGCTGACTGTTTAAACTACAAATAAATATTTTTTTCATGCAAACAAATGCAATTTTTAAAATACATTCTTTTACATATTGCCCTCTTAATTCAGAAATGATACAGGGCATGGAAATGATCATGCATCCAAAGCAAGGGAAGGGAGCAGTGATACTAGGGTGCCAGATACAGATCATGATTTCCATTGTGTCATGGTACAGAGCAACCTTAACTGGCTATGCAAAGAAATTCTACTGGTTATGCTCTCATTCCGGATCTGGAAGGGTCTTCTCAGCACATGGACCTTGCTGCAGGGTATTTCCAGTAGAGGATTGAAGGTTCTAGTGGTAAAATAACAAAAATCTCACCCTAATAAAAAAATTATATTCCACGCTATGTTCTTGAGAACTGTCTTGAGGCACCTGTGAGAAAATTAGGACTAAATAGGCTGAAGCTATGCAAGCTCTTCACCAGCCAGAGAATTGTATTCATACATCAGGGAGCATGTTTTATTCAGTGTAGCACATTTATAGGAATTTTTACTTTGTGCAACATTATCTACAAAGTAAACCTTAAATTAAGCAACTTGAAATTTGACCACATTAACAACAAAACTTGAAATTTCCCAACATTGGCTATGAAGAAAACAATGAGCAACTTCAACCAGGGCTTTACAAAACAATGGCAAACTTCAATCATTAACAAAAACAGACATTGTCCAACTTTTAATTTTTCTCCTTACACATCTATTGCTAAATCACAGAAATGGTTACCATCTATTGAACATAATTTAGGATTTAACCAGATTGTAATTAACTCTTTTAAGGAGGGAGTAGGGATTCAATTGTGACACATCATCCGCATGGATGAGGAAACACTGTCCCAGTCACTTTGATTTGTCTGTGCTTGAGATTGACACTCTAGGATTACCTACTCTATTTTATATAGTATTAAAGAAAAGCATTGTATTAAATATACATTTGCTATCGAAAATGTATAAAGGCCCAAAAATCTGGTTCATTGACCTGAAAATGTGAACATGCTTATATATCTATCTGAATTTGTGAATCAACTAACAATGAAGTATTGCATTACTGAGAGAATAATGCTATTTGTACGTAAGTCATATATTTCCTGCTCTGTGGTTGAGAACTATCTTGAGGTACACATGAAAACATTAGGAAGTAAAATAGCTTAAGCTAGGCAAGCTCTTCACCTGGTAGAGAACTGTGGAATGGCCTTGACTGAAGATCTCACATTGTAGAAAAATATGATTGATGTGTGGTTGGCTTTGTGTGAATATTATAGGTGACCGTTTATCTTTGTCTGTCACTCTTTTCTATTATGACCTATCCTGTTCCTGTCCTGTACTGTCAAAGACTTTGTGGAACTTGTTCTGTCTACCTGTCAATATATAGAATCTGCTCTGACATGAAAAAACAACTATAGGTACAAAGTTAAGGGGGATGCACTGTAGGACTCGCAAGGGGGTTTAATGCCTGACCATAGCACTGTACATGCAAATATAAAATCAATACTGCACTGTAAAAGACGGGGAAAGCGATAAAAGATATTATAATGAATTGCACAACAGTCTCAAGCTTGCAAATCTGCAATAAAACAATATTGTTTTATTATGTATAATTTCTGTGTCATATCAATCTTGGTAATCAAAGAGTTAATATATATCAGGCCAGCCACATGGACTAGAACAGTATCGTCATTCATTTTTATTATTTTGTACATTGCCGGATTGCAAGTACGATCACATATCAGACTTCTAAACACTAATTGATTGACATTTAACCTCCATGTTTTACTAACGTAATTATGACGTTCTCATTACTATTGGCTGTTTCTAACAACCTTATTAAATTGCGATGTGGCCAATTGAATAGGGCTCGATATAAGCACAGAGCATATTTTTTTTCCAGAAGTTTTTAGTTAGCGAAGATCTAGCTTTTGGATAGAAGTTCACTAACTAAAAACTTCTGTAAAAAAATATGCTCTGTACTTATATAGAGCCCTTTTCAATTGGTGGAATCACAATTTAATAAGGCTGTAGATCGGTAGTTACAGCCTTGCTTATTATATAGCACTATAAAATTTTGAAACATTAAAAAAAAAACAGTAATAATAATTCTAGCCTAAACACTTTTCCCTCCTTTTGTTAGTTGCTGAGTAACAACTTTATGCCTGGCTTGAAAAAAGATAAAGAAATTTAAATAAATAATGACTATTCATAAATATATGATCCTACGTTGAGTAATCATAGTTCTATCCATACCCAAGTTAATACTCAGTCTCTGGACTCCACTTGCACTGACTCTGGCCTTCTGTTTCTCAATTTGTAAATTTATACACACTTAAAATCACTATTAATATTGCCACATATTCTATTAGCTACTCGTAATCCGATTACAAGCTCTCCGCCCACAATCACTACCGGCCAGACAAAGATGCAAAATCAGCCTTTGATCTCCATTGGTTTTAGCACTGCTCGAATATTACGATCGCTAACTAATTAAAGTTACACAAAATAGATATTCTATTAGACCTGTAGTGCTAGCTTGCTAATAAAGTCTAACCCGCAACTGAAAAAGAGAATCAAGTTTCTGTCAAAAATATATAGGACTTGCAAGACATTTTTCAAACACTTATTAGAGCAATGGCAGCAATTAAACACACAATACTGTACTTTAAAAGCATAGGAAGGCATGGAAATACATTAGAGTTAATTGCATAACAGTCTCAAACCCACAAATATGCAATTTACAAATATAATTTTTAACTGTTATTTCGGAGTGATATCGATCCCGGGACTCAAGGGGTTAATATATATCATGAGACCCACATATACTAAAAGAGACGATCTTATGCATTTTACACAGTGCTAGATTGCTTGATTGCAAGCACGATCAGCAAATATTACTTATTGGCACTACTTTATTATAAGCCTCCGATTGCAGATTATGTGTAACTTCCATGTTTTAATGACATCATGAAGACGGTCTAATTTATTATTAGCTGTGTCTAAGAAGTAAATTATGGGCTTGTTTAAATATTGAAATCCTACATAAAAAGGCAAGATTTATGAGCTTAGGCTCAAGGAGGTAAATTGTGAGCTTGAGTCGATAGAATACATCTAAACATTTAGAGAAAAAAGCAGCCAAATTTACGAGTTTGAGCCATGTGAAAGCTTCTAATAGAATAGGGTCCAATGTTCTTGAGAAGATGCTGGTTATAGCTGCGACATTGACCAATTACTTTAGAGCACCAAGACTCTATTACATATAAGTCATACTTATAGAAACTAAGAAGCTGGTTAAAGCCCATGTGGGGAAAACAGGATAGCATCTGTTTACTAGGCACTGGGTAGTTCTTATACTGTCAAAGAGATACGGCAGTGGGCAAAGTCACAGATGATTCACTTGCAGATTTTGTTGGTCAGCAAACATGATTTAATCCCTACTCTTTCATGAAATATAATTAAGAAATGTAAAACGTCCATATATTTTTGTATAGGATTAAGATAAACAAACCCACAGTAGCACAAGAGGTACAATCAATATTTTGTGTTCCTAGGTAGTATATATTTATGAAATTCAGATGTCTCTGTAGTTGATGCTGTAGATTTGTTTACTAAAGAATAAGCAGTATTTTGGATCACTGTAGAAATATATAAAAAACTTAAATGAATAAATAAATATTGCTTCTACAACGCTCTAATGCTTAAAACACTCTCACTGCCCTACATCTTTGGGATTCACGGTCTCTCAATATCCATCAAGCTATCTGCTGTCATATGTAAGATCATTCTCATCACCTCTTGAAGGAACTGATGCATTATCTTCTCCATCAAATGTACTATTACCTTCTAAAGAAAACAAATGGTCTCTTCCTTTGGCCATATACTTAAAGGAACACTAAATATATTGTTTTATATTTTATTATTTGAAGAGTAAGAGTTTTTTTTTTTTTTTCTTAATCTTTGAAGAGTAGGAGTTGATAATGGATTCAATGTTTTAGAAAATAAAAATATAATAGCCTTTACTGTATTATTTGTTCTTCCCTGATGTGGACCACTGAGGACCAGAGCAGATATAGCTCTATCACATAGGTAAGAAATTAAAGGAACATGTGACAAAACATTTTAAACAATACAAAAATAGTTTTTGCACATAAAATATTAAGTAAAATCTGTTTAAACGTAATTGAAATTCACATAAAATGAAGAGAGCATAGTTTAGTCTGTAGCTATCTTTGGCTGGCAGGGGAAAGCTCCGAAGAGCAGTTACGCTTCTGAATACATTTTTGTGCTGTGAGACATTTATTTGAAAAATGAAAACACACTGTGACACATTATCAAACGCACTCTTTGTGACACAAAAAAATAATAATATTACATGTCCCTTTAAAGACTAAAGGGTCCTTGAATGAGTGAGTACCCCAGCACGCCGACAGCACAGGCAGCAGCAGTGGCGGTGAACATCAACTGGGTGTCGCTGCCAAGATTTTGCTTCTGATGTCATAGCTTTAGGGTTAGGGTAAAGGTTAGGAGGTTAGGGAATGGGTAATGGTTTAAGCTTGGAAATGGTTTACCTTCTCAGCAGCGCTTACAAATTGTGTACAGTTTCGGCAGCGCTATATAGCAGCTCTTTGCTGCAAATGCTGCTGCCACTGCTGGAGTACTCATAATAGAAAAGATCCGGCTAAAGTATTTTTAGTTTGTTAATTTCAAAAAATAATTCCCCATTGTAAACTCTAAGATTTCACTGGTCCTTTGATTTGTCATATTCCTTATGTCTCTGAACTTTTACCAACTACTATGTAAGCTAAAAAATAAAATGAAATAATAATGCATAAACAAATAGTACATAACTCATTACATATTATATTTTCTTGCTTTATTCCAAGAATGTCCAATTGATAGACAAGGCAGAAAAAACATATAGCCGTCCGTTAAGATACGTTCAAGTGGTTCACAGAACCCTTAGCAATATTCAAGTAGGCCTGGGGAAAATACATTTGGGGACCACTGATATAACCACACAAACATTCACACATATATAGGAATTGCAGGAGGAAATTGACAATGTGTCGGAGAAAGATGACCAACTGATATGTGTAGTGAAGTGTAAGAACATTAACTGGCCTTCACACATGAAATACGAGGAATCTTTAGAGAACAATTTCTTTTCAGAGCATAGAGGATCCCAAAGCTTTTTGGACTCACAGCTGTCAAATTGTTATTCCCAGCTCTGTGACTGAGGGTAAATTGGACATAATTCATCAATCAAGGTTACTTGGATGTACAGGGAGGAACAAACAACTAGAATTGGTGAACAAGTAAAATAGATAGGTATCTTTGAAAAGCCCAAAAAACATAATTACCAAATGGAAAATTTGAAGGTTAATTTCACTGTTTATCATTTATGTTCTTATTATGAGGGAAAATAAATGCTGTAGTCACCGATTTGTATGATTATGCCTCTTACCACAAGCATGTTTGTAAGATTTGGCATTTCAGGAATTGTAAAGGACCAGTGTAAGCGTGTTTCATGTTAAACCTATTTTTTTATTTCACCATTAATTAACATCAATAATTTAAAGAGTATACACTGGACCTTTAATAACCGATTAAGGAAAATACCAATATGGATGTATTATTACAGTTCATGACATCATCATCCCTTACTAGCCACAGAATGATATATGTGAGTGGAAGCCAAATAATACAAATACAGATATGTAATAACAGCTGAGATAAAAAGCTATGATGACATGTTCAGATAATGATCCTAAAAGAAAACTAGCAAAAAATAATTTCTCAATTAATACATTTACGGTATATAGTGCAAAGAAAAAAGTGCAAAACAAAATAATAATAATAATATTCAAATCACAGCTTGTAAAACAACAATATCTAGTGTTAGTCCATATGATATTTCTTTCTACCTGAATCTGGCATCATCGTAAATGTGCATGGACAGGGTCAGATTTACATGTTAGGTCCCTAGACGAACTCTTCCCAGCACTCTCTTACATTTTCTTAAGTATCCCCCCACTCAATATACTAGTTGCCTGTACAGACTTATATATGGACACATATGAGTGCATGTATTTGCAGCACGCAATTTAAGATACAGGGTGTAGACTGCAGAGTATGGGCCTCATTCAATTCGAAGCCCGCAACTCAATCACAGACAGCCAAATGTCTGCGAGTGAGTTGCGGGCTCCCGTTAGTCTCCAATTGCGATGCTACTCAATTGCTGAAGACCGCAAGTTACGAGCTTGAAGCCACAACCGTAAACCATGCACTGGTTCGCAGCAGTTCAGGGCCCGCCCGTTTCGAATCAGCCAATAGAAAATGAGACAAAACATGGAGGTTACGTGACAATCACATAGGTTCGGGGGTCCGATATGCGATCAGACTTGCAAATCCCAGAAATAAAGAATTATGAAAATGAATGCCAATGCTGTTCTAGTCCTCTAGTCAATTGAACCCTGAAATTTGAACGATTTGCGAGCTTGAGACGGTTGTGCAATTCATTCTAATGCCTGTCATCGCTTTCCCCATTTTTTACAGTGCAGGATTGATTTTTTATTTGTATCTACAGTGCTATGAATGGGTGTTTAACCTCCTTCATTTGCCTTTTGTGAAAACATTTGAGGGCTTGGGGAAATTGAGCAATTGAATAATGAAAGATCAAAGGCTTCTGGAGGCTGTAAGTTCCGAGTTTAACCATCACAATATTTCCAAGCCCGTAACTCGGAAGCCGACCGAAAGCTCAATTGAATATAGACCTATGCATGCAAAAAATTCAAATTGCAGCACTGTTCATCTAACTCCAGGCATGGAAATCACAATGTTTCTATCATGCATTTAAAAGAGAATATTTTAAATATTTCAGTTTATATACAGTCAGGTCCATAAATATTGGGACATCGACACAAAACTAATCTTTTTGGCTCTATACACCACCACAATGGATTTGAAATGAAACGAACAAGATGTGCTTTAACTGCAGACTTTCAGCTTTAATTTGAGGGTATTTACATCCAAATCAGGTGAACGGTGTAGAATTTACAACAGTTTGTATATGTGCCTCCCACTTTTTAAGGGACCAAAAGTAATGGGACAATTGGCTGCTCAGCTGTTCAATGGCCAGGTGTTTGTTATTCCCTCATTATCCCACTTACAAAGAGCAGATAAAAGGTCCAGAGTTAATTTCAAGTGTGCTATTTGCATTTGTTGCTGTTAACTCTCAATATGAGATCCAAAGAGCTGTCACTATCAGTGAAGCAAGCCATCATTAGGCTGAAAAAAAAAAAAAAAAACATCAGAGAGATAGCAAAAACATTAGGTGTGGCCAAATCAACTGTTTGGAACATCCTTAAAAAGAAAGAACGCACAGGTGAGCTCAGCAACACCAAAAGACCCGGAAGATCACTGAAAACAACTGTGGTGGATGACCGAAGAATTCTTTCCCTGGTGAAGAAAACACCCTTCACAACAGTTGGCCAGATCAAGAACACTCTCCAGGAGGTAGGTGTATGTGTGTCAAAGTCAACAATCAAGAGAAAACTTCACCAGAGTAAATACAGAGGGTTCACCACAAGATGTAAACCATTGGTGAGCCTCAAAAACCCGACGGCCAGATTAGAGTTTGCCAAAGAACATCTAAAAAAGCCTTCACAGTTCTGGAACAACGTCCTATGGACAGATGAGACTAAAATCAACTTGTACCAGAGTGATGGGAAGAGAAGAGTATGGAGAAGGAAAGGAACTGCTCATGATCCAAAGCATACCACCTCATCAGTGAAGCATGGTGGTGATAGTGTCATGGCGTGGGCATGTATGGCTGCCAATGGAACTGGTTCCCTTGTATTTATTGATGATGTGACTGCTGACAATAGCAGCAGGATGAATTCTGAAGTGTTTCGGGCAATATTATCTGCTCATATTCAGCCAAATGCTTCAGAACTCACTGGACGGTGCTTCACAGTGCAGATGGACAATGACCCGAAGCATACTGCAAAAGCAACCAAAGAGTTTTTTAAGGGAAAGAAGTGGAATGTTATGCAATGGCCAAGTCAATCACCTGATCTGAATCCGATTGAGCATGCATTTCACTTGCTGAAGACAAAACTGAAGGAAAAATGCCCCAAGAATAAGCAGGAACTGAAGACAGTTGCAATAGAGGTTTGGCAGAGCATAACCAGGGATGAAACCCAGCGTCTGGTGATGTCTATGCGTTCCAGACTTCAGGCTGTAATTGACTGCAAAGGATTTGCAACCAAGTATTACAAAGTGAAAATTTTATTTATGACTGTTAATCTGTCCCATTACTTTTGGTCCCTTAAAAAGTGTGAGGCAAATATACAAACTGTTGTAATTCCTACACCGTTCACCTGATTTGGATGTAAATATCCTCAAATTAAAGCAGAAAGTCGGCAGTTAAAGCACATGTTGTTCGTTTCATTTCAAATCCATTGTGGTGGTGTATAGAGCCAAAAAGATTAAAATTATGTCGATGTCCCAATATTTATGGACCTGACTGTATATAGTGATTAACAGTTTTAAATAACAAGATAGTCACGCAAAGTTTTTAAAGTATATCACCATTTTGATCGTTATGAATTTAAGAGTACCTCACTCTATTAAAATATAGATTTGAGATGCAAAGGTTCAGTCAATAGACAAATAACTGCTTTCTGTAATTGTAATGGAATTAAAAGATATAAGCTAACCTTTGCAACATTTATTTTCATGCCAAAACAACAAAAAAACTTTTTGAGTGTTGAAAACTTGAGAACTCCATGACCCTTTCAAGAGAAGCAATGAAAATCACAACTACCAAATTAAACAAAATAACATAATAAACTAAAAGTTAAACTTTAAAACCAAGGAATACACAGCAGAAATAGCACCCTAATTTACCATTTAAATTAAAATATTGAACTAAACTAATGCTAATATAACAACAACACTAACAAGTTGCAGTCTACAAAAAATGTGGACATCCAGAACAAGCAATAAGCAAACAACTCCATTTGGAGGGCCACATGTAAGGCCTGTACGTCCTCAAAATAGAGTCTAATTTCTGTAATGAAACTGGAATACAAAAAAATTGTGTTGTCGTCATTTGTTTAGTTAGCTACAGCAATTAAGATTTGCTTTTTTGATTCACTAGTGCTCTGCAGAGTTTGAACAATATACTGTGCAATGTGTTACTATTCAGAGAAAAATTGTTTCTTGAGTCATTGAATGAATATAAAATATTTGGAATCGGGGTGATGCTATAAAATATATAAGGAAAAGAAAAGGTTTTCAAGATATTTGAGCAGACCTGCGGCACTAGATACAATCTGTGAATCACGGTTGCAATGTGTTTTTCTTGCAATATAGTTCAACACACACATTTATCATACATCATAGTCAGTAAAATATTCAAGGTTATTGCTGGCCCACCATTAAATTTCCTGTGTGTATTTTGCTGCTGTAAACACCTACACATATTCACATGAAAGGATAGCCCTGCATCTAGCATTACAGTGATGAATTGATTTTTTTATCTCTTCTGTCTTCCCACACACAGCCTGAAATGTGTTACACCCACCAAGGAAATCCTGGGAGAAAGCCTAATACGCACTCTGCGCATCAATAAGATGGCAAGGATTCCCCGTAATGGATGATTATTCTGCAGAAATACAACAAAACCGTTTACCCAGCATTGCTGTATTGCTGAATGTCCCTTGTTAAAAATGGACCATGTTTCCAAAGGCCAAAATTGGTGACAGGTCTTAAATCAAGATGACGTATAAGACGAGGCATGCCGTGATCATAAAATTCCCTTATAGCCTCTCTCCATTTTGTACCTCAATTCGATTTAGGCAGATCTTCTAGGAGGATTTTCACTATATGTACAAAAAGAGACACATGAAAAGATATTGGCGCACCATTAAATTTGTATATTTTAAAAATGGCTCTTAAATTGGCAATCTATTCACACTTTTAAACAAGAAGGGAGGGAGAGAGAAAGTGCGCCTCCTCCTAGTGTAATATAAGATGGTTCACAGACAGATCCGGAATAAATAAAATCAACCAACTCACGTTTTACAACCTCAAATATATGAGGTATGGAATAGGTCTCCCAAGGAACTCGCTGGTATATATCCAGTATATATATATATATATATATATATATATATATATATATATATATATATATATATACAGCAACTCCTTGGGCATATGCCTGGTACAGTAGTCTCCTCCAACTCTTTTGTAGGGTATTCTTGTAGTGACTGAAGGACACACTACAGAGACTAACACTTCATCCACATAGGCAAGAGGGCATATAGAAAAATAGCAGCTAGCCCAAAGTTCTTTAAAAATGATAGTGTGGGTATACACACACTGCTCAAGTAACTCCAAAGTATTTGGAAATTAAATGTATTCAGGAGTAAAATACCCCTATATAGATACCAGCATTTAAACAACAGTACCATAAAAATGTAAGGGTCCACTACAGAATAAAAAATATCCTAATATGTAGTGTCCACTTTACATATAATATCAAGCGCGTTTCTCCCTTTAACAGGGCTTCCTCTGTGATATATAAAAATAAAATATAGAATAAAAACATAAAAACATCAATATTAAACTGTATGAATTCACAGACGTGACTCACAATAATAAATGGGCTTCTCTCCAGGGTCCAGCCAATCTCTTATAGTCCTCCATGTTATCCCCAATCACCCAGACTAAAGAAGCATGTCTTGAGAAAGTTCTCGTTATATTAGTTTGCATAACCAGTTTTGTATTTTAAAAAAGGATAGCAATAAATCACAACCTTGTCGGTGTACGTTTCTACCCAAAATTATTGGAGATCACAGTTCAAGCCCAAGTATACCATGTTATAAACATTTATTTCAGAGATGTATACCTTACTCTTCCAGCTGAGTATGAATGTATTTAAATCCATTGATTTAATGGTAATTATAGAGACAATAATAAGCTATACTAGTGGATATTTCTCCCTTTGAAGGGCACAAGTGAGTGGATTATCATGTCATAGAACTAGTCTATTAATATTAGTCAATTCTTTGATTGAGCACATCTTACTTTGAGTTTTGGTTAAAAATATTAAGCTTATATGTTTAAAAGAAAAATATCACTGCAAATCTATTAGATCGAAAGGCTTACAATTATGCTATTAGGTTAATTTTCCACTTTTATTGTTTTAAGTTGGAAAACCCAAATACAAAGCAAAACTCTTTCCGAAGCAAACAGTATAACACAGCTTCAATACACATCTCTAGAAATAATAATACAAAATAATATCAGATGGACATAGCTGGATATTTTATTTGTCAGAGTAAATATGTAGATTGGAAACATACAAACGGCTTATCTGAGTCACGCACTGCATTTCATTTATGCTTGAGGTGTAAATATAATTTTAAAATGAATTACTAAATGTTAATTTAATTTTCTCTGGCACAGTGGTTTGTGTGTTGTCAGGAAGGAATAGCCCTTATGCCATTCATCCGTGCCTTTCATGCATGCCTTTTATGTGTTTGTGAAGAGCTTATTGACCTCTAACTGACATTGTATGAGTAGAAATATCTTGGTTGATGCTGGCTAGAGGCTATATGGAAACATCCACAGACACTGTGCTCAGCTGCAGCCAAGAAGCAAGATTTTATATTTCATATCTTGTGATTAGTCATATCTGCTCTGTACAGAGCTGAGCAACGATGCTATGCAGAGTTAAATGGTTAATAATGATGTGTGGCAAGAGGAGAAAGCTACTCGTATTATATGCCAACACTGATTAGTGAATTGGTGCTGCTTTTGAGCACCTAGGATGTCCTCTTCACTAAAATGTGCTAACCTACCTATAACAATTAACAAGGGAGTATTTAGGTTTTATGCTACCATAGGCCATTCAGATTGGTGCGCCCCCAAGCCCCAGTTGCTTGTACAGCCTCATGCTCCATGCCCCAGTTACTACTCCTCATATCACCTTGCTAGATATCAAATCATAGATTTGTATATATATATATATATATATATATATATATATATATATATATATATATATATATATATATATATATATCATTATATATTAGAAATGTCAGGTACACTTACAGATAGAAAGGTCACCACATGTAGACAGGTATGTGCATATGCACATATTACTCCATGAAGCTGCACCAGCATCCTCATGCAGCTTGCTGCCCCCTGAAAATGTGTTGCCCTAGGCCTGGGCGTTGTGGGACTAACCACACCACTGTCAGTTACACTACTTATGTATGTTTACATAGATGTCATCTAATATATATATATTTTTTTGCGTTGTTCAGTCGTTTCTGATCGACAGCGGTGGCCTTGAGTCTTAACCACTGGACCACCAAAGAACCTGTCAACTAATAAGATACCGTTAAAACCCCAACTCCCATTTAGATGCATAATAGCTAAAGACATGCCTACATAATCAGATACAATTTGCTAATGATAGAGCTATCTTCTTGTTGGAATCTCTTGAGCAAATGGTTCATGACGTACAGATGTATAAATAGATAAACATATACATTTAAACATATACTGTACATAGATCTATACATTTAAAGTGACACAATGGAGATTCCATATATGGTATAATTTAAAATTGAAAGTAATAACAATGATTACCCTGGACACGGTAGCAAATGGATTCAGAATCCTTGCCAATTAGCAATTATTGTCAATAATTTCAGATTAACAAGGGACTCTTTGTGGGCGGATCAGAAAGACTGCTTAACAGGAAAAATTGCAAACTTCACTGTAAGTTTACTGTAGAAAAGTCCAATTGTTATAACTTATAATTTTATATTACATTAATGTAAGTTGAACAGACATTCCCATTTTCAGGAACAGCCTCTTGATGAGTACTTTGACCCTGGTTAATTTTCGTCATTGAAATTTCCCAGATAGAAGACGAAAGTATCATTAAGCAGAATTCATATGGATTTGTATGTACAATTTGGCTGTGCCCAAGTGTATCCTTTGCACAAAGAGGTTACAATACATAAGTCATGTGTTGCTTTTCCCCTGTTCACAAGGCTTTTCATTGTATAGCACTAACAGAAACCACTGTATTTGCTGTATACATCATATCCACACCATTCTCCCCAGATTAACTGTTTTCAAGATTTGGTTAAGGAATCCTATATTAGTTTATGCAACAATATGCATTTAGGTTATATTATTAACACCTGTATTTACTTCCACCACTTCCTTGCCCTTAACCACACCTACAAAAATGTAATGTGAGTTTAGATAAACATAATACTGGGTGTCAAATTTCCCATAAACTTACAGTCTGAGTGGCAAGAAAGAGATATAGCCAACATAGGAAAGCTTGTATTTACTAAACATTTAGGAAGTCTGGTAAACTACTAACTGTACATATTCTCTCCCAATTTTAATACCTGTTCCACAAACTATAATCTGCTAAATTACACATAACTGTACAGTACATAATTATATTCTTTATCTGATGTATTATAGCAGGTTTCTGACTGTTCCTCTTACTATACAGGCTTAATTAAGTTATTGTAACGTTTACTGCTCTCCACTGCAGACAGATTGGCGGTGTGCCGTAAAATGTCCTTATTATAATGATGAGGTCGTGAACCTATCAAACAAAGCTGTAGGGATGCCCATACCCCAAATTATATGTAATAAAACAGTCAAACAGTCAAACTTTGTTAGTGTGCTCATGTTCCTCCAATAAATAAGCAACATAGCTCATTCTTTCTGGAAGCTATTCTGATATCACCCAGGCGTTTAGTTGGGGAGCCCATACTCATAAACTGTGCTCTAAGCTTTCCTAGACTCGCTAA
Source organism: Discoglossus pictus (assembly GCA_027410445.1). NCBI lineage: Eukaryota > Metazoa > Chordata > Amphibia > Anura > Alytidae > Discoglossus > Discoglossus pictus. Next base: position 113,655,813 of record CM050164.1, read on the forward strand.
GTGCAGTTAGAATATGATAATAATAATAATAATAATAATAATAATAATAATATTAATAGTACAGGGTTGTGGCTGGCTCTGGTGAATTAAAAGGTGGGCCTATGCAAACATACCTTATCGGCAGGAGAGCTATGTTTATTATCAGTAATTCAGAGCGATCGCTTCTACTCTACAGCCGTGCTGTGTTTTTACTTCAACTGTTAAACCCTCACTGCCTTCTCCTGACAGAATACATATATATTCTTTGTGGGCTCCCCACTAAAGAAGGCATTAAACAAGCTATCTCTGTTGATATACACTATCTAGATGCAGGTCATAGGAGAGTGATTGGCTGTGCCCGCTCCCTCTTGTTAAAGGATAACACAATTGGATATAGTAGACGGTCAAACGGTGGTACTTGTGGCATCCCACCTTTTTCTTTGCTATTTTCGATCCCTCTTCTTTGTCTTTATCTCCCTTATCTATCCTACTTTCTTCCTCCCTTGACCATCTATTTTTCCCCATTATCCTCCTTCACTCCCCCCACTCCTTAACCACCATTCTCCTTCCCTCCCTCTTATTCTCTACTCTACCAAACTGTTCTCCCTTTTTTTTTTCATTCTTCCCTTATACTCTAGTTAGACTTTGCTAATACCCTTGGATCATGTATATATATATTTTTGGGACGCTTCTTACAGTTAAGATCCAATACCTCAGAAATTAGTAACAAAACATCTATAAACCTTTGTTTATGTGTTCGTTTACTGACACCTCAAAATGGCAATCTTCATTGATAGTTTACTACAGAAAAAAATGCATTTTTAAATAATATTCAACTGATAAAGTACTTTTTTGGTGTTGTTCAGTTGTTCAGTCATGTCAGAATCTCCTATGAACCGCAGCACGCCAGGCACATCTGTCAGCCACTGCCCTCTGAGCTCATATTCATTGCTTCAATAACCTTATCTATCCATCTGTGCTTCTGCCATCACCTTGGTCGTGTGCCTTCAATCTTTCCCAGCATCAGAGTATTCTCTAGGGAATCCTGTCTTGATATGGTTAAAATATTTGAGCTTCAGCCTCATGATCAAAACCTTACAGCGAACTTTTGGGCTTGATTACCTGTAGTTGATTGATTAGATCTTCTTGCAGTCCAAGGGACTCTAAGCAGTTTTATCAAACACCAAAATTCAAAAGTATCAATTCAACAATGCTCAGCCTTCTTTATGGTCCAGCTCTCACATCGATATGTTCCTACAGGGAATACTATATTTCTAATTATGAGGACCTTTGTTGATGTGTAATATCTTTACTTTTTAGTGGCTTGTTATTATTAATTATTATTACTCTTTATTTTAATGTTTCAACATTTTCAACAGCACTATTTACAAAGTAGAAGAGTACAGTGGGTACAGTTAGCAAATTACAATGGCATACAAAAAATTGAAGATAAGTTTAAATACAGGTACATGTAAAACAATACAAATATGAAACAAATGGGTCTGCAGATAACTTGATACAAAAAAAGAGAGTTTCCTACACCAAAGAGCTTACAATCTAGATGGTAAGGTTTGGATGGGATGCAGGAGGGAGATGAAAGTGGCTGTGTGTTGTACTGCAGATTGTGGGTGTGAGTAATATGTAGAGTATGCAGGTGGGGATATTAAGACTTTTAATTAATTACTGAAGGTTTTGAGGCAGGGAGATAGTCTGGTGGAGTGAAGCAAGGAGTTCCATAGAGTAGAGGCAGCATGAGAAAAGTCTTGAAGGTGCGAGTGAGAGGAGGTGATAAGAGGAGAGTAAAGAAGAAAATCATTAGCATAGGGAAGAGGGCAGTTGGGTGAGCCCAAAGTTACCACAGCTTCCTCAGACTTGCCATTGCTTTCCTCCGCAAAAGCAAACATCTTTTAATTTCATGGCTACAGTCACCATCTGCAGAGATCTTGGAGCCAAAGAAAACAAAATCTGTCACTGCCTCCACTTCTTCCCCATCAATTTGTCAGAAAGATTTCTGCTTGCCATGATCTTTGTCTTTTTAATGTTGAGCTTTTGCACTCTCTTCTTTCACCTCATCAATATGCCCTTTACTTCCTCCTCATATTCAGCCATCAGAGTAGTATATAACATTGTTGATTTTTTCCCCAGCAATATTGATTCCTGCTTTGGAATTTTCTAGTCCAGTCTTATGCATGATGTATTCGTTGTATACGTTGAATAAATAAGGTTACAATATACAACCTTGTTGCACTCCTTTCCTGATCTTAAACCATTCGGTTGTTCAATGTTCGGATCTGATTGTGGCTTCCTGGTCCACATACAGGTTCCTCAGGAGGCAAATTAGATGATCTGCTACCTCTTTAAGTACTTGGCACTTGTTTTTCTGTAACTCTCTTGCTTTCGCTATTATCCAGTCGACATTTGCAAATTGATCTCCTGTGCCTGTGTCTAGGCTTGCACATCTGGTAGTTCTCATCCATATATTATAGCTTGCAGGATCTTAAGCATTACCTTTCTGGCATGTTAAATGAGTGCAATTGTTTGATAATTTGAGCACTGTCGTTTTTAGTATTGAAATGTAAACAAAACCTTTTCCAGTCTACTGGCCACTGTGGATTTTTCCAAATTTGTTGGCATAATACAATGCAAACTATTTCTCAGCTCCACATTTATCCCCCTCTCTTCTAGCACAAGTTTCCAACTGCCTCTAAAGCATTTCCTCCTGGACGTCTGCACATCAACTCAAAGTCAACATGCCAAAGACTGATCTCCCTCTTCCACTCCTCAGATATCTCTAACTGTTGACAATGCCACCATCACTCCCACCTCACAGGCCCATTGTCTTGGGGTTCTATTGGACCCTGCCCTCTCTTTCATTCCACAGATCCAATCACTAACAAAATCTTGTCTTTTTCATCTGAAAAACATCTCCAAAAAACGTCACTATCTTACACAAGACACAACAAATATTCTAATACAGTTTCTCATCATATATCGCCTTGACTACTGCAACTCACTCCTTTCTGGTCTTCCCATTACCTGTCTCTCTCCACTCCAATCCATAATGAATGTCTCCACTAGACTCATCTACCATACTCAATGCTCATTGTCATCAGCACCTCTCTGTCAGTCACTCCACTGGCTTCACATAGCATCCAGAAAAATATTAAAAATGATGTCTCTAACTGACAAAACCCTCAGTAACAATGCACCCTCTTATATATCTGGTCTCATCGCAAACTACTCCCCCACCCTTCTTCTTTCCTCCTTTTGTATCACCTCCTCTCACTCCCATCTTCAGGACTTTCCTTGTGCTGCCCTATTCTCTGGAACTTCTTGTCTCACTCCACTAGACTACTTCCTACCTCAAAACCTTGCTCACATCAAAACCCATTAGATTGTAATTTTTAATCTTGTAAGGTGATTTAGGGAAAGCTCTACACATACTAGATTCTAAACTCATAGACAGGGCTCGCCACTTATTGTGTCAAAATGTGTTTTTGCCTTGTAATTAACCCATGTTGGCGCATTACAAATAAAGAGAAGCTTCTGCAGCCTTGTATATATTACCTGTGTACTCCTGTCACCTCTTCTTTATCTGATCTGCTTCTGTTAAGTTCCTACAATTGTTGTCTTATACCACGCCCACTTTGGCATAAAAAGGTTCCTTGTCCTCAAGAGATCTCTTGATTTATCCACTATGTTATATTTTTCTATCTCTTTACTTTGCTCATTATGGAATGTCTCCTGGTCTCTTCTTGGTATCCCATGGACACAGGGAAGGGAGAGGTTGGAAGAGACACAGGGAAGGGAGAGGTTGGAAGAGACACAGGGAAGGGAGAGGGGAGAAGAGACACAGGGAAGGGAGAGGGGAGAAGAGACACGGGAGATAGAGGGTGACACAATAGGGGGACACAGAGGGCACAAGAGGGACACAGGGGGCAGCACATTTCCCACCCTCGGCTTATACTCGAGTCACTCATTTTACCCAGTATTTTGTGGTAAAATAGGTACCTCGGCTTATACTCGGGTCGGCTTATACTCGAGTATATACAGTATTTCTAAAGATTTGTACAATTTGCCCATCAAAGTGATATCCTTAACCAATAATATGTATTTTTTTTATTCAAGAAAGTAAGTAACCCTCTTAGGCCATGTGAAATGTTGGGACGTATGTATGCATATATGTCTGTGTGTTTTCAAGCCTTCCTGTGTATATTTTAGTTAAAATAAATGCATTTCAGAGTGATGGACCTCCACTATATTTAAACTCCAGAACACCTAAAATAACTCTTCCTTTTTGTGTGCATTATGCCATTGCACTGTGGCATCAGTTGGCAGTTGGACCCTGATACAAAAAGATTTGCACTTGTTATAATGACAGTTACAGCAACATGAATAAACTCTACTTATGCTGTGAGAAATGTATTCTAATAGAAGCTAGTTTTCTAATGTGTGTTTATTGTGAAAGTTCAGTCCTGCCTTTCATTATAATATTTATTTTTGGAGCAGTGTATGCAAATAAACATCATTTAAAAAGTGTTTTGTAATTTGTTATAATAAGTGGTAAACATTGTGTAATAATACATTATCTACTTCACCATGCAAATGGATTTTCTATATAAATGATTTTGTACCTTTATAACTTTTCCAGTTTTGTATTTTTTCCCTGTTTGTACATGATTTGGGGCATTCTTGTTATCTGTTAAATACTTACAGGATCAATTGTTCTTGTCACTGCAAGTATGGCTTCTGAATAGAAACACTGCACAAACATCAGACGTAAGTGTCTGGGTTACAAACATAAGTAGCTGCTGTCAGGTTTCTTCATTGTACAAGTGAAATAAAAATAAATGGAAGGTGACATCCAAATATACAACAAGGAATGCAGCAGTTCTGCTGGGAAAATAGCTAGACAGCATTATCAACAATTATCTGCAAGTTGTCTAAATTAGAGTCTAATTGAGCCCGCCATGCTTACCTTGCTTGCTTACAGGGTAAGAAAACACATATTCTTTATATAGAAGCTTCCGACTAACAAATATCAGTCGTTTGCAATAATGTATATTCCTGTGTGTACATCAGAAACTGGAGACTGTTTTCATTATCTGGATTTTGTCAACATTATATACAGGGGAGTGGATAATGTCTCACATTTCCTACATTACAAATCTTTTCCTGGATAATGCCACAAATAGGTGTTTACCCTGCACATGGGAAGTGGTTCCAACAGGCACATTGTGGAGCATTTTTATTTAATAGAATCTGGAGCATTAATTAATGTGGAGGCAGGGGGCATGTGTCAATTCTACAAAAACAGCAACAGGTTAGGAGTGGCCATACTCCAGTGAGTCCAAGGCAAACCTGTTTGCTTGGCTTTATATATGATTTTGTTTGGTGTCCGGGGAGGGTGGGTTATCTTATTGTTTTTTTCTTTCACACTTTTTTAGATGAGTACTGAAAGACCCCTACTCCATACTATTTAGGCAATAATAAAATAAATAATAAAAAATATATAAATATATATATATATATATATATATATATATATATATACACAGGGTCAAATCACATTATTATGACTACCTCCTACTTTTAGCGTCGGCAGCACGTAGCCAATGAAATATGGCATGTGTAGTGAGCTGGCTTGGTGGATATATAAGGTGACATGTATCTGACTTTGAAAAGGGAATGATCATTGACTTTTGGGCCAAGGTTGGCAGTATTTCTGAAACAGCGCAATTAGTGAACTGTTCACGTGCTGCTGTGGTTAAGGTGTACCATGACTGGACAAACAGCACCATTACAAATAAGCGTCATGGAAACTGCGGAGTGCCACATGCCATTGATATCAGAGGTGAACGTCAGCTGCAAAGATGTGAGAGGGCCAACCGACCGGCTACAGTTGATCAACTCAAAATAGGCTGCTCCACCAGGACAATACAATATGGCATATGCCCAGAATTGTTCAGGAGTTATTGGAGGAGCAAAACAAAGACTTTCAAGTATTTCCCTGGCCTCCAAATTACCCTGACTTGAACCCCATCGAGCCCCTGTGGGACCACCTTGATCGCCATGTTCGCCGTATGGATCCTCCACCACATACTCTTAGCAGCTGTCAGATGCACGGCAGTCTGCATGGCTCCAGATATCTTTGCCAGCCTTCCAGGATCTTATTAACTCACTATCACGCCGTCTAGCTGCTATCTGTACTGTACACGTCGCTTATTTGGGATATTAGCTTCATATTAGCTTGACCACATATATATATATATATATATATATTTATTTATTTATATGGTTCTATATATATATATATATATATATATATATATATATTTATATTTATATGGTTCACCTGCTTCGTTAATTTCAAAGATAAATGTATAAGTTAATTGACCTTTTAACTAAATCAAATTAGTTGATGATCCGACTTACAGATGACCCATACTTAAGAACGGGCTTATGTTCTGTTTGTTTGAATTAAAAGAGAGAGCACAATAGTGTCTATAACTTATTATTACAATACAGGGGTATTATTATTATTACAGTATTACACTGTATTATTGTTATCACATATGAGCCATTATAGTAATGTTATTATTATTATTATTATTATTCATCTGGGATCTGAGTTACATACAAACCCGGTATAAAAAGACACCTGTACTATGTAATAATATATTGTGCTGTGGCATGAACACCAGTCATGATTGTTCCCTCTCAGCATTTCAAGTGGCCAAAGAGGAACACATATTTTTGAAATCAGATGATAGTGTTATTTCCATTCACTGGTGATCGCTGCAGCTTGAGCAAAGTGCCCAAATATTAGCAATATATTTGTTTAATTTGTGCAGACTGATCTAAAAATGGCTAAAAGACAGGAAGCAAAGGGATGTGGTAAATGGAACATACTCCGATTGGACTAATGTGGTAAGTGGGGTTCCTCAGGGTTCAGTATTAGGTCCTTTCCTTTTTAACATATTTATTAACGACTTAGAAGTAGGACTGGAAAGTATTGTTTCCATTTTTGCTGAAGCCACAGAGTTGTGCAAGGTATTTAAATCAAAAAATGATGTACTTTCCCTCCAAAGGGATTTGCATAAATTAGAGGAATGGTTAATTAAATGGGAGATGAGATTTAATACGAATAAATGTAAGTTTATGCTTCTGGGAAGGAAAATGACCATGCAATTTATAAACTTAATGAAACAAATCTCGGGGTATCAGATATTGAAATGGATTTGGGAGTGCTTGTGGACAACCACCTACGTAACAGTGCTCAAAGCCAAGCAGTAGCTGCAAAGGCAAATAAACTATTAGCATGTATTAAGAAGGGTATAGAAGCAAGGGAAGCAAATATAATTCTGCCACTATACAAATCCCTAGTACGCCCTAATTTGGAATATGGAGTACAGTTTTGGGCACTACTACATAAAAAGGACATTTTAGAACTGGAAAAAGTACAGAAAAGGGCTACAAAACTAATAAGGGGAATGAAGGGGCTAAGCTATGAAGAAAGACTAACCAGATTAAACTTATTTTCTCTAGAAAAAAGGTGTCTAAGAGGAGATATGATTACCCTATATAATTACATCCAGGGTCAGTATAAAGATTTGTCAAGGGAGCTTTTTGTGCCAAGAGGTTTACAACTGACAAGAGGACATCCTTTGAGGTTAGAAGTAAAAAGATTTCCCCTTAAAGAAAGAAAGGGTTCTTCACAGCAAGGGTGGTTAATCTGTGGAATTCTCTACCAGAGGAAGTGGGGACAGCGGATTCGATAGACAACTTTAAAAGAGGACTGGATTTATTTCTAATTAAAAAGGGAATTCAGGGTTATCATGGATAATTAGAGAGACAGTATTGATGCAGGGAGAAATCCGATCGCCAGTATCTGTGGTCAGGAAGGAATTATTTTGTTTCCCTTTTGAGACAATTGGAAAACTTTCACTGGGTTTTTTTTCTGTTTGCCTTCCTCTGGATCAATTAACAACTAATCTGCATATTGTAGATCAGAGGAGATCTTAAAAGGTTGAAAATGATGCACTAAAATTATTTTTTCAACCTCAATTACTATGGGCCTCATTCTATTATCGGCCGTAGGAGATGCGGGGCCGCAAGGACAGGCCGCAAGCTATTCGGCTATTCTATTCCCCTCCGGCCGGGGATTCCGGCAGGCTTGCGGTCGGTGCCTTGCTATCTCTTGCGGCCGCTCGCGCCGGAGGAAAGCCTTTGATCTAAAACGGCCGCAAGAGTTTCGGCCGTAAGAAATTCCTATTTGCAATTCAATTGCTCCGGGAACCCTCTCTGCAAGGCTAAAAACGAGCCGCAGCTTACTTGCAGGAAAGAGGTCCCGCTAGCACCAATTAAGCACATAAAATAGCTCAAATAAAGCCATCCTGCACTTTGAGAAGACTATAAAGGGATTTTAGGTGTTAGAAAAAATAGCACATAATTATCCTATACTCAAATCCGTAAAATATTTTATTTTTAATATCCGTAAAATATCCATGTAAATAGTCCAGAGTGCTTGGAGCACTTCAGACCCGCCCACGCCGCAGCCGGAAAATAAACAGTTAATTTGAACTCGGGTTTGGGCTGATGTGCAAGCTTGAGAGTGGGTTACTTTTAATCCTCATGTCCCCCAATATGATCCCTAGCATTTACAGAGCTGTACAGTGCAGGCTTGAATTTATTTTTGCTTTTTTAGATTTCACAGCTTACGGCCGGTTTCAAGATATGCGGCCGGCCGTAAGGGGAGATCCTTGCGGGGCCGTATAATAGAATCGCGCGTTAACAGAACCCCCGCAAGGAATCGCAGCCTTACGGCCGATTTACAGCCGATAATAGAATGAGGCCCTATGTAACTATGTAATATATACTCTAGAACAAACACATACCTCTGTTTCCTGGAATCATGAAATAAAAAACTACAGAGGAATAAGAGGAATGGGGAAATGGTCAGACTAGAAAAAAGTGACTTATATAGTACTAAAATGGGTTACTGTCCATTATAATGACAGACACTTGGGGGGGGGGGGAGCTGAGAAGGATAGAGGGGCGTTTAGCATTAAGAGCAAAGCTGGCTCTCCAAGACAGAGATAGACTGAAGTATACATATACCTTACTCACTGTGCCTTAGGGAGTGCAACAAACCCTCACTGACAAGGCCCAAGAGGCCGAAACGTACGTCTGGGGTTTGCTGTCTCTCCTGTTCAGGGTAGCATTGCCTGGTATTTCTGGGCTGGATCATTATTTTGAGTGAGACCAGTATGATATACTACAGGATATTTCTCCCTGTGATAGGCACAAGTGAGCTAAAAGAGGCCGCTCTCTGAGTAGGTAACCAGACCTATAGAACAAGCCTACTCAGATGTAGTTCATTCTCAAATTGAGCTCCACTGACTTTGTTTTGCACTTTGTTTATACATAGGTATGAAACTAAAAAATACTTAAAATGATTTATGACCCTCATTTGTTAAATAGCAAAATATTGTAAAAAACAAACAAACAATAGACTATTTTGCCTAACCACTTACTCATGGCTAACATGACCACTGTGCTTCCATTTTTATTCATTGACACTTGGGTTTGTTTTCAGTCTTTTCTGAATATCTTTTAAGAAAACACTAAATCCACGGAAGAATAAATACATTTCAAAAAAGCCTTCGTACAGACTTTAGAAAATTGTTGATTTCTGTTACAACTTTTGTGGGGTAAGCTTTAAAAAGTGATAGTTTGTCCTTACAGCAAAGTCTGAGCCTGTACGTGCTTCAAAGAAAAAGACACATTTTGTTTTTAATTTAGCACTTGATTGTAGTATGTCTTGACTTTGAGAGATTATCGTCCATCTTTAGACCAATTCTGTGAGCACGCTCAGTCATCAAGTGTAATTGTTCTTTGTCTATCACTAGCATTGCCGGGAGCTCTGAGGCCACCAAAGACAAAAGATCCTCATTAGTCTTAATGTCCTTTCAGACGCCAGTAATTCTCAAATTGCTTCCTTGTGAGTGATTTTCCTATCCTCCAATCTGACCGTGAGCTCCAAGCTAGTAAGCAATTACAGTATTTGCAATGTCTCTCTCTGCTTCAGTCTCATTGATATTACTTTAATTGAGAAATCCGCACATTGTTGTACAGAGTAGTTTTAAACTTAAAGGCATATTATTAATGCATCTGATAGAGGAGAATCAGTAGTGTATGAAAAACATTTTTGCATGAAAAAAATACCAAAATAAACATTATTAAACTAACCGTTAAAGTGTGTTAAAGTATGTTGCGAGCATTTGATTTTGAGAGTTAATACTCCTGAAAATCCCTGCTAATATTACAATAACATGTATAATTTGTTTTGGCAAACTGGAGGAAGGTACAGCAGTCTGTGCAACAAAGCATCATGGGATTTGTAGGCTTAGTTCCCAAAACCACACCTTTCTCCCCTCCTTTGAATGACGCAATGCACCAATGTTGCTGTAGCTTTCTATATTGTTTCTGCTGGTTTATTTAAGGTTAGTATAGGGTTAAAAAAGTACTTAAAATGATTATATTTGTTAGTACAGGGTGCCTATATAAGCATCTCTGAGGGTGTGGAAACCAAATATTTTTTTAAACAAACAATAAAATGTATGTGTATATAATGAATCATTGTAATGTGTGTTTCTGATATATGCAACATGTATTATATTAGAAAAAAAAGTTAAAAACAGGAAAACTTAGATTTACCGTTAACATTGCATATTCTTAGCACCAAAGGCAAGTTTTCAGAAATTACTTTTAATCTGATGTTGTTTTAGCAAAACATTCAGATAACAGATGGATCTAACAAAAGCTGTACACACAAAACAATATGGCTGTCATATCAACCACACTATTTTATAGGCATGTTACATAGAGAATGCTTAGATGTCAATGTTTTATCTGAATTAACATAAGGATTTTATATATAATGGTTTCAGTAATTACACTTATATATTTCTATTTCTTTATTAAAAATGTTCAATAGTTAACATTACTAGGGAAGTGAGAAATGCAATCTGTCCCAGTCTTACCTCCTTGCTTTCTCACACTGTTGCTGTACCCAAATGAACTTCATTTCACTTTAGTGAGTCCTTTTCTATTAGAAGCCGCTAAAAGCCTCTAACGCTTCATTTTGGCGGAGGGAGTTTTTTTCTCTAAATGTTGAGATGTATTCTATTGACTCAAACCCGCAATTTATCCCCTTAAGCCTAAACTCGTAAATCCTGCCTTTTTATGTAGGATTTCAGGTGGCGTGATCATTTGATCTGACAATATTTAAGCAAGGCCGTAATTTGCTTCTTAGACCCAGCCAATAGTAAATGAGACCGTCATCATGACATCAGTAAAACATGGAAGTGCCAATAAGTAATATTTGCATATCTGGCTCACAATCTAGCACTCTATAAAATGCATTAGATCATCTGTTTTAGTCCATGTGGGTTTCATGATATGTATTAACCCCTTGAGTCTGGGACCGATATTATTTAAAAATAACAGTTAAAAATAATATTTTTTTTATTGGATATTTGTGGGTTTGAGACTATTGTGCAATTACTTCTCATGTGTTTCAATGCATTCCCGTGCTTTAAAATTACAGTATTGTGTATTTAATTGCTGTTACAGCTCTAATAAGTGGTTAAAAAAGCCCTTGCAAGTCCTATTTAAGACTCTTAATATTTTTGACCGAAACTTGATACTTTTTTCAGTTGCAGGTTAGACTATATTTGTGAGCTAGAGCTACGGGTCTAATAGAACATTGATTTTCTGTAACTTTAATTACTTAGAGCTAGTGATATTCAAGCTGTGCTAAAACCAATGGAGTCCTAAGGCAAAATTTGCATCTTTGGCTGGCCCGTAGTGATTCTGGGCGAGTATCTAATAGAATATGTGGCAATATTTTGTGATTTTAAGTGTGTATAAATTAACGAATTGGGCAATAGAATAGTGCCCTTTGCGTCTAAGTCACTCTTGCTATCACACTTTCTCTCACTTTTCTCTTGTCCCTTATTGTAAGTCTGACAAACCCTTTTAATTTCTCACAGTCACATTATCTTTTCATCTCTTGTTGCGTCTCACTCTCTTGCAACGTGATTCCCTCATTCTCTCTCTTGCAACCTCTTATAATCTTGAGTTGGCAACATTAGCCCTGGATCGAAGCATAAGTAAGGCAATCAAAATGTCTAAGGTAGTGATTGCCTCGCCTACAACAGGCAAATACTGAAATCCAGGATTGTGTTTGAACATCCAGATGTGACACTACCCATCACTGGCTTCCTTTTCACTATGCTGATTAATCGAATACATTACTGTGTTGATGTTGAAGCAGCTGAAATCATAGAAATGTAGCAGTTGTATTAATTTTGCATTGCAGGAAAATGCATATAGCAGGACACTCACCATTATTCACTAAAAGATGGAGGCCAAGATTCTTTGCTTTGAAATCCTGTACACATTGTCGGATGGACTTCATGGAAGCCAAATCACAGTATAAAAATTCCACTGAAAAGGAAACAGATATAAAGTATAATTAAATCTAATCTTACATAATTTTAAAATACCTATTTGCGTATTTAATTGTGACTGATCACAAAATAATTTTAAAAATGTTCACACTTTACCATTGGGCTATGTAATAGGATGTGGTTATATATTTCTACCTACAAAGAAAGTACAGCCCTCCCGTCCATACAAAAGCTTGATGGTGTTCTTCAGGTTTATGGGAAACAAACCATTCTCCTCACATTTAAGAAATGATATATCAAGCATATTATCATGTATATATCAAGTAAAATGTCAGGGAAATGTGCAGGCAACAAATGTATAGACATTTACGATTATGTGATAGCTTTTATAAACATATTTAAAATAAAATACAAATGTGCAGTACTACATGTAATTAATTGTAATTAGTTATTATTATTATTATCTCCATAGTTATAAGTTACTGGAAGAATCTCTTAGATACTGTATCAAGTAAAGGCTCTAAAACAGGGGTACTCAAGTTCCGTCCTGGAGGGCCACATACAGGCCTGGATTTGATGATTTCCCTTCTGTGCAGTCATCCTGTTTGACTCACCTCTGCAAATGAAAGGGAATCCTCCAATCCAGGCCTATGAGTAGGCCACCAGGACCCAACTTGAGTACGTACCCCTGCAAACAGTTAATTACAACAGTTCATTGTACAGATATGTTTTCTACAGCTTGAGCAGTGGCTGTGTAAAGAAACATACAAGGTATCCCACATTACAGCGGATACTGTTGCAGAAAATATAATCCAAAATAAGAATGCACATAATTTTGTAGCTGTTTATAGAAGATATCCAATGGTTTGTGTGTAATTAGTATACAGCTATTTTATCTAACTACAAAAGGTAATTCATTCCATTAAAATCATACAGAGACCTAGCAGTCTTGAAAAATATACCTGGCAGTCCCTGGGTTACGGATGAGATAAGCTACTGAGAACGATTTTAGGTTGGATTTGTATGTAACTCGGATCCCTGATGAATAATACTAGTAATAATAAAAATAACAATACTATAATGGCTCATACCTGATAATAATAATACAGTTTAATACTGTAATAATAATAATAATACCTATGTAATATAATAATAAGTTACACAAACTATTGTGCTCTTTCTTTTATTTACAACAAACAGAAAATAAGAACAAACTTATGCAAAAAGCCTTGGGAGTCTGTCCTTAAGTACGGGTCATCTATAACCCAGGGACCTCCTGTACTGTTATTTGACCGGCTTACCCTTTTTAACTTACAATTATTATTATTATTATTATGTTTTTATCAAAAGAAAATTATTTTTTTATGAAAGTGTCTACCACTAACATGGTGATATCATTAGCATTGCCAGTCCAACATATTGCACTGATTCATACTCTTGTAATTGAAATTAACCCAACTACAGTGGTACCTCGGCACTCATCGGCTTCAAAATGCATTAAATTCAGTATTCAGTGAATTTCAAAAGCACCCAACGCTTGCTCAGCACTTGTTGCGCTTGCTAAAACCTGTATGACGCTTTATCCCGTCTCTCTGAAAGAAGCAAAGCATAGCTTGGTACTCGCCGAGGTACCACTGTACTAATAAATCAAATAATTCCTTAACATCAATCTCATATGTATCATTGTTGAGCAACTTCTGGCATTTGTAGTGCCCTTACATCCCTGTTCTATGCAGTAACAGTACATGTGTATTATCCACTGCCTCCACTAGTATATATTTCTCTTGGTCTAAATGCCGCATCTGTCTTTCTCAGTTAGTTCATCATTTTGCTTTGCATACAGAAAATTGGTTAAATGTATAATGTGGGGAATACATGATCAAAAAGAAATGCATAGTGCAAGAATGATAAGCATCCTCTATGCACTGATACCAATAGCATTTTTGTTATATTTAGAGCAAATTCCACTATTATGATATACTGACAGAAGAGATATTTACTGTATCCCTCATGCAAGTGCAATTGGTGCACACAAGTGTGTAGTTGGGGGTTACAACATCTGTATATCGAAATGGTAAATCTCATCCAAATACAAATTTAGCAAGAAGAATAATGTACACTAAAGAGCTTGCCTGGTACTTCCATTCTCCACAAATGCACTGTCACACAAATGAAGAATATAATGTCAGAAAATAATTACTTTTAAGGGCCATTAATGACTAACTTGTGAGATAATGAGCAAAAGATATGTCTCAATTATTTTAATGCAATGCATCTCAATTATTTTAATGAAATATGGATATAATTGTAAAGTCACTAGGGATACTAGAAATCTTCCCTGTTGTGGTTTGCTTTTCATATTCGTGCAGACACAATTTTTCCTTAACTCATAGAAACACCATGTCTGGCTTCTACAAAATATACCTGGCTCCTTCGTATTATATATTTGTATCCACAAGTACTAATGTAGCTAAAATAAGAAATAAGCTGAATGCCAGGGACAGTTGAATAAATGTGTTATTTTTTTCTTCAGCAATCTAACAACAAATTACATTGTAAGGGGTATATACTTGGTGCTAAAAGGAGATTTGAACATAATAAGTCATGTAGGTTCTTGGCAGTAGTATGTTAAATCAATTATAAAAGTATATTTTAAAGCAAAATAACCGCAAGAAGCATAAGCAGCTGAAATCCATTTTTTTCAAGCAAAAAGTTGTTTTTGTTTTAATAATTTTCTCAAAGCTCTGCAAATCATTTCAGCTTGTTAAAATATAGAAAGAGTACACACTATCAACACAGGGTATATTTACCTACATTATTAATTAAGTCACATGGAAATCGCCTAGATGGCTGCCATACAGTGGGGGGGGGGGGGGGGGGAGTATTTGATCCCCTGCTAATTTTGAACGTTTGTCCACTGACAAAGAAATGATCAGTCTATAATTTTAATGGTAGGTGTACTTTAACAGTGAGAGACAGAATAACAAAAAAGAAAAACAAGAAAAACGCATGTCAAAAAAGTTATAAATTGATTTGCAGGTCAATGAGGGATATAAGTATTTGACTCCTTAGACTTGGTACTTGGTGGCAAAATCACAAAGGTTAGACGTTTCTTGTAGTTGGCCACCAGGTTTGCACACATCTCAGGAGGGATTTTGTCCCACTCCTCTTTGCAGATCCTCTCAAAGTCCTTAAGCTTTTGAGGCTGATGTTTGGCGGCTCAAACCTTTAGCTTTCTCCACAGATTGTCTATGGGATTAAGGTCTGGAGACTGGCTAGGCCACTCCAGGACCTTAATGTGCTTCTTCTTGAGCCACTCCTTGCCTTTGTTTTGGGTCATTGTCATGCTTGAATACCCATCCATGACCCATTTTCACTGCCGTGGCTGAGGGAAGATTTGAGAGTACATGGCTCGTCCATCGTCACTTTGATACAGTGCAGTTGTCCTGTCCCCATAGCAGAAAAACACCCCAAAGCATAATGTTTCCACCTCCATGTTTGACTGTAGGGATGGTGTTCTTGGGCCTATAGGCAGCATTTCTCTTCCTCCAAACACGGCAAGTTGAGTTGATGCCAAAGAGCTCGATTTTGGCCTCATCTGACCACAACACTTTCCCCAGTTGTCCTCTGAATCATTCAGATGTTCATTGCCAAACTTCAGATGGGCTTGTACATGTGCTTTCTTGAGCAGGGGGACCTTGCGAGCACTGTAGGATTTCAGTCCTTCACGTCGTAGTGTGTTACCAGTTGTTTTCTTGGTGACTATGGTCCAAGCTGCCTTGCGATCATTAACAAGATCCTCCCATGTAGTTCTGGGCTGATTCCTCACCGTTCTCATGATCATTGAAACTCCACAAGGTGAGATCTTGCATGGAGCATCAGACCAAGGGAGACTGACAGTTATTTTATGTTTCTTTCATTTGCGAATAATCGCATCAACTGTTGTCACCTTCTCAGCAAGCTGCTTGGCGATGGTCTTGTAGCCCATTCCAGCCTTGTGTAGGTCTACAATCTTGTCCCTGACATCCTTGGACAGCTCTTTGGTCTTGGCCATGGTGGAGAGTTTGGAATCTGATTGATTGATTTATTTTGTGGACAGGTGTCTTTTATACAGGTAAAGAACTGAGATTAGGAGCACTCCCTTTAAGAGAGTGCTCCTAATCTCAGCACGTTACCTGTATAAAAGATACCTGGGAGCCAGAAATCTTGCTGACTGATAGGGGATCAAATACATATTTTCTTCACTGACCTGCAAATCAATTTATAACTGATCATTTCTTTGTCAGTGGACAAATGTTCAAAATTAGCAGGGGAGCAAATACCTTTTCCCCCACTGTATGTTATGTTTTATTGGTGATGTATTTCAATCAAAGTACTGCACGTATCTCATAAAACATTTTTTTAAACTTACTGTTTGGGAAAAAAATTTGAATCAAGATGAATATAGAAGAATATATTATTAAGTAGCGTGATTGGCGGTAAAATATATAGAGGTATGCAGGGATGTAATACCGTATTGGCCCGAATATACACGCACTCATATAAGCCGCACCTGTGAAATTCAAGGGGAAAAAAGAAAAAAATACAATACTTGAAAATAAATTGTTTACAGGCTGAAAATCACTGAGGTTGGTAAAAATCGTAACTCCAGTCCTATCTAAGTCTTTGATCTGATAAGCCTGCAAAATTTACCATTGCTAAAATCGCAAATCGCTATTCAATTGCTACAATTCCGCAGGCACTCATGCCCATAAACAGCAAATGTAGAAGAAAATCCTACCCGCACGTGGGTAAAACACCTGTTCGTAGCACCGTAAATGCAGATAAAAAATCAATACTGCACTGTAAATGATTGGGAAAGCGATGAATGACATTACAATTAATTGCGCAACAGTCTTAAGCTCGCAAATCGTCAATAAAACATTTTTTTGTTACAGTTTTACTGTAAGTTTGTTTCAGCAGCAAAGGTCACCTATATTCAGGCCAATACGGAAATTTGTAATGTTATAGGCCCACTCAGAATTGCCCCTTGCCCCTCTTTTTCAGCATGTGAAAAATATCTAAAAGGTTAGTTTGTGAGCAATGTAAATACAGCTTGGAGGTAACTGTGACTATAAATATACAAAGTATATCAACAATTGTGCCTTAAATAGCCATGGAAATCACCAAAAATGACTGTACTTTAGATATAAGCCTGATCCTCGTGTGGGAAATCAGTTTATTTAAAATAGTAAGAATTGAATGCATTTTTTAGTTATTGCTTGCTCAGCTTTTAGAGACCATCCACATGGGTTGGTAACACAGCCAATCAGCTGCTTTATGTGGCAGTTCAGTCCGGAAAATAGAGCTGGGTTGAGTCGGCCGCTATGAGAGATGAGCTTCTGGAGAGTCCTAGTGCAATGAAAAAAATCAGAGCTCGCTCTTAACAAAGTCAGAGATGCTCAATCAGAGAACAAACTAACCTTAACAAGTTAGTTCTATGGACTTGATAATCCAAACTGAGACCAGCCTCTTTTAGCTCACTTGTGCCCTTCACAGGGAGAAATATACTCTTCAATATCAGTCTGATCTCACACAAAAGGGTTATCCAGCCTTGAAATACCAGGCAATTCTACCCTGAACAGTAGAAACATCAAACCCAAGATGTGCGTTTCAGCCTTCATTGGGCCTCGTCAGTGGGGTGTAGCGGACAACTCCCTAAGGCACAGTGAGTGAGTGGGAGACAAAGCCCTAAGGGTCATTTGCATATGCAACAAACAGAAAACAAGGGGCTCAATCAGAGAATGAATTAACCTTAATAGGTTAGTTCTATGAACATGAGACTCTGAGAGCTCTCTCTTCTTAGCCACATGCTGTGGTGTATGGACAGCTTGTATAAACTTTCATCAGTGTGCCAGGTTTGCCATTGTCAGAACAATTTTGGAAAAGTTTCCATTATTTCCCATATGTAAGATCTGCATGGAAGAAATTATGTTCTGTGATGCTTTACAAGTCATGAAAATATTGGTGTTAAAGCACTGCATAGTTTATGCTTAGCCCCTTAAAGTTTATAACTGGTTAAGCAATTAATTGCACAGCAGGTGAATGTTCTACCACTGATCTATCTCTCCATATCATTAATAGCGAGTGGTAAAAGCTATATAGTCACACAACAGATTCAGGTTCAGCCTCATTATATTTACTGCCTTTTAATGTAAGGACCCAAGCACTCTGCAACCCATAACCACAACAACTCTAACTTAATGAATTTAGAAACAATTTCAAAAAGAGAAACACATTTTCCACAGACTTTTCAACCCTTTATATGATGGTGCAGAGCCCAACTGATAAATGCAGTTGACTGTCCGTTATCACTGTATTAATACATTTCTCTCACGTTATAATGAAGTTTGGTCAAAATAAGATTTTTTTTTCTACACCATCATATCCACAACTTTACTGAAATTGTTTTAAAAATGAAGAAAATTACATTGGAAATATCCTCTTTTTAAGATAACAATCATATTTGTAAAATCCCATAAACATTTTATTTGCATTTAGCATTATTTATATTCAATTTATTTTTTAATCTATATAAATATAAGATTTAGTTATGACAATAAATGGTGCTATCATGTGCGTATTTAGGTTTTCTGCTGCCTTAGGCCATTCAGATTTGTGAGCCCCCATGTCCCACTTGCAGCTCCTCATTGCCTCTTTCTATATCTCATATCATAATGTTATGTGTATTTATGAATATATAAGGTATGCCAGGAAGTGTCACGTACACTTACAATACTGCAATACTGTGCATACACAAACATATTTCAATGTACTGCACTGTATCTTCAGGAAGCCAGCTGCCCTCTAAAAATGTGATGCCCTAGGCATGGGCCTGTAATAAATGAGTAAATCGTAGAGAAAGTTATCTGTCACATGTTGAAAAAAAACTTGCTGCAAAATTACATTTCTGAAAATTAAATCTGACTTGGAAAGAATCTTTAGTTATATATCTGACATAAGTTGTTTCAACTTTGAGAAGTTGATAAATAGCCCAATTGTACTGAAAATAATGTGCATATCAATCCTAATAGTTTTATTCCCGTACACAAGTGTTCAACTGCTGCATTATTTAATAGCACACATACTGTTAAAACATTTCAGGTAAAACTACATTTATCAAACAATTTACATTTGTTAGATTTCTTTGCAAACTGCAAATTTATGCAATTCATGCTTTTCTTGTGAAAAAAAATATATAGCCATTATCAGCTTAGTTTACATAACTGGTCTGTTCACTTTTAAAGACGCTAACAATGGATTTCAGTGATAATAACACATTTAAAGTGATATTTTACATTTTTTACATTTATATTGCTGGAGTCTGTTTTTTATTAAATAGACATATTAAATAGCTAAAAAATAAAAGTCATATGTAAATTCATGTATATTATGGGCAAAATATCATTATAAAAATGCCTATTTTTATGCTGTTGTAATTTATATTTTTTTAAATAATCTTCTGCTTCTGGAACACCTTCTCAATCTTCAGCTGCCATCTTGCACAAGTACTTTTTGTCAATTCCGAAGAGGCGCCATCCTTCTTCAGTTGAAAAGTCAGATGTTCCACATCTCTTGTAGAACAATATTGCCATATTATCCATGTGTCATCTCATTCAGTGGCATTACTTGTGGTGTCATAGAGTTAATATAAGGGAGCAGCCAAAATTTAAAAATGACTGCATTCATTTTATTCTATATGGTCTGCTAAATAACAAAATAAAAAAATTATGTATTAGCTTATTCTGCCTTCTCAGGCATCTGTGTGATTGTAAACGAATGAGTTTTCATTAGTCCGTTTTTAGCAATAACATTTCCATTGTGGAAATAAAAACTTCCTCTAAATTCATAGTCTCATTTCACATAAGGAAGCTGATCACCAGTAACTAAAATGGTAGATTCCACTGCTGCATAATTGCACACAAAAGGTAATACATTAGAGACTATATTTGTTTGGTTTCTAAAACATGTTCCCAATTTTTTACAGGTAGTTCTTCAAAAGGGTAGACTTTACATATATGTCTAAAACAATACTTAAAATTTATCAGTTTCTAATGTATTAAAGTAAAGAAAAGTAATTGACCAATTCTGTTTTAAAAAGGTATATTCTGAGTGAAATTTGTTTATAACAATGCTTGCTTACATCCTACTACTCCCATTATAAATAAAACATGCCTATTGTGGTGGGTTTAGTGAGTGGTGGAATAGCAATATTAATAGTATACTAATATTAATAGTAAAATCTGGATGTCTACTCTCATAAGGTGATATTAGTTTTGGTGTCCTAGCCCCATGCAGACCAGCTGCTTTCTTTTTATATTGCTTATTTCCCCAATTAATGAGAATAAAACAAGTCCTTATTTCCTCTCCCTCTTGGGCGCAGGGACCCTCCACTCAGTGTCCACTCCCTGTCTCAAGCAAATTCTGGGGTCCATGGGAGGTAGAGGACTCATTGAGGCAGGTGATAGGGGTAAAGCAGCATGTTGGGTGGACCTATCTTCTGGAGTTTTTGGACTGTGCTGAGGCTGTAGAATGCCTCTGTGTGTTTTCCAATATAGGGGTGAGGAGGCCCCCATTCTGTACAAGTTCCTGTTGAAGGTAGAGAGCTGCCCCTTGACTGACTGGGCCATGTCCAAATGTTGTAGTCGAGTCTACTGCATTTCCAGATACATTTGTTGTGGGTGCCTTCTACTGCCGCACCTCCTGGAGCAACTCTTTCTGAAAACCGTCCACCTTGTGCAAGCGCCTGGTCTGATGATCCTGGTCCTCCACCCCAGATGAGGAAGACAGTGGCTGTCAGGGAGTAGCCTATAATGTTGCAGGGCATACAATGTTGCTGCTGGTGATGTTGTGAGTTGACGAGCAGGAGCCTGAGACCCACGGCCAAGGGGAAATCTATTTGTGGGAGGAAAGAGGGACAAAAAGTGTAGCTGTAGGAGCTGGTATCTCCTCCTATGGCCAGATGGTGGGTTCCTCCCCCTCCTCCTCCATTGGCCACTACCATGGATGGGTTTGTTGAGTGGCTGTTTTAGTTTCTACTTCTCATGACAATAGTATCATGAATTATTAGTATGTATGTTGCATTGGAACTCATTTCTTGCATAGGCCAGGATAAGGTAAATTCAGACATGTTCCGAGGTTTGACATAACCTGTGTTGTCATCTTGCTGATGTACCCATGGATATGTCCTGTTCAATCTATATTGGTTTGAGCAATATTACCTCACAGATTTGAGTGTGCAGTTAAAGGCTACATTATCAGGAACTTATGGTCATCAGTGAGATTGAACCAGCTATTGCTATCTGATGCAGGCGATATCAGTGAGTAGGGGTATATGTTTTGTAAACATGGTGGATAATAGTGTGAAATATGTACTCACTTTGCAAGGTGTTAGTTTGGTCTGTATCCAATAGCTGGGGAATGGCCAAACAACTTGTAATGGACATTATAATCATCAGAAGTGCTTCACATTTGTTATAGTCCATCACCTTGAGTGGTCCACGATCTGTGGCTGTTGTACTTCCCTTCTGCCATCGATAATATGAGACCGGTTGTGGACAGAGTTGAGGAGTACCAAACACTTCTCCCTGAAGTACTTGGAGGCCCTGTGTTTCTTGTCAATCTTTTGGCCCCCGAACAGTTCCTGGAGGTTGGATCCTCCCCTCTCTTCTTCTGAAGCTTACCCCCTCCATTAGGCCCAGAGGTTCTCTCACTATCCATATGTTTTTCCTCCTCACCCCCTTTTTCCTCCTCTACCTGCCTCCACTCCTCTCACCTTGCTCTCACTTTTCCCCCTATCTATCATTCTCTCATCTCCTATCCCCTCCTGATTCCTCCCTCCATCTCAAGCGAAACAAATAAATAATCATGTCACTCCTTCACAGGTATATGCAGAGAAACACTCTCACTAACGCACTATCACTGCCCACTCATGTGAATAAATGGAATAAATGAAAAAAGGTTGTAAGCAATTATATACCATTTAATACTATAGAAAATGAGTGCAACCAATTCAACAGCCCAAAAAGCTTGCAAACAGCTTAAAATGCCTATAGATAAACCAGCAGTGATGTTCTTGAACACAATTGCACTTTTTATTTTCTTAAGCTGCTTTATTTGAACAGAGCAATGTATATAAGTTACTGACTTGCACCAGGAGGAGGAGACTGACTGCAGCTCTCTAGTTCAAACATGTTCTCTCAACCTGCCTAATGTATACCAGCAGAAGTCTGAATATCGGTAGTCTCCATAGCAAAGATATGGGGTGGTACCCTGTGATGACAGCCATGATGAGGACAAGTCTGTTATAAAGTACATTGGTAACTACTTCTTTTTCTTTCCCAAAGAAGCATAGTCCAGTCTTCCCTTTACTGGGCTAGTACAAGAAGGACATCACATCCCTGGGCTTTGTTGTTTCCAGCCCGGTGCTATACATTTAATAAATATGCCTGCCACTTTTTGTACTGTATTGGCTCTGGAAACCCTCATTCCCCATGAATATTCCTTATGTTTATAATTGCTTCTTATATGGATTATATAAATACTATCGATTTGCCCGTCAAAAATGACGGCATGATGGATTTTTATAAATTGTTTTCCCACCCCCCTCTCCCTCCCCTGTGTCTTTACCCCCTCGTTACCTCCCCAGTCTCTATTTGCCCCCTCTCTCCCTCCCCAGTCTCTCTTTGCCCCCTCTCTCCATCTGCTGTCTGTCTTTGCCCCCTCTCTCCATCCCCTGTCTGTCTTTGCCCCCTCTCTCCCTCACCAGTCTCTCTATTTGCCCCCTCTCTCCCTTCCCTGTCTCTCTATTTGCCCCCTCTCTCCCTCCCCATCTCTCTTTGCCCCCTCTCTCCCTCCCGTCTCTCCCCCCTTAACCCTGTCTGTGTTCCCTTTACCTCCCCCCTGTCTTACAGATGCTCCCTCTGTCCCCCCTTTGCCCTGTACCTCCTCATTCATTGATGGTTCAGCGGACCAATGGAGTCCCACCCCTGCTGGCGCATCCTCTCTGCAATGTAGGGATGTAGCAATGACGTCTACGCTGCAGAGAGGACGCACCAGAAGGGGTGGAACTCCATTGGTCCGCTGTACCACCAAGGACTGAGCAGGTAGGCGGGAAAAGGGGGAACAGAGGGAACATCAGTGGGGCAGGGGGGAGGTTCCCCGCTGTAGTGTCATGCAGGCAACGCGATGAGCGCCTATGGCGCTCATTGAAGCCGGGAGGACAGAGAAAGCATCAGGGGGAGGGAAGGGGAACACCCGTTCCCCGCTGTAGTGTGTCATGCTGTTGGCTCAACTTGCTTGCAGTCTCCCTTCTGTATGGGTATGATGGCCGCTGCTCCCTGGCTCTGCGCTCCGCCTTTAATCAGCACAGGTTGCTTGCTGTATGTCTTCCCATCGCTCCCGCACACTGGCTGGGTTGATGTGCACTGGCATGTCTGGTGCCATCCCCACTCCTCACACAGCGGAGCCCATAGGCACACAGCGAGTCCCCCGGGCCCTCCCCGCAAAGCGGTCTAACCAGACGCACAGGCAGTGGGAGACGGGCACAGGAGGACTGATCACAGCCTTTGGCGCTCATTGCAGGTAAGTTGTGCGGGCCTAGTGATAAGTGCCTGCGGCGCTCATCGCGGGGCCTGAAATGAGCACCTTCGGCACTCTATGCGAGGCCTGCAAAGCATGACGACAACTCGCACTATTATAGATGATAAGATCAAGGCACAGTTATTATTCAGCTATATAGCTCCACGAAGGTGGAGCTCCATAAGATTAAATTTTCTTTATTAAAAAGCCAATTTGTTTAGGCAGAGATTAATTTCCATGGGCCGGAAGATGAGGACCAAGGACTTCAATCAATCAATAAGAGGAAGCATTTATCAGTCAATGTGGTAGAGCCCATAGGGACCCCATAATATAGGGGAAATATACCCTATACTATTAGGTACAATGGGGGTTATAAGGTAAACGTCTATCTGAATCTCCTACTAGTGCCAAATGCCAGAACATTCCTCAATAATAGAAACATAGGCTACAAGACTGTTGGTTTGGCTTGCAAACCAGAGACGGTAAGTCTTGTAAAAAGAAACTTAAAAAGAAACTTAAGAAGTTTTTAATCACTGAAGAGCACTCCCAAAACACAATCTGGCTCATATCTACGCACACTGTTCTGATTTCCCTTTAGGGCCACTCAAATTCCCTGACAACATAACAGGGGTGGAGATGAGCAGCTCACCTGGAGATGGAAAATCTGATGTCAAAAAGTGAAAATTCATATTGAATGATGCATTTTAAATAATTGAATATGAATTATATAAACAAGCCATATTTAACTAAAAGACCTAGCTCCTGTCATGTGATTACATTGGTTCTTTAATATTAACACTAACATAGTATGTCAGACAACAAAGTTTGGTAGCCAGGCTTTCATTTAAAATGCTATATATAAAATGCTAAATATACTAGTTCATTTTAGTAAATGTGCCATTTATTTTTAATTACATATGTTATGTTTTTAGCTCAAACCCTGTGTAGTCTAATCTAGGTAATTTATCATCAGGAAATGCTAAATGAATCACTGTCAGAAAAAGGCTGGAAAGACAGCATGTAGTAAATAGCATGTGGCTCAGGCTTGTTACAAAATGAAATATATAGTAAATTAGTCTATTTATATTGTATGTGGACATTGGGATTCTAGCAATAAGTGGATAATTCATTAAAGTCCTCTGTGGATGCTGTGTTATTTGTTTTAAAGATTTCACTAAGATATTGTAGTTTAAATTCCTGTTTCATACCACAGAGAAAATAGTTGCAGATCTGTAAAAAGTTAAAATGTAATGTCTCAAGTAGCACTGTATTCAAAAAAGTATCACTAACCAAAAAGTTAGTTCATTGATTAGATAAAATGCTGCTGTCTGCAATTAAGAATTGTTCCCCTCGTCTGTTCATAGAAGGGGGCAGAGTTATCATCTGTACAATACTGATCTGTCAATATTGAACAACTGCCCCATTTACTCTGTCTATTGGATCTAACCACAATGCTTAAGCCTTATCCACATCGCACCTATACAATAGCCTAAAAATCTTGCCTGGATCGATGCACAAGGGCTAACATTAGACTCAGTGGAGGAGTATATTAGGTGCAAAGGGGTCTATATATATAGATAAATTAAGTATAGAGATATTTTTGTTGTACAGATAAACTGAAAATATCTGTTCTTTGGCAATATAATTAAAAATGTTCAATACAGTAATTAAAGGTGCTTCAACATTTAATGTTTACAACAAAAAATGTCAAGGTTTTTTTTATGCTCCTTGTTTATTTTATTTTTTGCAACTCTGTAAATATTTCAAACTGGTGGTGTGATACCATATAACTGTTAGAGTTGATAATGATAAAATCTGAGGATGATATTGAAACATCACTAGAGGTTTTTGGAGCATGCCACTCTATAACATGGGATTAATAATAACACAAGGTTAGAATTGTTCTCTGTATTAATTTTTAATATATGGTCAATATTAATATGTTTATTTATAATATTAAAATACTTAAGAGTGATCATGCCATGGATATTAGGAGAATAATGAAATGACCATAGAAGGGTTGATTTTGAGTAAAACGAAATCCCTATAGTAGATATGAAATTATAATCTTTAAAAAAAAATAAAAAAAGAGATCCAGGTGGACAGGCTGCAGCAGGGACCACAGAAACATGGACCAAAAGAGCAAGAGGTCTGGATCGGCAGAAGAAAAGGAGCAGTAGTTCTGGCTGTGCGCGTTCAGGTAGCTGGAGACAGGTAGGTGGCTGGAGACTGATATGTAGCTCTGGGAGGCGTCAAAAAGCAGCCGGTGGCTCTGGGATGCACCAGACTGCAGGTTGCTCTGGTAGGAACCAGGCATCAAGTGGCTCTAGGAGGAACCAGACAGCAGGTAGCTCTAGGAGGAACCAGACAGCAGGTAGCTCTAGGAGGAACCAGACAGCAGGTGGCTCGAGGAGGAACCAGAAAGCAAGTGGTTCTGGGAGGTGCCAGACAGAGAGTAGCTATTGGAAAAGTCAGACAACAGGTAGCTCTGGGAGGTGCCAGACAGAGGGTAGCTCTGGGTCAAAAAGGGCAGTAGTAAGGTGCAGTCTGCAGAATGCAGGCCTAGGTCAAAATACCTGAAGATCAGACGAAGGATAAGTGCTAGGTCTAGGAGTAGACTCCTAATGACATAGCACAGAGACTCAAGCTAATTCCCTATTTATAGGCGTCTGATGGAGGGGATTATGAGTCTTAAATCATAACACTAGGTTCCGGAAGTATAGTATGTTAAGGGTGTACACAAGCTCAGCATATAGCTGTCCATGGTGGCATATCACATATAATAGTTGTCACTACGAGACGATGTCACGCTTTGTGTGGTGCGTACGACTTACCGATGAGCGACGAAGGCGCTCATCGCAGGTGAGCCTTGAGAAGTGAGGTGAGTGGTTAACGGGAGCCGTGAGCCATTAACTCGGAACACTTAGGAGTTGAGCGCCAAAAGTGCTCATTGCCGGCGAGCCTCGCAAAATGAGGCGAGCCGTTAATGCGGAGCGATGAGCACACATACAAAACACGGATCGCCTCAGGTTGCAAGCAAATGACAAATGCGAGACTTATAAAAAAAAAAATGAAGAGATGTGGGACTTAGAAAATAAAAATACAACATAGGAAAAATACGAAGTTAACGGCCGAAGCGTGCAAAGCAAAAACACTTAAAACACACTAAATACACAAAAAAATACTACAAAAACATCACACATAGCACGGGGGAACAGCCAGGACATCTGGAAGTGAGGTGGAACACGAATTTAAGTCGAATTTGCCGAATTTTGGCACTTGAAAATCACCTAAGCAAGAAAAAAAATGTTGTTTGAAAAAAATGAAAAGGAGGCTACACGACCCTGAAGCGCGCAAAACCACGCCATACACGTAGGACTTTGCCAGGCACGTACGAGGTACAAAAAAACACTATTGGAAAACGAGGTGCGTAACACATAGAATATCGCCGCCATTTTACAACACTAATTTGCTAATCTACACATTACGAATCTGGAATGGTGGCTTTCCCGACTAAAACAACTGTTCTGTCTCGCGCACACAGCCAATATTTAGGGAACACTTGCCACAGTGCTGACACTTTCTCCTCAGGTGATGACAGTCTGAGTGGACATTTTCTGCTGCTGGAAAATCCAAAGAGATTGTTAGCTCTTCAGGATATTGATTGTTGGCTATTAATTATAAATAGGTAAAGTATATTATTTTATTGATTAATTAATTATTAATGTAAAAAAATATATTATAAAAAAAATAGGCAAATTCTTATATTTTACAATGCCTTTACTTTATAAAGACATTAATTGTTAACGATTTCAAATATATTTATATATTTATTAATTGTATATTTGTGACTGCCTTTACTTCATGAATATATCATTGCTTAACTCTTTCTAATATATTTATTCATTGATTCATTAATTATTAATGTTCATTAATTAATTAGTAAATAATTAGTCATAATAATAAAAACATTTTTTTTAAACTGGATTACAAAATATGTACATTTTACAGTGCACTTACATTTCGGTGTTGCTGTTCAATTATTAATGTTCATTAATTACTTCATTAGTCATTAATTGGTAATAATATATATATTTTTTTAAACTGCCTCAAAAGATATGTCCATTTTACAGTGCACTTATATTTCAGTGTTGGTGCAGTTATATTTTGGTCTCGCTGCTTAATTATTACTGCACTCATATTTGTGTGTTGCTGCTCAATTATTAATGTTCAATAATTATGTAATTAGTAATTAATTAGTAATAATATAAAAGAAAATTGTTTAAAATGCCCTAAAAAATATGTATATTTTACAGTGCACGTATATTTTTGTGTTCCTACACATTGTCTGAAAGGAATAGGATCCTCAACACAGTTAAATATTGAAATCACTTTATTAGATTATGACACCTGCTACATTTAATATTTTATAGTGCATTTATTTACATTTTGCATGTATGCCAATTCAAATTCATACTCTTAATGATTAATGAATGAATTGGATTTTAAACATTAAAAATGCTTTTAATTTTATTTGACAGCTTGATCATCTGTGCAGCTGACTGAGTACCCAGAGTGACGTTTGCAGCATTTGATCTGCAATACGATCACCTATACAGGTATATAATTTATGATGCTGTTTTTTAGGAGAAAATGATTAAGGCTTCTTGTTTTCCATTGATCAATGTTATTAATTAATTCATTCATATGAATTAATTATTAATCAGGAATCATTATAACAAATAAATATTGTCTATTTTGCAATGCATATATTTAATATTGCATTTACATATCTGAAGTAATAATCATTAATGTACATTCATTGATTAACTATGAATTATTACTAATTACAGAAAAAGAAAAAAAATAATTTGCAAAAAATGAATCACATTTTCAAATGTATATATCTATGTTCCTACTCATTCCCTAACAGGGATAGGACATTATAAGCACTTAAATATTTAAATCCATTTATTATATTATGACCCTTTTTAATTTTTTGGAATGCATTTAATTATGAATATATTGATGATTAGGCCTTTACGTTTTGCATGTATGCCAATTAAAAAAGATACTTTCAATGATTCCTAAATTCATTCAAACAAAACATTACAAATGCTTTTAACATCATTTGACAGATTCCTCATCTCTGCACCTGCTTGAAGACAGACCTCTGCACGATTTCACAGGATATAACATCAACTTGAAAGGTATATTGACATATATATATGTTACCATATCATTCTTGATCAATATATATATCTATACTTAGCTCTTTAGCTTTCAATGTATGCAAAATAAGAAAAACTGATTGATTGATTAATTAATTAATTTACTTTGGTATTCATGACAGGTAAAAAAAATATGTACAATAAAAAAATAAAATTTCTTACACCTGTATTTACAATTACAGATTACAATGGCGGACAACGCAGAAGACAAGAATGAACATAAAAGAATGGCAAGGGAACAGAAGCAAAGATGGAGAGATGCACAGGCCCCTGAGACTTCACAACGCTCAAGAGAAGAAGATCGACAGAGACTTCTAAATAAAAGAAAAATGACTAAAAAAGCACAAACTGAGTCTGCTGGAGCTTCAAAGAAAAGAAAAAGTAAACAAAAAATGTCTGTAAAACATTCTCTAGTGACCCAATATTGCCTCATGGCACCAATGTTTATACAGTTGACAGCAATGTAGATATAGAAAGTGGAATGATATCTATGTTGAGGAAGCTCACGATAGTGCTTTATTTACAGCACTAACATTAGACACTCATTATTGTGGATTAATGAATGTAGTTTGTCAGTTTTGTGGGGCCTATCATTTTCTGAAAGAAAGACCTGATGGAGAGTCTATTAGTTGCTGTCAGAAAGTAAAAGTAAGACTTCCAGAAAGACAACATTTCCAGAATATTTAGGAAGTCTAATGAGTGAGCCAAAATTTCCAAATTATACCAATTTTAAGAAAAACATTATATCTTATAACAGTGCAATTTAATTTGCTTCAATGGGTGCAACATTAGCAGAAAATGTCCCAGGACATGATCCTTACTGTTTTAAAGTAAAAGGACAAATTTACTGCCGGACTTCCCATTTACACCCAGAATCAGGAGAACAAAGGAAATTTGCACAGTTATTTGTCCTTGATACAATGGAAGCTGTTGAACAACGAATGATGGTTCCTGAAAATAAACAATGCTTACCCACAGTCTTTGAACAGCTCGATAACATTATGGCCAACAACCCATATAGTCAAGCATACAAAAAAGCATAGGTTGAAAAAGAACAACTGGCACATGCGCAAAGACATCAATTGCCAATGCCAAGAGTAAATATGGATCTCAAAAGAAATCGCCATACTGATCAGAGACGGTATAATTTACCAACAGCAAATGAGGTTGCCATTGTCTTTAAAAATTATGATGGGAACCATCATCAAGAACAACCTTTTATAAGCATAAATATCTTAAGTAGTAATTTGGATCCAATGACATATCCCATTTTCTTTCCAAATGGTGAGCCAGGATGGCAACCAAAATTACAATTGCAAAGTTATCCCAATAGTAAAGATCGTGTTAGAAACAATATTTCTATGCTGGAATATAAAGTGGCACAAACTGCTATTCAGGATCATTTTAATCCTATTTTATGTGGGGGCAAACTCACACAACAATGGATTACTGAGTCCTATCTACAAGTCAAAGCAAATAATCTAAATTTTGTAAAAGTTAAACAAAACAAGCTTCGAGTAGAACAATATTGTGGTTTGATGGATTACGTTGCTGAATTGGCTGCAAACAGAGAAATTCCTGCTGGAAAAGCAATGATTTTGCCATCCTTTTTCCAAGGATCTCCTCACAATATGCGAGAAAGATACAATGATGCCATGGCTGTTGTCACTAAATTTTGCAAACCAGATTTATTTATTACATTCACATGTAATCCACAATGGCCAGAGATCAAGGAAAATTGGCATGAATATTCAAAATAAAACTAATTTCATTAATTCATGACATAACTAAAGCACACTTATTAGGGAAATGTGTGGCTTTTGTTTATACCATTGAATTTTAAAAAAGAGGCCTGCCACATGCACATATACTTTTAATACTGCAAGAAAAAGATAAATTGAATACGGCAGACAGAGTGGATTCAGTAATTACTGCTGAACTGCCAAATCCAGAGAAACATTCAAAACTTTATGAGATTGTAACTCATAGAATGATACATGGTCCATTTGGAGATATCAATCCAAATTCACCATGTATGGAAAATAAAAAATACACAAAAGACTTTCCAAAACAATTTCAAATGTAAACTTATGCTAATTATGATGGTTACCCTTTGTATAAAAGAAGTGAAGGACAAACAGCTATTATCCATGGCCAGAAGGTCGATAATAGATATGTAGTTCCATATAATCCACATTTGCTGATGAAGTACAATGCACACATCAATGTGGAAGCTTGCACTTCTATCAAATCCATCAAATATGTGTATAAATATATATACAAAGGATATGATACACCAACTGTTGTTGTGCAAGGTGCACAAAATGAGCAAGACAATCCAATTTTACATGACGAACTTTGATCTTATTTAGATGCTCGCTATGTAAGTGCTCCAGAAGCAATGTGGCGTCTTCTCAAATTTGAGATGCATGATCAGTCACATTCTGTGTATCGATTAGCTGTCCATTTGCCACAAAGTCAATTTGTTTGTTTCACTGCAGGGAATGAAAGAAATGTTTTTGCACAAAGTAAAGATAGAGCAACAACACTTACTGCATGGTTTCAATTAAATTGTCAGAACACTGAGGCCAAACAATTTTTATACATTGACATTCCATATCACTATGTATTCATAAATGGCCAATGGCGTCAACGAAAAAAAAACATAATAATAAAATTATCCCACAAATTTATTTATACCGTTAGTCCACGAGACATTGAACGTTTCAGTTTAAGATTACTTCTTTTACATGTTCCCGGTGCACAAAGTTATGAACATTTACACACAATCAATGACATCGTTTATAATACTTTCCAATTAGCTGCAAGACATCAAAACTTCCTGGCAGATGATACGGAATGGGAGAGATATCTAGAAGAAGCAGCACTATGTCAAATGCCAAAGCAAATGAGAGAACAATTTGCTTTAGTTTGCATCTTTTGCAATGTACCTGATGCATTAGCTTTGTGGGAAACATTTAAATGACATATGTGTGAAGATTTCTTGAAATGTTACAATGAGACCATTGCGCTATTGAAAGCATTAATGGAAATTCAGGAAATCTTTCTTGGTCATGGATTAAATTGTGCCAAATTTAATCTGCCTGATCCAGGAATTATAGATGAAATTAACTTTGACAAGTATGACACTGAGATTGAATACCAAAAAACAGAAGAACAAATTGAATTTTAAATGCATTATACAATAGGAAGCATTTAACGCCATCATAAATGCAATAGATGATGACATGCTCAAAGAAAGTTATTTCTATCTGGATGGCCCTGGTGGATCAGGAAAAATGTATCTATATAATATATTGATGAGTTGCATTCGAGCACAGGGTCAAATAGCACTGCCATTTGCAACCACTGGAATTGCCGCACTTTTGTTAGAAGGTGGTAGAACTGTGCATAGTGGATTTAAACTGCCAGTTCCCATTCTAGGAACATCAGTGTCGGATATTCGAATGAATTCATTACAAGGCAAAATATTTCAAAAGAGTAAATTAATTATAATAGATGAGGCAACTATGATGTCATGTCATGCAATGTATTGATCGATTATTAAAAGAAGTTATGGCTAAGTATTTGCCATTTGGTGGAAAGGTGATGTTGTTAGGAGGAGATTTTAGGCAAACATTACCTGTGGTGCCACATAGCAATCAGACTGACATTGTCGAAATGTGTATAAAAAGAAGTAAGCTGTGGAAAATATTCACACACCTTAAATTAGAAGTAAATATGAGATCTGAAGGCCAAAATCAATTCAATGATTGGCTCATTCAGATTGGAGAAGGAAAACGGCCAAAAAAAATAAAATATTTACCTGATGATGCTGTTCAGATTCCAACAGAAATTATTTCAAAAGAACCACTAATTTCGACAATCTTCCTCAATACAATCAATAACGAGGATTACTCAGACATTGCAAGCAAAGTCAAATGACATAAAAAAATATAGATGCCTTGAATCTAAACAACGAAATATTAAAATGAATCAATTCACCCCCAAAAAACTATTACAGTGCAGATTCTGTTCTGGCTGATGACTAAGACAGTGAATCTAACTTTTCTATGGAATTTATTAATTCTTTAACTCCCTCTGGAATGCCGCCACATATTTTGCAACTTAAAAAAGGGGCAATTATCATGCTACTGAGAAATATGAATCAAAAAAAGCACTTTGCAATGGGACCAGATTAACTGTGAATGATTTAAAGGATCATTTTATATATACAGAAATTATGAATGGTACCCATCAAGGTGAACCAGTTTTTATACCAAGAATTGATTTGGCTCAAAGTGAGAGTGGTTTTCCTTTTGTCCTTCAAAGGAGACAATTTCCCATTACCATGGCATTTGCAATGACCATTAATAAATCCCAAGGACAAACATTTAATTTGTGGGTATATTTTTGAAGGAACCTGTCTTTGCACATGGACAACTCTATGTTGCATTTTTAAGATGCAGCAATCCAGGGAAATTAAAGTTCATATTGAAGAAAACACAAGTCAAGGTGATTTATTGGAGGATGGACACATTTTTAGCAAAAATGTACTATGAGGTGCTGTAAACATAGAGGACAGTGGTTTTATTTTGAGTACCATTTTAGAGGACCACTATTTCACTAAGAAACTCTATACAATGGCCAAAAAACATAGAGAACAGTGGTTTTACTTCCAGGATGAACTTTTATGTCACTGGGACTCTTTATAGAGGACCACTATTTCACATAGGAAACTCTATGTGCCATTTGCACAAACTACGAGAATAACAACAAACAGTTCCAAAAAAAACAACAACCATAAACAGTGGTTATATCCCATAGACAAAATTACAAGTCTGCTGGGCTCTTTGGAAGGGAACCACTTGGACATTACAAAAAAGAAATGCAATGTCTTCATTTATAACAACATTGAAAAAGGAACACTTCTCTTATTTCAAAGAAATTATACCACACCAAATATAGAGAACAGTGGTTTTATTTTGAGGACGAAATTTGATGTCACTCGGGCTCTTTTTAGAGGATCACTATGTCACTAAGAAACTCTATGAAATGGCAAAACAGTGGTTATACCCCGCAAATGAACTATTATATCTGGCGGTCTCTTTTTAGAGGACCACTATTTCACTTAGGAAACTCTATGTGCCAATTTCAAGAACTAAAACAATAAAAACAAAAAGAAAAATTGACAGATTGGAATGTGTTAAAACTTACCTTTTTACATGATTGGCCCCACAAAACAATTAGGTGGCATTTTCGTTAGATTCAAGGTTAAATGTTATTGTTTTCTGTTACTATTTGATATGTAAACATTGTATTTTAAAAGTTGGGCAAAGTAGGTTCATTGTATATTGTATATAGTAAAGGATTTATGATAGTAGAAAGATAACCATTTCTTAATACATTGAAATGTATAATTAAATACAGAGTATTGATTCAGGGAGTAATCCAATCGCCAGTTAATGGGGTCAGGAAGGAATTAATTGATTGTTTTCCCTCTTTGGTACAATTGGCCAAGTTTCAATGTTTTTTTTTTTTATTGTTTACCTTCCTCTGGATTCAATACCTATTTGATTTAACAGTAATTAAAAAAAAAAACAGTTGAATGTTACAAAGAATTATGTAATTGTTGCAAATTGTTATTCACAGAAAGTTTACATAGTCTTATGTTATTCATGCATAACTATCAATTAAACATGTTAGTATTGTTAAAAAAATGTTTCAAGATTATTTCAAACAGAAGTTGCATATTATTAACTTTTATGTTATGTTTTACAATATGAATTCTTCAAAACTTCAACTATTGTTATATTGTTCTTCCATATATGACAATAAAAAAAGAGTTAATATTGAAAAAAAAATGCTTTACCTGTTGATGAAATGGAAGTTGAAAGTAAAAAAAATAAAAAGTTTTATTCAAAATGTTGTATTTCTTTGTAGATAACAAAAGGGTTAAGAATGTCAGAGACTCACATTGCATGGCAAACAGTTTTAACAGCATTAGAATTGTATTGCCCCGTCATTTTTGATGGGCATGTCGCTAGTCAGAAAATAACTGCCGACAATGAGCACAGTCATTCTCTCATGCCAGTATCTATCATTAGGTAACCTAGGCAGGTGCCTACAGGCACTTCACAGTGAGGGGCTCCTCATTTTAATTAAAAAAACTAAACATTTTAAGAAAAAAAAAAAAAGTAAGCCCGATCTCCATCCCTAGCTCCGCCCCTTCCTCCTCTCCCGTGTCCTACTTCCTATTTCCTGGAGGAGGTCCATTACTGCATCTATGCAGTAAGAGCAGAGCAGCAGCATGTGGGAACCAGTGTGTCTGAAAACAACGACCACGAGGAGCAGCTGAACAAGGTGAGTCCCTTTGTGCGTGTCATCTGTTCGGCTATTTAAATACAATAATTTGCCTATCTATTTGTGAGACTATGTATGTGTATGTGTGAGCCTATGATTGTGTGAACCGGTGTATGTATGAGTCTGATCAGTATTTTTCATATCTATTTATTTATTTTTTAATAATATAATTTGTATAATTTGCCATTTTTATTCTTATTTTTCACTATTGAACAAATGTTATTATATTTCAATTTTTTTACAAACATTGAATAAATGTAATATTTATATCGTTTTATATAGTATTTTTATTAAAGACACCTATTACTCCAAAGGGGATATATTGAACACAAGCAAAATATTTATATTCAGGTACCACTATGTATTGAAAGTGTTGTAATATTCCCCATGCTCTGAAAAGTACACATACACATTATCCTAATACCCACACTGTATTGGAAGAATATGAGATAAGACGTTCACGGAGGAAAGAAGTACCAACCTACAAGCCAACACGTGTTGGGAAGTCTATAACATACTGTACCTCATAGACTGAGGTTAGAAAAGGTGAGAGCTTTACCTACTGATCTCTCTGAGCAAGGGTTTGGGATTACAATATCTTGGTTATTTTGCACTAGGAATTGGTGCGCTCTCTCTCCCCACCCCTCTTCTCTTTGTTTCATACCATACAGACATGCCAGTGAACTGTGTTCCGAGAGAAGCAGCACACCTAGCTGTAATCATCACATTGGACTTGAGAATACACCAACTTAATTCAGAGACAAATGAGAGCAATCTAAAGATCCGATTGATCACCTAAAAACTAGATCACCTGAGGAGCGCTACAGAGTATTACAGGGTCATACAACCCTGTACTTTTTTTTATTTACGTATGAGTCTATTTATGTGTGACCCTATGTAAATGTTATTCTATGTATGTGTATGCGTGAGCCTGTGTATGTGTGATCCTATGTATGTGTGAGTCTAGCAGCCCCAATCAAATTCCAACCCCGTAGCGGCAACTGCACACATGCAAAGCCTGCAGGCTTGAAATTTGCCGGAGTCACAGGGCTTTTACACAGAACCATGCCACCACCAACGGGCCGGAGAAGCAAACCCGTAAACCATTCTTGCGCACGTTAGATGTGCACCCCTGAACATGATCAATTAGTCAAACCCGTAGTTACAGGTTTAGATGGAGCCAATGGCAAATGAGATTGTCATCATTACGTCACTGAAAATGGAGGTTAGATTTCAAACCCGCATTTCAGAAATAATGCAATATTAATAAATCAGTAAAAAAAAAAAATTCTACTCCATGAGAGTTCCATTATATATAGTAACACACTGATTGCCGGGGTCGATATAACACGGAAAATAAACATAAATCTTTTTATTTTATATTGCAGATTTTCAAGCTTGAGAATGTTCTGCTATTCATTTTAATACCTAACATCACGTTCCCTTTAATTCTAAGTACAGTAATGTGTTTATATTTGCATTTACAGTGCTACAGATAGAATTTTACCCACTTGCGGACCCTGTCTAGTATCCGTTGTCTTTTTGGCTCTATTTGCAGGTTACGGATTTGAATGCCAGTGGATTCGTAGCAATTTAATAGGGATTTTCGAACATAACAGTTACGGGCTTGCTAGATCAAAGGATTTGTGGCCGCTGAGTTCAAATTTCAACTTCCCGTAGGGTTTTTCCCCCTGTAACCTGCAGATCGTTAGCGGGTTGCTTTACGGGGACAGTTTAATAGCCATAAGTCTTGCGGCCTACGTTACGGGCTATGGTTTTACACTTTGAGGGAATTTAATAGGACTGTAAGTATGTGTGAGTCTGTGCATGTGTTAGTCTGTGTATGTCTGAGTCTCTGTATGTTTATGTGTGATCCTATGTATGTGTGAGCCTATGTATGTGTATGTGTGATCCTGTGTATGTGTGAGCCTATGTATGTGTATGTGTGATCCTGTGTATGTGTGAGCCTATGTATGTGTATGTGTGATCCTGTGTATGTGTGAGCCTATGTATGTGTATGTGTGAGTGTTTATGTTTTAGTCTGTGTATGTGTGAGTCTGTGCATGTGAATGTGTGAGTCTGTGCATGTGAATGTGTGAGTCTGTGCATGTGAATCTGTGTATGTGAATGTGTGAGTCTGTGCATGTGAATCTGTGTATGTGAATGTGTGAGTCTGTGTATGTGCGAGTGTTTATGTGTTAGTCTGTGAATGTGTGAGTCTGTGTATGTGTGAGTGTTTATGTGTTAGTCTGTGTATGTGAGTCTATGTATGTGCATGTGAGAGTCTATGTATGTGTATGTGAGAGTCTATGTATGTGTGAGCATGTATATGTGTGAGTCTGTGTGTGAATCTATGTATGTGTGAGTCTGTGTATGTGCGAGTGTTTATGTGTTAGTCTGTGTATGTGAGTCTATGTATGTGTGAGCCTGTTTGTGTGTCTGTAATGGTCTATGTGCGAGTCTGTGAATGTGTGTGTGGCTGTAAATGTGTATGTGATTCTGTAACTGTGTATGAATTTTGTGTGTGGGTGTCTGTAACTGTCTACTTGTGAGTCTGTGTGTGTGTGTGAGTCTGTAACTGTGTATGTGTAAATCTCTTTATGTCTGTACATCCGGCCCTACTCGCTCTACCACTCTTTGCCACCTGGAGATGGTCCTGACACATTTCAACTGTATGCTATATTCCACTTCTCCCATGTGGCGGTAATCTAACAATGGTGCATCCTAATATAGTCACTGTCTACATCTGACAAGTTTTTGTCTCACTGGCTGAGTTTCTTCAGAGAAAAATACAAAATAAAGACAAAAAAAAAAAAGAGTACAAAAGAAGGAAGAGAGAGAATAGAGAAGAGGAGCAAGAGGAGAAGTAACTAAAGTGGGCAGTGAAGGGGTATACTTTAGTGGGGCTTGTACAGCATCAAATCTTTATATACATATTATAATAATATGCAATGAGATCCAATATCTGTAAATATTCTATTAATTTCGGGTCATGGATCCAAACGTGTTCAAGCTCATGCAGATTTTTCTCAAACTGGAAAGTCTAATTTCACAAACTAATAAGATATAAAAGAAAATTCTAACAGAGCATTCCAAGGATTGTGTAATTAAATAAATATACAGGCTTGAAATGTATTCAAAGAACACATTAACACAGAAATAAATTACATTCATACTTGCACAATTATTTCTTCAGGAGACTGATGCTTATTCCTTTGGTCTACAGCAGGAGGGCATTTCTGTTCGAGCAGACAGTCCCCTAAGGTGGGCTATTTACGTCATATGCTCTAGGGCTTGAATTTCATTGTGAAGCAGATAGCACAGTGGAGGAATCAGAATACCAACCATGTGAAGAAAGGAAATTGTACTATGTGCACTGAAATTCAATAGGCAAGGACAGGACACCAGGCATGTGCATGTGTAGCAACTGGTATGTTATCGATTTCTATGGAGGTTTCTTTTAACTCACTAACCACCAGAATAAAAAGACAGCCTATTATTATTGATGATAAATACTATTGTTAACCAGAAATACAGGTACTATATGAAATAATGTATTCCAACTTTTCTTATGTGCTTATATAGATCACGAACTCAGAGGAGGATTTAATACCATAATATGTTTATTTGGGAGTATTTTATACTATAGTAACCACTGGCCAAAAAGGTGCCATTGGGTAACAACTGACAACAAGCTACTTAGATGTATACAACTTTATAATTTA
Organism: Discoglossus pictus; assembly: GCA_027410445.1. Taxonomy (NCBI): domain Eukaryota; kingdom Metazoa; phylum Chordata; class Amphibia; order Anura; family Alytidae; genus Discoglossus; species Discoglossus pictus. The sequence goes on from CM050164.1 coordinate 113,695,206, forward strand.
CAATACATACTATATTTTATACATCCATTTATACAATATATGCACGCACGTGTATATATTTTTTAATAACTTACAAACAATATATTTATTTGCAATCAAAAGGTGTTTGTATATTTAATATATATTAATACTATTATAAGGATATTATTACATGCAATGTATAAATGTATTATATTACGTGAAAACGGATCAGTCAGAGATATCTACTTTCAGAGATTACTTTAAAATAGAAACAATGTATTCGACAATAAAAATATTTTAATCGCATATAAGATTTTTTTTTTATTTCTAAAATCTTTCGTTAAAGTATTTTCCTTTGCTTTATATTTTCTTTTCCTTATTTTACACAGATATTTGTGCATTATAACTAAATGTATTATTTATTTATTAGACCCCTGAATATTACAATTCAGTATAAAGTAGATGTTTTGATACAATATAGTGAAAAAAGCAAAGAATGTAGGTGAGATGATGGTTATGTACGTAGAAAGGACATTTATTTATTTACACTACATCATATTTCGATTATTCAGATAGCACTGTATAATTATGATAGCTCAGTTGGTGCAAATAGGCAAGAAACTTGATAACAATATAATTTGGGTGCTTAGTGTGGAAAGTGTTGTTAGTGTTGGGAATATACAGATGTGTTTGGGGCGTGTTAAAAGATAATGGAAGTTTCAGGGAGTGTGATCCTCAAGAGAAATCTAGTACGTGATAGCAAGAGGGTGCTATGCAAATGGAGGCCAAACATAATGAGCCGTGTTGGGAAGTATGTGCAAATAAGAGTTGAGGTGTATAGGTGTCCAAACACTGCCTTGTATGTTAGGATGTGACTGAAATCATTGCTAGGGTTTTGGATATGATGAGCTTCAGGTAGTAGTGGGCCATCTACAAGAAGATTTCAGATATAATAGGAGGCAAAAATAGAAGATGACCAAAGGACAAATCTACATTTGTACATCATCTGTACTGAAGGCAAAATCAGTGATATAAGTTAAGAAAACAAGAACATATTTATGGACCAAAGGACTGATGATAGAACAATGGGGATTCTCATTTAATACTGGAAGACGACAATTTGCCAAAAAGGAAGCTAGTTAAGCAAAAAGAAAAGCATGAAAAGGTTGTGTCATGGAGTCCCATGGCATGGTGAGGAAAAGGGAAAGTAGGGAGATCATCAATGTCAAAACAAAGAACTAAGAAAAAGCCATGCAGCGGTGAATAGGTAGCTAGTCAATTTTCATAATGCACAGCAAGGATACCTTCAAATCCAGCCATGTGTTTGGCCCTCCAGGGCAGAACTTGAGTACCCCTGCTCTAGCTGGTTTTATAATTTTTTGACCCATTTTTTCCCGTGATTGAGTCCATTTAAAAATATTATACTCTTTGAAAAAAAAAATATTTATAGATGAGCTAAGTTCAAATGTTTCTTTAAGAAGCTCTGAATGGAAAATATTTTGGTGCTTTGAAAGCTCTTTCTATAGTGGATCATCTAAAATCTACTAACGAATTATACCAAATTGAGTATGTGTGGATTACTTTCTACTGCTACTAATTTAAAAATGGGATATGGAAATCCTTTGGATCAATATGAACTGTATAGATTAAGAAATACTTGCAAGAAAAATAACCCAACTAAAAATATTATCATGTACAAAAAATCATAGACAACTATCCAGTAGTAAAACATAAGGTCAGATGCAAGAACTATTACATTTTAGAATAAATGTAATGACATTTTGTTAGAGAATAGAATCATACAAACAACATTACAAAAAGAACAGGAAAAAACATTATAGAAAGTACAGTGACGTGTTCAATTACTCTCTGCCATTAAAAACAAACTACTGTGTTTAACAGGTTAATTCTTGATACGTATAATTCAAACAATTCACCAGAATTATTTTAACACATAACATTAACACACATCTGGTATCTTTACCTAAGGTAAAGACAATCTGGAATAAATAACCAGACAGAATAGCTATTATCATGAACATTGAAGCATATCAGAAAGACTTTGTATTGAATCTCCATTATACTAAATGCCCAAGGACACAAAACACATTTATCAATCTGGATAAAAAAATATGAAATATTATGGTTGGGTGTCTTAACAGACTATACCTGCATAATATTAAATATTGTATGGCATTTAAAAAATTATTATGTTATTGATTCCAGTACTTAGCTTGTTTATACAAATGGTTAATAAACATGTAAAAGTCAGTTAAAAAACCTAATAAACAAAGATAAGTAAAATATTATAAATATGGAGTATGGATTAAGGATACTTAACTTTAAACTACTCTCTGCTAATTATCAAAACCCATACTCTAGAATCCCAACATAACAAAAATAAAAGGATTTAAAAGAAAATTGTTGTGTATGCATACAGAATAATGTTCCTCCATAAGCACACAGGGGTAGTGAGTCATGTAATTATCCTCTCTCTTTCTAATGTGCGTGCTGGTTTTCATGCTAGAAACCACAACATAAGGTGCTTTACAGCTCATTGAGTGATCCGACATGACACTCAGAGGTTGATGTTACAATACCTGGTTGGTTGACGTAGCTATACCAGAATTGGGGCATTTATTGTGTTAAAAACAAATTTCCCGCAAGTGCATGGAGCCTGGAAGAATGAGGAGTTTTTACCTGCCATACTTACTGTCAACTCTTATTGGACTAGGAAATGCTCGTCTGCCCTATGTGATCTCACATAAGCTATGTTATACTCCTGTGCCACATGCATCTAATGTTAGACTGAAACACTATTGGGAAGGAAACCTATAAGTACTATACAAGAACAAAGAGCCCTTTTCGATTAAAAGGCTGGAAATGCCTCTAGATCGTAATTTTGGTTGCGGGAGCGGGCGTAGGAGCCCAAAATAATCTGAGGGGGATCAAGTTTAAAGAGGAAAAAAAAAATGTGGACCTGAGTGGTGCAATTCAACTCTAATCTCCCACTGGTGCATCTGGTGTGCAATTAATTCTAATGTATTTCTTTTAAACTACAGTATTGTGTGTTTAGAATATCAATTTGGGGTAACTTTAGTTAGTGCTCATGATATTCAAGATGGTCTAAAACCAATGGAGTTCTAAGGTCTGTTTCGCAGTTTGGGCTGGCCGTTGTGATTGTGGGCGGGTAACTTGTAATCAGATGCAAGTAGCGAATATAATATGTGCCAATATTAAGAGTGATTTTAAGTGTGTATAAAGTTACGAATTGGGCAATAGAATAGGGCCCAAAGTCAGAATTATGATCCCCCTTTCTTCTACATGAACATATAATAAATTCTTTATCTGCCATGTGAGGATCATATCACATACAAAAAATAGTTCCTTCAAGTTACATCTTGATGATTAAACCAACATTCAAGCAATCCATTTACAAAATGCATCTCAAACTCTCCCAACTTTCATGCATTAATTGACTTCGAACTCAACACTGTTAATAAAGGTAGGAATAAGGACCCTATTTAAATCTTTTTTTTTTTTAAGTTACGGTGCACATAGCACTGCAACTTAGTAAGGTAATGTCAAAATTAACCATTTTTTTTTCAGAGCTGCATGAAAGTAGCAGTGAATAGACAAAAATGCTCTATTTTACCAAGTTACGGTGACCTGTCACAACCAAATTTTCCTTCAAGTGATCAAAATCACTTTTAATGTGGCAATATGCAAATAACTTGCCATGTGTAAGTCCCTTTTTCCTACCTAAACTTACGCACACTCAGACCCACCAGTAGAGGCAGAAAAATGCCTCATAAAATGAGTCAAGCATCAGATCTGACATCAAAGACACCATTACCCGCCTATTGTGTTGGATAGAAGACTTGATACCTTATATCCAACACAATAAAAGGAGTTAATAGTGCATCTAATAGCCCCCCACTCCCCCCCGCCCAAAAAAAACGTACCCCCTATGAGCCTGGGGATCCACAGGATTCCTCCATTTACAGTACTGCCACCAGGCATACATAGACAAACTCTTTGACATTGTTTTAATTGTTTGCAGGAACCCTGTGGCATATTTCTTAGTTCTTAGTCCTGCAGGGACATCCATGGCTGTGTAGGGTGCATGATTTTACTGCTGACCCACATGGCAGGGGTTAACATTTATGGGTTAATTTGTAGGTGCCTTGGGGGTCTCTGTAGACTCCCATGGTTATACTTAATGGGGATCAGGTGTGAGCAGGGAAAGGAATCCCTGGGGGTTCCCTTCACTGTGTGAGTATAGGGAATCCCTGATGTTCTCAGTGTTTGTAGGGGTGATCAGTAGATGGGTTTTAAACCCTCTGCATATCACTTATAGTTTTAACCCTTCCCCTGCTACGGAAAGGGGTTTATGTAGATTTATGGGGAGAGGGAAGGTGTTTTAACCTTTCAGCACTGCTGCACAGGTGATTTAACCTTTCAGCACTGCTGCACAGACTACAGAGCTGACGCCACAGTAGTCTGAGCAACAGTGCTGTTAGGACAGTGGCAGCATCAGGGCTGTGGTCAAACAGCCCTGATGCATGGTCCCAATATTACGGTTGGGTTTTGAGGGACAGAAAATTCAATAAAATGTGCAAAAAAACTGACGCAGTTGAAAGAAGCTTTTTTTTTCTTTTCTTCTTTTTTTTGCACACTTACGTAACAGATTTCAATAGGGTTCTAAATGTGAACTGTTCTGGCTAGTCCTATAAAGATATTTTGATTATATAGCTATATAAAAATTGTTCATATATATCATAGACTACCTAATAAGAAATACAAAGTCCTCCTTGCACTCAGTGTACAATAGACGGATATAAACAGTTTTGTAATGAACATTCCCAACAAGAAATATTTTTCATGACAATATGACATATTTACAATGAACTGAATATTTTCAAATTGTAATAAATATCCTTAATATGTTCGAATATGTGCGACAAACACTTAATTGAATACAATGTGTGTGTATCTTTTGTGCACTCAAAGTCCCATATTTACAGTACAGCTCTTTTTAGAACTAGAAATATAAAAATAAAATATTTGAATATTAACTGTTTAACTATTAACTATTATATACAGTTATAGGCAGTACTTAGGACCATTACTGCTGTGTTTATTTGACCAAAAGAAGATGAATTACTTTCAGTATAACTAAAACTGTTTTTGTTCAAAAGTACATAAATATAGGAAATCAACAAGTGACATCTAGTAACTTTTTCATTGTAAAAATATGGAAGTGAAATATAACTAAAAAATATTTTATTGAGGACAAATATCAACTTGAGATCTGTACTAATAAAATATTTAAATCTGTATCAAACTGTGTCAGTCTTAAACAAACAAAAAAAATATATGTGGAACAGTAACAAAGAGTCTTAAGACATACAGATGGTAAAGCATCCTCCTTACAAAAATATCCTGCGGAAGGAACTGTTGGCCTTTTTGTGGATTTTTAATTACTTAGATATTGGCATTATGAAATAATTTTCTTGGAAGTAAGTACTCCTGCTAATTGATATGTGAAAAAAAGTTAATTCAAAAGTTATTTATGTAAAATGTGAATAAAACATAACATTTAACAGAATCGTTAAAAATGCATACACAATAAAATAATTGGCAAACATAAATATTATACATACACACTACCTGGTTGATGCAACAGCAAGAAAGCCACTGTGTGCCAAAATCCTGTGCTACAATAGACTGGCTAGGAGATCAGTGGGTACCTCGCTCATGGAAGTTTGTCCCAAATTTACCTGAGTCCCCTATAAATAAGCGAACTCCAATCTAAGGGACTCATTCAAATGCAATTTGGCCAATTGAACAGGGCTCTATATAAGCACAGAGCATATTTTTTTTACAGAAGTCTTTAGTTAGTGAAGACCTTGCTTTTGGATAGAAGTTCACTAACTAAAAACTTCTGTAAATAAATATGCTATGTGCTTATATAGAGCCCTATTCAATTGGACAAATCGTATTTGAATGAGACCCTAACTAAATAAATATACATAATTACCCCTAAACTAACAGGGTAGAGCAACAGATCTCCGCTTCAATCCAGGACTGTAAACTACACAGGTAGTTAAGCTCGAAGCACGTTTCGTCAGTGGATTCTGACATCATTAGGGTGTCAAAAGTCTGAGCATCTAATTCATAAAGTTTTTTTAAAAATTGTAATTAAACATATGCAATATACAGTTCCAATACATTATATTAACAGTATTACACATTATCCAGCTTTGTGTGGGCAGAACAGACCTCAATTTACTAATTATTGTTATAATAGCTTTCAAGCAGCATCACTTTTTCTTAATAGAGATATTTGCATGATGACAAAATGAATATACATATATGTATATAGATAAAATAATCAGATTTCATGAAAAGTATACCAACTCAAAAATGATTATTTATTAAAGGCCCACTGTAGTGCTCATAAAGTAGGGTTTAATGTTTTCATTTAATTATTGATTAGCAATAAAATCTGTATTTCCACCATCACCACCATGAATGGATGTCCAGGAGGACTGTACTTATAGCAGGCTCTATCTGTTGCCTTAATGTGTATCTGCCTCCTTCCCTGCAGTGGCTATTGCCATAAAAAGCTACATTGGTCAGACAAAAAATTAAGACATCCGTCTGAGCACCTAATCGGAAGGTAAGAGAAGCACATCTTCTGGAAACAACAATGCTAAATTCAAAAGTAATTTTTAAAAGGAACATTGAAATGTTCTGAAGAAAAAAATCAGGAACTGGTGCTATACAATAATAATGGGCCCTTAGTACCCCATACATATATAAACAATATCATTTGCAGCACTCTAATTCCAAACACAAAAAGTCCAATTAAATGCAAGTAGAACATATAAAAAAGTGATGTCTCAGACTGTAAGTCCCTCCTCAAGCTGCAATAAATTGACCTTGTAGTTCTGTAAATGATTTTGCAGTGTATTGCTAATAAGTAATTTAATAAACAAATTAACTCTAATGTATAGCCACTACAGTGCCTTTTTAAGATGTATGCAGTTGTAGTCTTGTTTATTATTTATGATATGTGAGATGGGGCAGAACAAATGAGATTAATACATTTCACTAACTTTGCCAGACTTACCTTGTGTGGTATTATTTATTTCATCATTTGCTTTCTAACTATAACAAATAAATTTACTAGAATATAATAGTTTTATTTTTACAGCATTTAAACTTAAAAATATTAATATAGAAAAAAGAACAAGTGAAATACATTTACTACAAGAAGAAATTAGACTAACAGTTGACATTCAACAAAAGAATTAGTGGCACTAAGCAATAGTGACATCTTATTTACCTTGTTACAAGAAATCCATTACATATTAAAGACAAAGGGAAATAGAACAACCTGAGCTAAATATTTGCCTGTTTAAATCTGATTTCATTAATCGTTATTCTGTGTACTAATGGGATTTTATAGGTAAAATCTGTCAGGAATTTACCTGAATCAATGAAGTGAACAGGTATGTTTTACCAGGAGACAAATGGAGTATTTCAATACAGTAATGCCATCCTACATTACTCACATAGTACTAAGCACAGGCACAAGAAGCCACACTAAAAACACTGCAAGGCAAACAAACATAACCGTAGTCCAGAAATTCCCAAAAGGTCAAAGGCAATAATTAAAATAGATCACAGTTATCATCTACATTTTTTTATTTCCTTTCCCTTAACTCTCCGTTTCTTTCCCCCGCAACTGCCCTTTCTCTAACCCAACTCTTTCTCCCTTTGTGTTGCTCATTGCTCCATTTTCTGTCCATATCCATCCTATCTTTGCCCACTTACCCCTATCTTTCCTGTTATCCTATTCACTTTTTGTGCTTCAACCCTTTGCTATGCTCATTGCCTCTTTCTGTCCCATATTCTGTCCATATGTCTTCTTTTCACCTCCTCTTCTACTTATTGTTCTCATATTCAGCCACGGCATTCTTCCATTGGGATGACTCTGAAACTGACCTAGGTTGGCAAGATGTTTAACCCAGTCATGAGTGAATCACGTGTCCAGAAAGATACACTGATAGGAGGAAAACTCAGATAAGTGTGAGTGTTGCCTACATGGCAACTTTTCTTCAGGTATAATTTTATCTCAATATTTGTACAGCACCAACATATTCTACATCACTTGTATGGCATTAATTAGTAATTAGAAACAGCATGTTGTTCATGGATTAAGGTACTTAAACTACTCTTGATAGCAAATGTTGATAGCCTGCATTAAAACTGGTACGAAAAGACTACATTTATGTAATAATAAATTTGTAAGGCAAAAAACAGGTATTATAGACAGTATTATACAGTACTCATATTTGTTGTAAAAGTAATAGACTTAAACATCAAACTATAGATTCATCACAATGGGTGATGATATAATTATGACCTTTTGATGTGGGTTTAGTCCACATCGGAGATGATTTTATCAAAGTCTCTCCATATAAAGTGAATCAAAACTGGAGGTAGAGATGCACTGAAACAACTGCACCCTACTGGATTTTGTGCATGATAAATTTGGAATAATTTCCAGTTTTACATCTCTATTGAACCAATAACTTCACTTTTTCTTTAATAAGGAAGAGTATAAATGCTGCTGTAGTTACAATATACTATTCTGAAGACTTATTTTTTGCTTAGATTTGTCTATTCTGGTTTACTGGAGACATCCATTATTTTTTGTTATCTTGATGTAGCCTTTATAAATGCATGTGTCCCCTCTACGATGATAAACCAGGTAAAAACCAGGTAAGAATAATTACAAAAATAGTTATTTACTTTTTTTTTTTATTTCTTAACAAAATATCCATTTTCAAAACTAGTTTTTCAAAAGAGCATACTGGAAATGTGAGGTTACATTGGCCTTTTTAGATATATAATCAAGTATATATATATATATATATATATATATATATATATATATATATATAATTTTACACTTTCCCGAAGGTATTCGCAAAACAAGACCATCACTTCCAACACAATGCATTTATCCGTGTGTCTTTGCCTTTAATTACTGTATATTACTGCTATCTATCACTCTAGCTGCTCTACATTGACCTTGTGTATAAGATTTCGGACAACTAGTAATCTTTTTTCAAAAAGAATACGCTCTAAATTAAAGCTCTTTCTTTCAAGGGATACAGACTCAGCTTCCTCTTTATCCTTAATTGAATTTTGGAAGATAACACGGCCATACAATAAGCCACAGCGTGAAAAGAGCTAAAGAATGTGATGGTGATCAGACTGAGAACAGAGAGGTAAAAAAAACAATAAAACCGATATGGTAAAGCCAGGAAGATAAGCATGGTGATTCGATCCCCTTGTGTGCGGCTGCTTGTTAATTTGATATAATGTTGATACTGGTTCCAGCCGTTTAGATATTTCAGTACAGCAGACAACCTGGTTGGAATACTGAGACACTTGTTTGAGTCTATCAACTATCTTGATACAAAGGTCTTGCTGTGACCTCAGTATATAAACATGAACTCAGTATATTTTATTTTTATAATATTCACAGGGGTAGGTTAAAAAATACTCTAATCACACTTAATGGGTGTTCAGCAAGTCTGTCTATTATCAACTTTTGACAATGGTGTCTGTGGCTTCCCATTGGAAGTGGAATTTGAAAATATTTACACCGCCTGTATTATATCTTACTAGTAACTTGCCTATAAAATTGATGGGGGGGGGGGGGGGTATTTGATGTGTGTCTTCACCCCTCTCCCTCCCCTGTGTCTCTTCCCCCAATTGCCTCCCATGTGTCTCTTTCCATGCACTCCCTCCCCTGTGTCTCTTCCCCCTCTCCTGTGTCTCTTTAATCCCTCCTCCCTCCCCTGTGTTTCTTTCCCCATGTCTCTTTCCCCCCTCCCCAGTGTCTCTCCCCCCTCCTCACTCCCCTGTGTCTTTCGCGCCTCTTCTCTCTCCCCTTTGTCATTTTACCCCCTCCTCCCTCCCCTGTTTCTCTGTCCCCACTCTCCCTTCCCTGTGTCTCTTTCCCCTCCTCCCCCTTTCCCTGTATCTCTTTCCCCCGCTCCCTCCCCCATGTCTCTTCCCCTACTCTGTGTCTCTTCCCCCTCTCCCTCCCCATTGTCTCTTTCCCCCTCTCCCTGGTCTCTTTCCCCTCCTCTCTCCCTCCCCTATGTCTTTCTCCCCTCATCCTTCCCTCCCCTCTGTCTTTCTCCCCTCCCCAGCACACCATGCACGGCTAGTGTTGCGCTTGGACCCGTCGTGCGCAAGCGCGAATAACGCCGTACACAGAGCAAGCACGGATAACTCTGAAGTGTTACACATTACGGAAGCTATTATATGAGATCCTGTCTGCTTAACACCCCATCATGTCAAAGAAGACCAAGAGAACACTGTATTTGTAATGAGGATTGGGAACTGCAATATTATCTTTTTTTCTGCTAAAGGTAAGATGATTTGCTGGCTTTGTGATACTCCAATATCAACACTGAAGACACAAATATTTAAATTTATAGGGAGAGGCATGAATGGTTGTATTGCAGAAATTAAAAAATGAAAAGCAAAGTTATTTCAAACAGTGGTAAAACCCAGAAATAATGCCACTGATGCAACTTATAAAGTATCTTATATACTCGATAATAAAATGCGAAAATAAAGATTTTATTTATTTATTTACATTTTGACAGCGGCACAAATAAAAACCTAATTTAAAAACATTTAATATAAAATATACAGAATTACCCTTTGTAAGTTCTCAGGAAAGTATTTTAGAGCTTATTCTGCAATTTGTTACCCAAAAAGGGCTTTAAGTGATACCCTTTATAACACACCCCAATTTTCACACAGTTTCTCAGCAATAGCTCAAAACTTCTCCCAACCCAAGCTTTTTAATTTTGAGGCTTAAATTACTTAATTCAACAACACCAAGGGTAGTTTTAATATACCCATATCAGTATCACATATTCATCATATAAAGATGTAATAGAAGATCTTTTTACAGGTCTTTATTCAGACTCAGACAGGACTTTTTTATCCTTTACTCAAGTGTCTTTTGTGTGGTCATGAATGCCAGTTGACTTTTAAATCATACTACAAACAGACTTGTGTTCATTACTTTTAGGATTATAAAATGCATAAAACACACTTGATGGAAATATTATTGAAATATATCAATAATTTTGCCAATGTTGATCATAAAATAAATGCATTAATGTCAGGTGATTATTTGGTGTAGTTATTCAAAGCACATACAAATATTTTTTTTCCCTTCATCATATTACCATCTCATTCCTTTTCTGGTCTTTTTTAATAACATTAATAAGTCCATCCTCCAAACGTTGCTAATATTTACTTAAATTTCTCAATATATGAATCTTAATAAAGATAAGATTTCCCTGGACGATTACTTGACATACTCAGCAGTTCACCATATACAGATTTGAGCATTTTTAACTCCCTTGATATTGGCACTTGGATAATTCCTATTCAACCTCATCTAGTTGATATCTCCAAGGCTCCTACAGATTAAATTGATTGAGCTCTCAGAACATTATACATTCCTGCTAAGACAGATCCAGTTGAAATATGCAACAGTTATTGTTGCCATCTACATTCTCCTACATGACCCAAAAAACTAATTCTTATGGTCACAAATGACGGATACCCATCTTGAGGAACAGCTGAAACTGCGAACCTCCATGCTACAACCAAAAATTAAAAATAATTTAAAGGTTGGTTAACTTTAAAATTACTAACATTTTTCCATTACCGGTATATATTTTTGTCATAATTACAAAAATAAATTGCTGAGAAGTAAATAAAAAAAAATAATTTGTGTATTTATTGGTCCTTAACCCAACTATATCACATTTCCACTTTTTCCAGTACATTTTAGTTAGAGTTTTACAAAATAATGTACAATTAGAAGTGCATCTAATTGAAGTTTATTAGGTTACAGCTAACTTCCAACAAGAAAAAGGGTCCTCAACCTTGACAGGAAAACTACAGAAAACTGCAGAAGTTCAGAGAGAAAGATGTAACGTACCAAGTACAGTAGTTGGTACAATTTTGTATATTAAAAGGTTAGTGTTAGGTTTAAAAAAAAAAATCGTCAACTGAAATGAAATGATAGATGAGCAAACCGGAGATGGGTACATATTAGGATACAGGAGAAATAAATGATTTTGCTTTGAGAACATACAGGTTACTGAAGAGGTGGATACCAATTGTGTTGCAATAATATACAGATTATGGTTTATATATAATAAGGAAATACAGTATTCTTTCCACACACATTTTTTGTCTATAAATTAAGATCAAAAACTTGTGTTTTTAAAATGTACTTGCAAAATCACTCAACATAGTAGTCGGGTGGGATAGCAATATAGAAAAAAGTGGCGAGTGTGAGAGAATTTCAGAATAAGTAAAGAGAGAATGTGAGAGGATATAAGAGAAAGCAATATAGAAAGGTTAAGGGAGAGGGAGAAAAGACTGGAAGAAAGAGCACAAGTGAGAGAAAGAGACAATGAGAAATAGAGTGAAGAGCAAGACAGAGAGAATAATAGACAAAAAGCACAAGAAAATTGAGTTGATGAGAGATAGAAAGTGACAGCAACAAAGTAAGACAAAGAGAAAGCAAGATAAAAAAGTGATAGTGAGAGAATGAGGATAAAACATAAATCAATAGAGAGTGTTAGAGACTGATAAAAAGAATGAGAATAGAAACTGAGTGTCGGTGTGTGAGAGCAAAAAAGAGAATAACTTTAGTTTAGTTAGTTAAAACCCAACCACAATCACAGGTGACTTTCTCCATTCCCACAAAGCTTCTAATGTAAAGTGTGATGTTCTTCCCCAAAGTCTTCACAGACAGACAGACAGAGAAGAAAGCTGCCTCAAATGTATTAAAGATTCTCTTGTGATATAAAGTCATCAAGAGCCAAACTCAAACTCTTCTACTTGTTGGATCAAAATTGTCCTACACATTGCACAATACTATAAACTAATATATCATTCAAGTAATATCATCATCCAGTAACAAGATACAATTTTCTGGCATGATGTTAACTGCAGATAATATTGAAATTAAAATAACATTATTACTATATTAACAGGAATTAGGCAACTGTGCATGTTAAAACATTCTAATATAATTTAATGTCTAACACAGAAAACAAACATTTTCGAATACCACCAGATGTCTGATATCATAGCATATTTTTTTAAAAACTGTTTATTTAAAAGAAACATCAATAATACCACAGTCTTCAAATTCATGTGGACTGACACTGCTACAGTCAATCGCGGTTTCAAGAAACCAGAGCATTTCCAAAGCATCAATGAAACGTTCTTTATTATTCTTTGGGTGATTGATCAAAAAAATCTGAAATAAAACACTTCCTACTTTTTCTATGGATCCTATTTATAAAACTGGGAATCATTTTTTACTTTGATGAAACTGCTCAAAAGAAAGTATATTTAACTTCATTTATATCCACAAACATTAAAAAATGGTGATAACAATATTTTTGTCAGCAATAAAATATAGAACAGAGTGGTAACCCAGTTGTTAAATAATAAAGCATTTCTCCTCTAGCTCATTGGAAGCCCTCAGGCACCAATTCACCTCAAGCTCAGACAGAGAACATGTAATTCCTGCAGCTGTGCTCTTTAAATATGCAGGTCACTCATCTTTATCTCAATTGAAATGTACTACAATAGGGAAAATTACAAAATAAAAATGAAGAGGTAATCTCATGACAAAGTTATTGCAGTGAGAGATGTTATTTTCATTTTAAAAATGTCTCTCTATATGGAATTGAGAGAAAACATGACTGTTGTATTAAGAGCATATGTACCAGCTGTATTTCTGTACATCTGAAGTCTAAGATGTTGCTAAGTTCAAGGTCTCTAACTCAGTAGCACAATCCTCACTGGTGGCGACACAGTCCCAAACTTCCCAACATTTTTAAATGGCCAAAGGGAGAGCTTTATATTGGTGAACAATTATGTAATATTAGTGTTACCACCATTCTAAACTTGGAGATTTACATACTTCATATGTACATTATGATCCATACATACAAATATTATGTAGAACTGACTGACTGGCTTCTATCTTTCTCCTACACCATGAGAGAAAACAAGAAGAGGAATTAGAGAAAATGGGAAATGGTGAGGACTTTAAATAAGGGGTTTGCTTCTAAATGTGGGACTTTACTTCAAAAGAGGGACATTTGTGAGGCAATCCCCCTCTCAGGCTATCATCCTAGAAGGGCCTCTCGGTGCCCGGCGGACAGATCAGAATCATCTGCATCAGCTCAGTAAAATAATAAAAGTCTTCCCTCTAAATTAAACACCTCATTCTCTAGATATCTAGAGGATGTTCCAAAAGAGTGTGTTTATTTCTGGTTACAGGCAGTGTATTTATACAGGACCAAGGATTTACATCATAGTGGGCTGAACATATGCAAACTCTCCGCCCAGATTAGAACTAACCAATAACAGAAATAGAACAGCCAATCCGGAGGCAGGGAAAACCATGGTCTTGGCTTGCCTGCCTTGGGGGTGGATCACTGGGAGGCAACATCCAGGACATTTTGGCGGTAACATTTAAACAAAAGAAAAACAATACAGTTAAACAACCAGAAGATGTCACTGCGGGATAACAAATGGAACTGCCCCTATTTCAACAATGAGTTGGCTACATGTGTTAAACTGGATAGTGTTTCATGACAGAAAATGGCTTTAGAATCTAAAAGTCTCTTGGTTAGGCAAAACAGATCTTCACACTGGGCATGCTTGGATTCATGAGTTTCCTTATGATAATTAGTATTGGATAGAATGTATTTCAGGTCATTTAGGTACAATAAATTTCTAGATAAAACATGATCATATACCAGTACTGAGGTTAGAATATAGAAGTGTATATAATTTAGATAATCAAGAGAGAACAAAGAACTTGCTTAATCCAAACCTGACCTCTATGCCACTTCGGTATATATAAGAATAATTCAGATCAACCACAAATAAAGTAAAATATATTTATTGTGCCAAATTAAAACAAAAAGATTTTGCCGTATAAAACAATAAGCTTGTGAAGAACATAACAAAATAGACAGAACATAACAAAATAGCCGCAAATGATTTACAGGTTACAGGCTGAAAATTCTTGCGGTTACAACCGTAACTTACACCACATCTAAGCCTCTCAAGCCCACAAAAGCCACAATCACTAAAAATCACTATTGCTATTCAATTGCTACAATTCCCCAAGATTGCAAATGTTCTCACACCCTTAAATGGCAAATGTAGCAGAAAATCTACCCCAGATAGGACTCACACAGGGGTTGATAACCTGTTCGTAGCACTGTAAATGCAAATATAAAATCAATACTGCACTGTAAATAACAGGGAAAGTGATGATAGACATTAGAATTAATAGCACAACAGTCTCAAGCTTGCAAATCTGCATTAGAAAATATTTTATTTTATGTTTCAGTGTTATATCGATCTCGGGAATCAATGAGATAATAAATATCAAGCCACCCACATGGACTAGAACAGTATTGGCATTAATTTTCATCATTTTGTACATTGTGGGATTGCGAGTCTGATGGCATATTGGACCACAAAACACAAATTGATTGACATGTAACCTCCAATCTTATCCTGCTGTAATGATGACGGTCTAATTTTCTATTAGCTGTTTCTAAATAGGGAGTTATGGCCTTGCTTAATTGATCTGAATCATGCTCTGAAATGCTACATATGACTGCATGGTTTATGGTTTCGGCCCGTAAATTGCAGACTTGTTCAATTGAATCACTCTGTTCAATTGCAAGCCCGCAGTTTGCGTTGTACAGGCCATATGTCTGCGAGCTTGCAATTGAATGAGGCTCTATGTGCCAAGGGGTATTCCATCTTAGACTACTAGTCTGTTTATAAGTTGAGGAGAAGGGTTATCTTATGGGGGCTTACGCTTCCATTGAGTTTAGTTGTTGAGAGCTATTTAAATAGGTACTTATCAACAGAACTAAATAGAGGTCTAATCTGAACCTTTGGTTCCTTCCACTCTATACTATAAAAACAACACTGTGGTGGTCCTTTAACTTCCCCATGATTTCTATATAGAGTGTTGTGTTGTACTTTTGTCTAATAATTGTTAAGGTTGTATAGGTTGTATTATATATCGACTTCCACTGAACTGGCGCTCAGAATCTTCTTTCAGGACAAGTATTTTTATTTTCAAAGAAACCTTACACCCATATACATTTCATTACAGAGACGGCATTTGAACACATTTCCTTCATTGCTTTACCTTGTGAATATGACAGCAATTATTCTCACCACATGAGTTCTTCTAGTGCGATTCAGGGGAAGAGCAAAAATGAAAAGGTCATTTTGTTTGATATTATTAACAACAGTGTTTAAATTTCCAGTTTTTTTTTGGTCAAAGGATTAAAACAGTAACGCTTGTACATTCATCCATCTGGAAATAACTGTAGAGCTTCAAAATTTTAAAATAATAGCGGCCCTATTCTCCTTTCAGAGCTGTGTGAGTTAAAAATATTTGTATTAGTTATTTAGAAATGTTCTAAGCTGCTGTAGTAATTTTTCCAAGTGTAAGGATTTATTCCTACAGCCTGTCGGACTTCTGTGTGGTTTATGGCATCACACAGTGCTAATACTTCAACAATATAGAAAACACAGAAAACATAGACTTTGATAACAGGAAACTCTGTATAATCTGCCTTTTCTTATCTGCTTTAATGCATCACTGAAGTACCATATTTATATAGCTTGCTCTTTTGAAAAATTAGTCTTAAAGGATTACTTAATTTGGACCACATCACAGTACAGAACATACAGTATAAAAGCCTGTTGAAATTGAACGTTTGAAATACTTACATTTTTCATTATGAAATCAGTAAAGTAAAATCTGTGTTACACATGTCATTGACTTCCCCCTGCCAGACCCACAGCTACAGCTTCATATAGTGAGCAAAATAAAAACAGAGGTTAACCCTCACCTCAACTATCTTTGCAGAGTATGGAATTCTGGAATCATCATTGATGGGTTAACTTTTCTTGAGTGCAGGGAAAAACTGCTATCAATCACTGCCCTCACCACATGGCATGACTGTCTGTTTTACTGTTTTACTTGTGCAACAGGCATTAGTCAGGAGAGACTTTGTTATTTAAGCAAACCTTTTAGCTGTTTTTGGTGTAATAAAAAAAAATAGATAATTTCAACATACAATCGTGTGCTGTTTTACAACATGAAGAGCACTTACAGTGAGGTAAATGACCTTTTAATAATGAGAAAAGTATTTTAGAATGTAAGAAACAACTAATAAATATAATAAATACTAGCTACTTGCCGGTCAAAAATGACGGGAATAAAATGTGAAGCCTGGCAATGCTGTTTGCCACTCAATGTGAGCACCTTCAGTGCTCATAGCGAATCTCTCCCCCTGTGTACTTCCTCCCCTGGGTCTCATTCCCCCCCCTCCCCTGTGTCTCCCCCCCCCCACCTGTGTCTCTTCCCGTGTGTCTGTCCCCCCCTCCCCAGTGTCTCTTCCCTGTCCCTCCCTTGTGTCCTTCCCCTCTCTCCCTCCCCTGTGTCTCTTCCCCACTCTCCTGTGTTTCCTTACTCCCCTCTCCCTCCCCTGTGTCAGTTTCCCCCCTCATTCCCCCCTTCCCCCATACCCTCCTCCCGTTCCCCTGTATCCTCCTCCTCATCCCTTTCCCCTTATCTTCCTCCTCCCTTTCCCCCTTATCCTCCTACGCCCTTTCCCCTTATCCTCCTCCCTTTCCCCCCTCCCCCGTCCTCCATCTCTCTTATCCTCCTACTCCCTCCTTCTCTCTTATCCTCCTCCTCCCCCTCCCTCCTTCTTTCTCTCTTATCCTCCTCCCTCATTTCCCCCCTTATCTTCCTCATCCTTCTCCATTTCCCCTTATCCTCCTCCTCCTCCTTCTTTCCCTCTTATCCTCCTC
The DNA here is from genome assembly GCA_027410445.1 of Discoglossus pictus. Lineage (NCBI taxonomy): Eukaryota > Metazoa > Chordata > Amphibia > Anura > Alytidae > Discoglossus > Discoglossus pictus. The sequence goes on from CM050164.1 coordinate 113,713,179, forward strand.
CCTCCTTCCCCCCTTATCCTCCTCCTCCTCCTTTTCCCCAACTCCTTCCACCTTTTCCTCCTCCTCCCCTTATACTCCTCCCTCCTTTGCCCCCTTATCCCCCTCCATATCCTCCTCCCTATCCTCCTCCCACCTATCCTCCTCCTACCTCCTTCCCCCCTTATCCTCCTCCTCCTTCCTTTCCCCCTCTTCAATTACCTCCGTACCCTCTTTCCCCTCTCTCCTTACTATCATGCGATCAGCTCCTGCTGCTCTCCCGTGCAGCGCCGGCTTTTGGCTGTGTCCCAACTGGCATATGATAATGACGTGACGTCACATGCGCGTCACGTCATTAGAATATGCCGGTTGGGACACAGCCAGAAGCCGGCGCCGCAGGGGAGAGAAGAGCACCAGGAGCTGATGGTCTGATAGCAAGGAGAGAGGGGAAACGGGGTAAAAGGTAATTGTAGAGGGAAGGAGGAGGATAAGGGGGGAAGGAAGAGGATAAGGGGGAAGGGGGGAGGATAAGGGGGAAGGGGAAGGGGGGAGGATAAGGGGGAAGGGGGAGGATAAGGGGGAAGGGGAGGATAAGGGGAAATGGGGGAGGAGTCACGGGAGGCGCAGAGCAGGAGTGCGGCGCTGCTGGCAGGGTTGCATCCAGGTAGGTGTTTGGGATAGGGTGATACAAACCCGAGGGGCTTCACGACAAGCACCTACGGCGCTCATCGCGAGTCCTCCACTGGCAGGAACCAGGTACAAAGTCCCTCGGCCCTCGTGGTTACGGGCGGCAAGTCGGGCAGCCTAAGTGCCGCGTGACGGCTCGCCTAGCTTTGCACGGCTCGCTAGTGCATGACCAACATCGTAGGCGTTCAGGACAGGGACGTAGATTCACAACTATATATGTGATAGCTTTGATGTAGATAAGATCTCTAGTCTGTTGTTAACACTGAGCTAAATCCTAGAAGTTTTTATTAGTGGGTAATTTAATGAGACATTTTGCTCTATTTTTTGTATAAAAATGACTATTCTGTAATACTGAAAGGCCGTCACATTGCTGTGCCACTAAGAACAGGATTAAACGGAATGCTACTCCTCGGACGCCTCGGAGGTGCTTGTAAAAATAAATTGTAGCTGCAGCTCCATGTTTACCGTTAGTAAATTAAAACTATAGCTTATTATCAGGTCTGACGCTGTTATATTTTAAATTAACTCAGTTATCAACAGACACCTTCAAAACCCAACCTACATGATATAATATGAGGGATTGTTTCTTGATGTTAATCATTATTAGTTTATTAGGATAAAAGCACAAATGATTCCCATGGATGTGTTTGTTTATTTCTTGCTCGATAAATCATTTAACTCAGAGGACACTGGTAATCTACTTGTAGCCACATTAAATTTGAATCCCATAACTGCTATGGGAAATTCTGCTGCGTTAAAGCTATTACATTCAACCATGCCGCGACCAACGGGCCGGAGACACAAGCCCATAAATCATTCTTGTGCACGTTGCATGTGCAGCCGTAAACATGATCAATTAATCAAACCCGTAGTTACGGGTTTAGACGGAGCCAATGGTAAAAGAGATTGTCATCAGTACGTCACTGAAAAATGGAGGTTAGATTTCAAACCCTTACGGGTTTCAATTACGGGTTACAATCGGACCCGCGTTCCGGAAATAATGCAATATTAATAAATCAGTAAATATGATATTCTAGTCCATGCGAGTTCCATTTTATGTATTAAATCACTGATTGCCAGGATCGACATAACACAGAAATTAAACATGATTTTTTTTTTTATTTATATTGCAGATTTGCGAGCTTAAGAATGTTGTGCTATTAGTTTAAATACCTAACATCACTTTCACTTTAATTTTAAGTACAGTAGTGTGAGTATATTTGCATTTACAGTGCTACGGATAGGACTTTAACCCCCTTGTGGGTCCTCTTTAGGACTCGTAGGCTTTTTGGCTCCATTTAGGGGTTTACGGGTTTGAATGCCAGTGGATTCGTAACAAGTTTATAGTGATTTCCGATTGTAACAGTTACGGACTTGTCGAAATCTGATTTGCGACAACGTAGGTCAGATTTCAACATCCCGCAGGGTTTTTCCACCTGTAACCCGCAGATCATTTGCGGTTAGCTTTACAAGGCCAATTAAATAGCTGTAAGTCTTGCGGGCTACGTTACGGGCTACTGTTTTACACGTTGGGGGAATTTAATGTGGCTATTAGTGTTGCAAAGGAGATGACAGCTGATACATAAGATACGTTTTTTTTCTAATTGCATGTTCCTCTGTTAAATTTCCATTGCCTATTGCCTTTAGCTGTAAACACCACATAGTCCTGTTAAAAAGTAATTGTTAAACAGTGAAACTTTAATGCAAAACTACAGTCAAAAAATACTTATTTTATATAGTAGATTATTTCATTTAAAAGGTAATAAATTAGTGAATAAGCCCCACTGCAGGACGTAGAAAGGTTATCTGAAGGACTCACCTTAAAATAAACATCATTTTGCCCCTTTTCTAGACTGTGCTCCAGTTCTGATTTTAGACATCAATATAGTGGGATAGTGACTGTCCTGCAGTTCATTGCACAAACATATCAATGTACTTTTAAATTAAAAGAATTAAATTAATATTAAAGTAACGCCAGTAATAAAATGTCCTCAGGCTCCAAGCTATAAGGAAGTGTTAGAAGTCAGACATGATAGAAACTTTCCATACAGATAGTTTGAATTTTTTTTATTTGCATTCATGCTTTGTTTATTTAGTCATTCAGTCGTGTGCAACTCTCCATGACACAATGGACCACAGCATGGCAGGCACAATTGTTATGTCTCTGGTCGTGCTTATTCATAAGGTTTCCTTGGCGAAGATATTGGAGTGGGTTACCAGTTGCTTCTGCAGTGAACCTGCTATGACCTAACATCTTAAATGACCAGTACATGGTATAGCTCAGCTTCACTGAAGGACACAAGCCCCTTCACCACGACAAGGTAGCGATCCAGAAGGCGGTTCACGATCTACACAACATCTAATGTTAATTCGTTACATGCTTTGTAACATCTCACTTTTTTTTAAAATGCTCTGTATATAAAGTTGTGATCTTCCTGATAGGTTGAAGGCTGACGACATTTTACTATCTACTGAACAATAGCTGGAGAGATGGGGAAGGAGGTAAGTGGAAGAGGGGTAGTGGGTTTGTTCTATAATTGGATATTTTGGTATTTGATACTTTCCTCTTCCCCCCACAGAATCTCAGAAGATGGCAGTTCACAACAATAACTGAAAGCCTAGCTCCTCCAGAAATGTAAATGCCCACTCACACACACAACCTTCACTAAAGTATCATGGATGTTTCCAGAGACCATTTATTTTTTCTTAATTAAAAAGTAGCTTTATGACTTTTCCTGCATAATTATGCTCTTAGACTCAACATTTTCTAAAATATGTACTTTTTTCATTGTACAGAGGTCCTTTAGATACAATTATCATTGTAGTCACCAAACACCTGAAGTGAACAATCTCATAAACTCTGCAGATAAAAGAGTAAAATAGCGATTGTCACTCACTCAATCACTGGACGTTTATATGAATTCTAAATCCACTTGTTTTGATATTGCCTATATAATTGCCTCTCTGGAGATTGCACAGGGAAAGGTCAGTACTAGCCTTGTGTTCTGCCATGTCCTGATTAGTGATCTGATAAAGGATGTCTGTCACTTCACATCAAACACCCAGGAAAACTGAACACAAGAGAGAACAAATTTGCAGCATCTGTCCATTTGTCACTGAAGATCGGGGACAGCATTTTTCTTTAATGTGAATGCCACTCCAGGACACTTCTAATAATATAAACTCACTTTGGTGTATTAGCACAGACACGAAATGGCATTGCTGAGTATGTAGTGATGACTTTTTAACATATTACAATTTGAAATGAGATTACATTATTATTATATTTATTTGTAAAGCGCAAACACATTCTGTAGCGATGAACAAGGGTTAAATATGAGGCAAAACAGAAACGGACACATTGCAAATATTTAACTTCAATTAGAAAACTGAAAAAGCTGACAGACTGGTAAGATATTGGCTTCAAGCCCCACCCACTAGCTTCTGGCTCCGATGAATAAGTAGAGCTATCCCACAGTGCAGTCACAAATGTGGTAGAAATTGATTGGCTAGCACAGCAACTGCATCCATTAGAAAAAGTATATTATTGGGTGGAGCTTGAAGTTATAAACTTGCCATTCTCTCCCCTTCTAATAATTACATTTTTAAGATTTCTCTATTTTAAGTCAAACTTGAATTGTAAAAAACAGTCTAAAATACCAATATATTAATATTTTTGTTCAGAAAAACAATTCCATTGGCCAATTCATACATTTATACACACTTAAATAATTAAAGTTACACAAAATCGATATCCTATATGACCCGTAGCTCTAGCTCGCAAATTGAAAAAAGTATCATGTTTCTGTCAAAAATATTGCAAGACCTAAAATGGGATCCCACGGGGGCTCTTTTCAACATTTATTGGAGCTGTAACAGCAATTAAGCTCACACTACTGTACTTTAAAAGAATGGGAAGGCATGGAAACACAATAGAATTAATTGCACAATAGTCTCAAACCAAAAATATGAAATTACAATTTTTAAATGTTATTTCTGGGTAATATTGATCCCGGGACTCTAGGAGTTAATACATATCACACACCCTGAAATCCTACTTAAAAAGGCAGGGTTTTCGAGCTGAGGTCAGATATGCGAACTGGCATCAAAAGAATACATCTAAACATTTTTTTTTTTTTTTTTTTTTAAACACCCGCAACCAAAATTACATGTTTGAGGCAGCTAATTAGCAGCTATGTAAGCCATGACAAAACAAAAAATGTTTCTAAATTGCCTGTGTCATGGATTGCTTTTGTCCATCTTGGATATCTATTCTGCCTTTAGCTTGAAGGTGAGGGTTATGCTATTGGGACTTACTCTTCCATTTAGTTATATTGTCAAGTGGCAATTTAAAGTGACAGTCTTTCAACATAACTGGCTATAAATCTTAAATGAATCCATGGTTCCTCCCATTTCTCTCAGTTTTCTAGTCTTGTTACAATAAAGGTGTAATGTCTGCTGCCATTGAAGAAAAACTTAACATAAGCGCTAAAAAATAAAGGCTGAATTTAATCCATAAAATCGCAATTTCTATCTCAGATAAAGCTTGCAAACTGAGAAAAGAAATTATATTGGAGAAGATAATTTATTTTCTTTTATTATTAATACGTTTATTGATGTTACTCTTTTCTTTCAGTTGAGTTCCAATATAGATACTTATACATCACTATAAAGACAACAGTGCCTTAAATTAAGTAATCTCTTGTCAAAAATCCTTTTTTTCTTAAAAATACTTATTCGTTTTTGTACTGTATCATATGTAATGAATGTAAAAATCATTGTAATTTGAAATATTCATTCTCTTAAAATAAAACTTGAAAGAGGAAAAAAATAAAGGCTGAATATGCTTATTTTAAAATACATGTTGCACATTATCAAATGAAGGTCTTCATAGGATCATTTCTCCATTTTCTTAAAGGTACTGTATATATAATTTTCCTGGGTTTCAAATGTTTGGTAAGAAACAAGGAGTGATTATCACAAAAATATGTGTTCTATAGATAAGTTCAATGAACTTACAAAATTATAGGCAGGAAAGTAAAATCCAGCTTTGCACACCCACAGGGAGCTTACATAACTAAGTAAACTGAGGAGAGCAGCTAGGTAAAGAGTTGGACATTTCAAAGAAAGTACTTGCTGCATGAGAGAGAGAGAAGAGAGAGAGAAGAAGAGAGAGAGAAGAAGAGAGAGAGAAGAAGAGAGGAGAGAAGAAGAGAGGAGATAAGAAGAGAGAGAGAGTACAGAGAAGAGAGAAGAGAGGAGAGAGAGAGACAGAGAGCTTTGCAACACAGGAACTCCAGAGTTTAATACAAAATGTATCAGCTAACATCTGCTTTCTCCTTATTGGCCAAAACTAATTATGAGTTTTATGCTAATCTTAGCAGGGATTTTCAGGGGTGTCAACTGACAAACAGCCTTATTAAATTGTGGTTCAGACAATTGAAAAGGGCTCTATATAAGCACATAGCATGTTTTTTTACAGAAGTTTTTAGTTCGTGAAGACCTTGCTGTTGGGTAGAAATATAATAACTAAAAACTTTGTTAAAAAAAATATGCTATGTGCTTATATAGAGCCCTATTCAATTGGCTGAATCGCAATTTAATAAAGGCTGTATGGTTTTAGGGCCATCCATGGCTCAGTGCAGATCACTAGAAACTCTTTTGTCCTTTCAAAAGAAATGATGTTAAACTATAAATGTTCAGTTATGCAAATAGAATTCTTATATACAGGCTCTGTTGGTCTCTTGTTCTGAAATGTCCTGTACCATGGCACTTTAGTTATAAAAGGTTGTAGAGCCCAGACTTAAATGAACATGGAAGACAAGAAGTGTGTCAGTTTAATCAATATTCTATGTTACAACATATTTTCCTGTATCATTACATTATTAAAACAAAGGGATAACACTGGGAGTGCAATGTCATTGGAGACTTTGTTCTCATCCGTGTCATTGCATGACCAAGTATAATGCACAGGATAAGAGATGTCCTCTATTCATTGCAGTCCAGGACCAACCTGAGTATCAATGAGTGAAATGTCACCTCCACAATCAAACCCAGAGACCAATATGAGGGTTTAGAATGGAGAACCCACTTATAGCTAGGACAACACTCCATAGAGAAGCTCTTAGCCCCTGACTACATAGCCATAGACCGAGTCCATTTAATGGTCTAGGACTTATAAATTCTTGTAGCCAAGAGGACAGTGTTGTCATTTATACACACCAGTAAGGAACGTTTAGTCCCTACCTACAGGTGGTTTTAAATACTTTCTTCTAACCACTGCCCACTATCCTATGACCAAAGTGACCACTTGAGGAAACTCTGCGTGTATGATACAAATTGGTGTGATGTGGCTTGACACATAGAGCCAATTCATAATTAGGCTCAGTTATCCACATAGAAGGTATATATATTCAGACCTAGCCCTTTGCTGTGAGACTATTTTGTACATCCGGGTAGCACAAGAGATTCTCTCTAGACTACATCAAATCCAAATCCACAAGCTGATCATAATAATTGAGATATATGGTGAATAATGACATGTGAATAACCCCTAAAGGATTAGGAGGTCTATAAAGAGATAAGGGAAGAATAACCCAAATCAGTCACTGCTCACCAAGGCCCTCATTCAATTGCAATTCTGCCAATTGAATAGCGCTCTAAATAAGCATTTAACATATTTTTTTTAAAGAAGTTTTTAGTTAGTAAACATCTTTTCAAAAGCAAGGTTTTCACTAACTAAAAACTTATTTAAAAAAAACATGTTAAATACTTATTTAGAGCGCTATTCAATTGGCAGAATTGCAATTGAATGAGGGCCCAACACTGTACATTTGTACGTTTTTATTCTTTGCGTCGTTGTCAATTTTATTAAAGTTTTATTTTTCTTTATTCCCCTTTCGCAACCACATCCAATTACTTTCATAGTAGAGTTAAGCACTTTTGTTGAGAATTATAATTTACCTAGAAGTATATATTAGATTGCTAAAATGATACCTTAATTCAAGGTATTCCCACTGGACGTATGTTATGGTACTATGGAGGGAAAGTAGAAAAACATGCAGATACAGTTTCGGGGGTGCCCACACCTAAATAGACTAAACCATCTCTGCTTTTACAGCAGATTCAAAATCCCACCAACAATATAATATAATGAATTACAAAATTTGCAATATAAGGTAGTAGTAATTATTGTTTTTTATGCTACATTACAAAATCTTTAAACATCTTCAAATAAAGAAGTTGAGATCAAAGGAAAAGGGGAATCATCTTGGCCATTAGGGATTTAGCTCCTCTGCTTTATGCACTTGAGTTCTAATTTTTAGAGCCTTAATTAATGCAGGCTAAAAAGAACGCACAGCGCACAGCTGTATTAAAAAAAATCAATACTCCATTACTTTGACACGCTTATTGAATACTCCATAGGTGTGAAATCTAGCAATCAACAATATATTTATGTTGATCTTATTAAAAGGTATCAAAGCCTGGAAACAATGCTTTTTTTCATTAGCAGAACCATCATATTATACAGTGTATGAGGCATGCTGTCAACACTATAAATCATAAGGACATTTTAATACAGAGAAAATGGCTTTGTCCTATGCCGTCAAAGCAAGGATATACTGCTGGGAGCGAATGTGGAAAGAATTAACATGACTGCCATGACAGAGCCAAAAAAATTAATGAAACATGACAAAAAATGACTTTTAGCATAGACAAGCACTACAGGCAGATTCTCAAATGCCAATAAAACATGTGCTGGTAATATTTCCATGAATAATCCACTTTATTATGCTACACATAGGCAAACATGTGGAACATTCAGTATGTTCTATTGTTGTTCTTATTTAAACCTCTGATGGTTTTTCCATGTTATTTCTGAAATTCATCATGTTTCATTAAAGAACCACAAAAGTCACCATATGTACTCTGCACCATCAGTGAGAGAGTAGAAAACCATGTGGAAAATGTGTTTACATTTTTACAATTGATCAAAAATTATAATTTTTAAGCCTTCCCACAAAAATCAGCATAAATAATAAGGCTGGAGTCTGTAACACACCTTTGTCCCTGACAGCCATTATGGGTTGGGGGAAGTCTTCGATCTAACTGTACACCTCTCACTACCCTCTCCAAATGAGGGTTCATGAAGATTTCCATGGTCCCTAACCACTAATGCCGTAGGAGGAGCTTTAACAGTATTTTTTAGTGCGTCACTGGTGCAGGCTTTTTCTATTCTAGTGGTTGTCAATCAGAAGAGAGGAAATGGGGGTCCATATGGGCCTCTAATGGGTGATTAACGTTAGGGCCCTCATGGTCTCCCAAGGTCTACATGAACAATAGGGTTAGGTGGTCCTTATGGGTCTCCATCATGGGTAGTAATTAGGGCCTGTGAGTAGAATTAAATGGGAGTGGGTTTTGTTATAGCCCATTCTTGCCCACATGGACTATTGGGGCTTGGGTGGGCTTAGGTAGATAGTATAGTAGTGTAATAATTTACTCCCTTTACCCCAAAACCATGAAAGGACCACAAAACGTATTTATACTAATTATTTGGGGAGGTGGGTAGGGAGTGGCCATAGACCCCTGTGTTAGTTTTTTATTAGATAAACCCCTACTCTGTCACAATCAGGTGGGGGGAAGTTAAGGCTAGTGTTATGGTTACATTAGTTGAGTACATTCACGTTAGTTTCAAGTGTTTAGTTAGTTTAGCATGTATATATAGTTTTTGATTGGCTGGTTAGGTTTACCAAGCAGTTTTGGTAGTGAATATTTTATCGTGAGTTAGGAGCATTAGCCGAGTGCATAGCATCATAAATTAGCTTGAGATTAAGGCTTGATAAGCAAATTCTCATTTGCAAGCATCTTAGTGAGGCTTATGTGATTGAGGCCTGCCTGAGGCTTCAATGCTAAAAGTTCAAATGTAAGTTTTAAGAGCTACTCTGATTTTTACCTCTTATTTTACTGCTCACCATGCAAATCAAACTTTCTTGTAAGTCAACAATGGGCATCCTTTAAAATTGTATTTGGTTAATATACTACATTGGTTCCTCTTTTTACAAGATGCTTTAGTTAATTGTATTGAAAGAGAAAATTGTTACAGTCCATTAAGTATGCTATACCACCCCTTTAAGTGGGCTGGTGCCATTTATATCCATGCACTAATATTGAGCCAATATTCACATTTTCTGGTTTATTTTATACAAAATCTGCGCTCTGTTATACACAGAACTATATTTCTAAATAGCATCCATCAGAAGGTAAAAACAGACTGAATTTCATGATGGGATGTCATCATTCCTACAGTTAAACTAATAAATTCCCAAGAAATAGACTCGATGATGGCATACAAATCATATCATCTCTCGAGATTTATTTTTGACAGAGTACCATCTGCGCTGCACTGCACAGGTTTAGTAACATTTCCCTGTTATTCATTATTGAAATTAATTTATAAGACCTGTCATAATATTCCACTAGGATTTGTTTTAAATGCTTTATTGTACTCCTAAGAATTCTGTGCGTGGTGATCATAGCTGAAACTGCCGTATGTGTGACTGAGACATTATGTGCTCGTTCCATGGAAGTAAATGATACCACCGGCGCCTGGGCACACAGCCAAACAATAGCACTGATTGATCCTTAGAGTGCGCGCAAATCAACTTTGTAACTATTGAACACTTAATCATTGAGAAGAAAGTGTCTTGTCAAGGTCACTAAACCACAGGGATGACCATTTTTTTAAAGTAATAATAGCCTGAAAGGAAATATTATATTAAGACATAACAGTTGACATAAAGTGTAAAGGATTTATATAATAGGAAACCATAAATAGCCATCGCTACAGGCTCATTTCTAATAGTTATGTAGCTAAAAAAATAACCATCCTTCCTCAAATGAACATGCAATGTAATTCAACAAAGATTAATCATGTATTGACATTTAGTAGCACAGTAGGTGAATTAATGGAACAGCACACTAAAAAGTGGGCTTTTTTGTTCCTGATGTTGGCTAACATTATCTATCCATAATTTCTCATACAAGTACAATTATCATGCCACTAATAACACACTGTGTTACTAATCAGCACACCGAGTCTCTGAGAGAAAAGGTTTATATCACAAAAATTATTTAGCTTACAAAAAATGCTAGTACATTATAGCAAGTTTTTAGTGTTCTTTGTGGAGAGCTGTAGGATGAACCAGAGTGGGTTTGGCTAAAGAAAGTGTGGAGGGGGCTATGTTAGTTTTTTGTTTGGTTTTTAAATGTGTCTGAAATAAGAATTACGTTTGTCTCTGTCTGATACACTAAGCAAAGGTGTGTGCTTCTACTTCTTGTATTCTGTGCTATCCTAACTAAATGGATTAAGTTAGCAATAAGCCTGCTATTTTGCTTCTCTATGAATGATGTACCTGAAATGGCACAAAATCTCACAATCCTGCAGAAGGTTATGATATGTACCTGATCTCCTCACCCTGGGTCGTAACACTATGGTAGTGAAGAGAATATATAATCATGAAGAGGCAATATATAACTCATAGTCCCTTCAGGACCCTAGACCTTTCCATTACTGTCTTATAAGTTCAATATATCAGCTGGTGCAACTGAACTACAGATAAAGCCCATGACAAGTAAACACTTTAAGGGCTTTTGAAGCTAACTCTGCAGCATTTAAAACCAATATTAAAGAATTGAAAAGTGCATTAAAATAATATGTTTTTAGCTTCTCTGCTTAATTGTGATTGCTCTACATGATAATCAAGAGCAGTATCTATGAGTTCATGTATCATATATCTCAAACAGACATATTCACATACAGGACATATTGTTATAGGGCAAGTTCCACCTAAAATAAGTTTATTTTACATTAAAGGACCTCTCTTAGAGAAGATCAAGCAGTTTGTAGAGAATGGGAACTGTCATTGTTAAAAAAAAATAATAATTATTTGACACTGAACTCTGTGAGCTGATTAGATCAAAGCCTCAAGAGCTAGTTCAAGAGCCAATTAGATTGCTGTATTCACTCATGTTCCGTGTTTGTCAGCATCTCACAGCACCTAACACTTTTACACATATATCTGAATTTTTACAAGTGATCTCTTTCATATAAAAGTAACTTGTGTTTAGGTGAAAACGATAAGTAGATGTATCCTAAATAAACATAAATCTACTTAATGTTTTCAACAGTGTGGTATCTCAAACTGATAACCATCTCCTCTGAATTGATTGAAATGTGGATAAGAAGTTGTTTAATTAACCCAATAACATGATTAAGGATAACGTTTAGCACGCCTGTACATTGCTGGTAATGACATATCTCCGTTTACAACAAACATAATATCACATATATAGTTGTGAGCGTACGAGTTGTTGCTAACGCTGCGGGCTCGCGTAGCGAGTCGCGTCCCTCGCGAAGCGAGGGCAGTGGCCGAGGGTCTCAGTTGCTGGCATGGAGCGCCGTAGGCGCTCCATGCCAGCACCTGAGGACCTCGCAAAGCGAGGGCGGCAGTTGCTGGCATGGAGCGCCGAAGGCGCTCCATGCCAGCAACTGCGACCCTCGCAAACTTCACGTCGCAAACCAAACAGCACGACACACACATTACGACACTCGCAAACAACATACGACACACGTTCACACACATTACGGCCTCGCAACACTCGGACGCAACTCGCGAACATTACAAAATGTAAAACACAATACATACACACAGCACATACATAAAAACCTTACCTACACCAAGAGGGAGCACCCAGGACCTCAAAAATACAACTTACACCTCGATTTTACTCGAAATAAAACAGTTTAGAGACTAAAAAAAAATCTAAGCGAGAGAAAAAATGGCCAACCGAACAAAACGAAAACGAGGCTACAGCACTCTAAACTCGCAAAACACCACAAGAAACTCGCAAAACACCACAAGAAACTCGCAAAACACCACAAAACACCTACGGATATTCCGATACAGACGTATACCACACATTACTCGCCATTTTACGCCAATGCGGAAGTACACGACTACGCTAGCGGTTTGGTCTCGCGCACGCACAGTGTTAATGCTGCAGCAACATCAAAACACATTGACAGCACAATGCTTTAAAATAGGTAAAGTATATTCATTTAGTAATGTATTATATATTTCATTATTACACACTAAACAGCATTAGCTACCTTACAATTTCATTGCCGTCATTTTTTGACGGGCAATTCGCTAGTAATTAATAAACAAAACTGTGAAGAAAATGTTTACCACATAATGGAACAGTCCTAGAGCAGCTCAGATACAGACTCTGATAAGCTTATGTCTTCCTTATTAAAGGTGCAATATGAAGGGTATATTTATAGACATTCAAATGTCTATGTAAAAGTTTCAAGAAGTCTGTTATGTTAGAGGAGCCAAGTGATGTCAACTGCAAAAATATAATTTAGCTGCCAAAATTTAGAAATGTGGTATTAGTCTTGACGTTTTCAGACATTCATATTACACAGTGTTGTATTCTAAGTATCAGTGGACAACTCTTTTTTTCTAATTACATTATTCTCTGTTCTTAAACTGTATGAAGTGGGAGGTCAGTAAGTTCTAACTCTCCATGTTCCATCTTTTAATGTACACAGCATGGCGAGCACTTCCTACTGGTCCATTGAGTCATGTAATGCTGGCTCCAGCACTAGAAACTGCAATCAAAATGTAATTTACATTGGGAAGCTGCTAGACATGCTTCTATGCTGTGTGCATTAGAGATGCAATATGGAGATTTACAGCTTGCTCCCTCCAACTCCACACAGTGACAATAACTGGGGTATGGAAGGAGGGAGATAGGCCAACAAGACAGTTTCCAGAGACGTACATAGGGAAGCTAAAAATTTGTATTAATGTAAATTGAAATAATTTCTTACAGACCTCACATTTTTAACATTTTATATTGATTGGATAGTGTTGTTTTTTTTTATACAAAACCTTAAAACAAAAATTACATAAATAAAAAACAATAACTGTTAACTGTACTGAGAGGTCTTGAGGGCTCAATGGGATGGTGGCAAGAGGTTATTGCTTGAAACATTGGTTCTTGTAAGCACAAGCCACATTTTGGTTCTTGCAAGCACAGGCTGCACATTGGCTCTTACAGGTACAGGCGGCAGATTAGATCTTACAGGTAAAAGCTGCACATTGGCTCTTAAAGGCACAGGCTACAGATTGTCACTTATGGGCAGAGGCTGCAAATTGGCTCTTACAGACACATGTGCAGTTTGGCTCTTACAGATATAGGTTGCAGATTGGCATTAACTGGCAGACTGCACTTTGGTGCTTGCAGGCACAGGCTGCAGATTGGCACGAACAGGCAGAGGCTGAACATGGGCCCTTGCAGGCAGAGGATGGACTTGGGCTCTTGCACAGAGTGGATGCAGGGTGTCAGGAGCACGCCAATTTCCGAGCAATTTATCAGTCCACGCGTCGAGTACCGAACAAGCGTTGAGTTCCAAGCAATGTTTCCCTCTGTGAGACATGTCGAGTACCGAAAACTACGCGAAACAGAGCTGACAGGAAACAAGGTACTACTGTATTAATAGACAAGTTATACAAAAAGTATCCATATGGAGTTATACTTTAAGAATACAACATCATTGTGATTAAATGATGACTTTAACTTTCTCCTTTTCTTTTGAATTTAAATATCAATAAGATATAGATGATATCTATGGTAGAGTTTATAAACAATTTTTATAAAATAAATGTATGGACATAACAATCATTTATTAAATGATCGATTTAACTTTTCCCTTTCTGTAATTTGAATATTAATATAAGATATATCCTCTTCTGGATCACTACTTTATCGTAGTGAAAGCGCTTGTTGTGAGCTATATAATGTAGGATCACCCAAGATGGGCAGGCCATAGCAGAGAGGTCAGACAAATTGCTGTCCACTGGAGAAGGAGCTGGCAACCCACTCCAGTAAATTAGCCAAAATAACCTTATGGATAAGCACAACCAGAGACATATTGATAGATGTGCCTGGTGTGCTGCAGTCAATAGGGTCACAGGCAGTCTAACGTGACTGAACAACAATGAGACATAGAAAACCTTTTCCCTTTTTGCAAATTGTATATTAATATGGGTATATAATATCTATGGCAATATAAACAACTTTTACAAACAAAATTTAAATGGATTAACACTCAAAAATAATAAGAAAATCATTATGTCTATTTTATGGACCATTTTGATCTAAATATATTTAACTATCAACATGAGATATGTAAAATGAATATAGTAAATTAAGAAAGGAATATGGATATAAATGACTGATATTTCAAGGATAGAGAAGAGGAAAGAAAGGAAAGAAAGTAAAGAAGGGAGAGGACAGCAAAGAGAGGATTACAAATGTCTATCTAAGCAGATCCTTATAAGATTCTAGGTGTGTTTGCATTGTTTAGTAGTGTCCAACTCTCTGTGACCTCATGGATCACAACAAACCATTTTGATCCATTTGGTATTCATGGCAGAAATACTAGAGTGGATTTCCAGTTCCTTCTCCAGTGGGCCATCCCATACTGCGCCTGTTATTCCTAGGTGGTCTCCCATCCAATTACTGACAAGGCCCAAGCCTGCATGGCTTCAGGGTGGTGTGACCTCTTGGTTCCCTGACCTTTTGCAATTAGCATATATACCACTTTTAGACAGCATGATGAATACACTTTAAGGAAAGTTTCAATATTATGGATATATAATAGAGTAATATTTTACATAAAATAGTCTTCTTGGCATTGGAAAACACTTTTCATGAAGACACAACCAGGCTGATACAGCCCACATAGATATTTTTACTGTTGCTATAGTGACTAAATGAATAAAGAGGGGCATCCTATAAGGTGTAGGACCTCTGATGAAAACTGGCTTAGACCAGCAGGAAACATATGTCTGGTTTATGTCTCACTATAGTGACATCATTAGGATGGTCTGGAGATGAGACGAGTGGGTTCTTAGTGTCTAAGACTGTATCAAAATGTACTACAGACTCATAACATAAGGCGTATGCTTGCTAATGCCAGAAGCTTGCCAGGAAAAATGGGAAAGTTAGAATTATTAGCAATTAATAAAAAATGGGATTTAATAGGCATTACCAAAACGTGGTGGGATGAATCTCATGACTGGACTGTTAATCTGGATGGTTATAACCTATTTAGGAAAGATAGAAGCAATGGTAAAAGAGGAGGAGGGATTCGTCTGTATGTTAAGCCTGAATTTAAGCCTATAGTCAGAGAAGATATTTATGGTGGACGTATTGATAAAGTTGAATGTTTGTGGGTAGAGTTAAATAGCGGAGCAGCAAATTCCAAAAGAATATTAGTAGGAGTGTGCTATAAACCCCCAAATATAGCTGAAAGTGAGGAAATACAACTATTGTTACAGATTGGAAATGCAGCTAAGCATGGGCAAGTTCTAATAATGAGAGATTTTAATTACCCTGAAATAAACTGGATAAATGAGACCAGTAGTTCAGCTAAGGGGTCAGGTTCTTGAGTAGATTTAGGGATCATTATCTGGCCCAGGTTATACAAGAGCCTACTAGAAATGAAGCTATCTTAGATTAAGTAATCACAAATAATATTGATATAGTATCAAATGATGGAATAGGGCAACCTTTGGGAAACAGTGATCACAACATAGTCTCATTTGAGATTGAATTAAAAAACTAAATTTTAAGGGGCCAACAAAAACTCTTAATTTTAAAAGGGCAGATTTTAACGGTCTAAGGGCAGCAATACAAAGTATAGACTAGGACAGAGAAATGATAGGTAAAAACACTGAACATAAATGGACAACATTTAAATCCTTACTAAATATACATACACATCGGCATATACCATGTGGGAATAAAAGTAAAAGGAGTAAATCCCATCCAATGTGGCTGAACAATGATTTAAAGATCAAGATACAGAGTAAAAAACAGGCATTTAAATTATACAAACAAGAGGGGACAGAGACTGCTTTACGGGAGTACAAGGAAATCAACAAGGCTTGCAAAAGCGCTATAAGACTGGCTAAAATAGAAAATGAAAAATTAATTTCAAAGGAGAGTAAGACTAATCCTAAAATATGTTTTAAGTATATTAATGGGAAAAAGGCGAGGAAGGAAGCTATAGGAACATTACAATGTGACACAGGCCATCTGAAAATTAGTGACCAGGAAGAGGCAGATGAGCTAAATAGGTTATTTTCTTCGGTATACACAAGGGAGGTACCAGTGGTTGGGACACTGCAACATAATGGGCTACACAACCTTATCCAAATAACTGGTTAAGGCAGGAAGAAATCCAGAGGAGGTTGGAAAAAATAAATGTTAATAAAGCCCCAGGTTCTGATGGAATACATCCATGGGTACTGAGGGAACTGTAATAGCAAAACCATTATATTTAATTTTTCGAGATTCACTCAACACAGGGTCTCTACCAGATGACTGGAGAAAAGCAGATGTGATACCTGTATTTAAAAAGGGAGCAAGAGCAAATCTGGGGAATTATAGACCAGCCTCACTTCTGTAGTGGGGAAGGTTTTAG
Organism: Discoglossus pictus; assembly: GCA_027410445.1. Lineage (NCBI taxonomy): Eukaryota > Metazoa > Chordata > Amphibia > Anura > Alytidae > Discoglossus > Discoglossus pictus. Next base: position 113,730,400 of record CM050164.1, read on the forward strand.
AAGGGTTAATAAGGGATAATATACAAGAATATGTCTATTTGAACAGGATTATAAGTAGGAGTCAACATGGATTTATGAGGGATAGGTCATGTCAAACAAATCTAATTAGTTTCTATGAGGAGGTTAGTAGGAACCTGGATCAAGGCAACTCAGTGGATGTAGTCTTTTTGATTTTGCAAAGGCTTTTGATACAGTGCCACATGGGAGACTATTGTGCAAACTAAGAAATACAGGAATTGCAGTAAATATCTGCTCATGGATTGAGAACTGGATAAAGACAGGGTTGTTGTAAATGGAACATACTACGATTGGACTAATGTGGTAAGTGGGGTTCCTCAGGGTTCAGTATTTGGTACTCTCCTTTTTAACATATTTTTTAATGACTTAGAGGTGGGAGTGGAGTGTGGTGTCTCCATTTTCGCTGATGACACAAAGTTGTGCAAGGTAATTAAATCAGATAATGATGTGCTTTCTCTCCAAAGGGATTTACATAAAATTGAGGAATGGGCATCGAAATGGCAGATGAGGAAAAATAGCCATGCAATTTATAAGCTTAATGGAGCAAATCTAGGTGCATCAGATATTGAAAGGGATTTGGGAGTGCTTGTGTACAAAAACCTAGGTAACAGTGCTCAAAGCCAAGCAGCAGCTGCAAAGGCAAGTAAAATATTAGCATGTATTAAGAAGGGTATAGAAGCAAGAGAAGCAAATATAATACAATTTTGGGCACCATTTCATAAAACGACATTTTAGAGCTGGAAAAGGTACAGAGGAGGGCAACAAAACTAATAAGGGAAATGGAGGGGCCAAGTTATGAAGAAAGACTAACCAAATTAAACTTATTTTCTCAAGAAAAAAAGCGTCTCAGAGGAGATATGATTACCTTATATAAATACATCCAGGGTCAGTATAAAGATTTGTCAAGGGAGCTTTTTTTGCCAAGAGGTTTTCAGCTGACAAGAGGACATCCCTTGAGGTTAGAAGGTAAAAAGATTCCACCTCAAAGAAAGAAAAGGGTTTTTCACAGTAAGGGTGGTTAATCTGTGGAATTCTCTACCAGAGGAGGGGTGACAGCGGATTCGATAGATAACTTTAAAAGGGCACTGTTTTGTTTTTCTAATTAAAAAGGGAATTCAGGGTTATCATGGATAATTAGAGAGACAATATTGATCCAGGGAGAAATACGATTGCCAGTATCTGGGGTCAGAAAGGAATTAATTAAGTCTAACTTGTTTTTTTTTTTTTCTGTTTGCCTTCCTCTGGATTAATTCATAATTAAAAGTAAATAAAAAAAATAAAAAAATAAATAAGTGATTAATAATTAATTCACAACTTAATAATTAATATGTAATCTGCATATTGCAGATCAGAGGAGATCTTAAAAGGTTGAACTTGATGGACTGAAAGTCTTTTTTCAACCCTAATTACTATGTAACTATTGCTACTTATATACAAACCAATACAAAAATAAACAGTGTATAAGGAATTGAATTAATACTCAGGGAACCAAATTAATACTTCGCTATGTAGCAAGGAATACATGAAGTTATTTTATAACACTGATAGTCTAGTAGCAGAGCAGTATATAGTCATTGAAGAACAATACGGATTAAGCATATTATAAAGCATATTATAAAGCACTTAATTCAAGGAATATATTTTTTTGATTAGAAACGTATTTAAAATTATTTACTTAATTATACAGAATAACAGAGTTTCACAACAAGTTTAACAGCTCTTTATTGCATGAGAATACATTATTAATTCTAGTGATATAAGCCCTGGCACAGAGACATCAGTTACAAGTATTTACTAATCACTTGAATATTGTGGTTTGTGGGGAATTCATTTCTAGATAAAGAGTGGTTATTAATAACATTGGTGTTTATCTTGCAGTCTTAACACACATACATATGTACTGTATATATGTAGATATATACAGTGCTTTGCAAAAGTATTCACCCCCTTGACCTTTTACCGATTTTGTTACATTACAGCCTTAAGTTCAATAGTTTGTTAATCCGAATTTTTGAGATGGATAAGAACACAATAGTCTAAGCTGGTGAAGTGAAATAAGAAAAATATATACATAAAACTATTTTTTAGAAATAGAAAACAGAAAATTGCCATGTGCGTATGTATTCACCCCCTTTGTTATAAAGCCCATAAAAAGCTCTGGTGCAACCAATTACCTTCAGAAGTCACTAATTTAGGGAAATGATGTCCACCTGTGTGCAATCTAAGTGTCACATGATCTGTCATTACATATACACACTGTTTTTGAAAGGCCCCAGAGGCTGCAACACCTAAGCAAAAGGCACCGCTAACCAAACACTGCCACGAAGACCAAGGAACTCTCCAAACAAGTAAGGGACAATGTTGAGAAGTACAAGTCAGGGTTAGGTTATAGACAAATATCCAAATCATTGATGATCCCCAGGAGCACCATCAAATATATCATAACCAAATGGAAAAAACATGGCACAACAGCAAACCTGCCAAGAGACGGCCGCCCACCAAAACTCATGGACAGGGCAACAAGGGCATTAATCAGAGAGGCAGCACAGAGACCTAAGGTAACCCTGGATGAGCTGCAGAGTTCCACAGCAGAGACTGAAGTATCTGTACATAGGACGGCAATAAGCAGTACGGTCCATAGAGTTGGGCTTTATGTCAGAGTGGCCAGAAGAAAGCCATTGCTTTCAGCAAAAAACTAAATGGGACGTTATGAGTTTGCAAAAAGGCATGTGGGAGACTCCCAAAATGTATGGAGGAAGGGGCTCTGGTCTGTTGAGACTCAAATTTAACTTTTCGGCCATTAAAGAAAACGCTATGTCTGGCGCAAACCCAATAGATCACATCACCCAAAGAACACCATCTGGTGGTGGCAGCATCATGCTGTGGGGATGTTTCTCAGCAGCTGGGACGTTAACTAGTCAGAGTTGAGGGAAAGATGGATGGTGCTAAATACAGGGATATTCTTGAGCAAAACCTGTACCAGGAAAATGACCCCAAACCCACTGCTAAAGCAACACTTGAGTGGTTTAAGGGGAAACATGTAAATGTGTTGGAATGGCCTAGTCACAGCCCAGACCTCAATCCAATAGAAAATCTGTGATCAGACTTAAAAATTGCTATTCACAAGCACAAACCATCCAACTTGAAGGAGCTGGAGCAGTTTTGCAAGGAGGAATGGGCAAATATCCCAGTGGTAAGATGTGGTAAGCTCATACAGACTTATCCAAAGCGACTTGGAGCTGTGATTGCTGCAAAAGGTGCCTCTTCAAAGTATTGACTTTAGGGGGTGAATAATTATTCACATTGACTTTTTCTGTTATTTTGTCCTATTTGTTGTTTGCTTCACTATAAAAAAAAACATGTTCTAAGTTGTGGGCATGTTCTGTAAAATAAATGATGCAAATCCTCACATAATCCATGTTAATTCCAGGTTGTGAGGCAACATAAAACGATATTATTATATTATAATCATGGATCATTTATGAACTTACGGTAGTTGATTTACACAAAACCACATTCAGGTATAACAGTTTATTAGTTTACTTTAGAATCAGATTTTAATAAATTAAATAAAGGTTATATTTTTATTTCTATAGTATATCTGAAATGAATATCTTAGTTATGATATATTAGGCTTCAAGATAGTGTGGCTAAGCAATGTGAACCTTTTCTTGTTGTAGTTGTGACTTATATTAGATTCAAGTAAAGACAACCAATGTCTCCAACAATTAATGGCTTGTTTCCATGTTAGGTGCTATCCTCCCCATACTGAACATTTTTAAATGAAAAAAACACATTAAAAGCAATATGATGTGTCTCTACCTCAAAGACAACATTACTGAAAAGTACATTTACATATAATATGCTAAAAGTTAAATTCTAGTATTTTCCAAGAAATAGATAAACAAAAACTTTAATAACTTTTATATGCAAATATGATTTTATGGAGTCTACCCTTTTAGTTTCCAGTGATCTACTTTGCATAAAAAGAAAATGTTAACTTACACATTAAGTAGGACTTTCTAAAAAGATTTTGCTCATTATCAAGTTTTGTTATTAAAAAACATAGAAAATTTTTTACCAAAGGGGGCGGTTGCTTATGAGGGCATACTATTTATCTTCTAGATATAATAATAATAAAAAATAGAACATACAACTTTATAAAGATAGAGGATTTTCAATATTTCTAGATATAAATCTCTAATGATAACATTTCAAACCGACAAGTGAATGTGGAAGGAGTCAACAGTTTACACTTGTTTATTATGTATATTATGGTTTTTACTTTTATAAAAAATCATGATAACAAGTATGGAAGCTGTATGATTAAACCTAAAGTAATACTCTCTTTTACAATTGTGTTTGTTATACCGTAAAAGGTTTATTGTTACCTTAAATTTGTTTCTCCTGCTGCCTAAAATATTACTCTTATTTATTTGCTTGTTCACTTAAATGGAGACCCATGGGAAATCATGGATTTTTTCCATTAACAAAAAAAGAACATTATCACCAAGTCTCAGTGGGATAGAAAATACTCTAATCATTTATGCTGTTCACAAGACGTGCTAGCTCCATTTGTAACATGTCATCATGGCTGATTTACCACCTTGATAGTTACTTAAGAAGACTCCCATGCCTCGCTAGCTCATTTCAGTCTCATTTTATCTTGTGTCTTGTGCATCCAGGTCATGGGTCAGATGACACCAAAGAACTGTATGAGGCCATTCCTTATTCTACTTAATCTCTGTGGAAAACAGACAAAGCCACATGAGTAGATTTATACTTCAGAAGAAATGAAGCACAGATGATAGCAGAGCAGGCTATCAGTGCCTATTTTCATCCTCTATCCTCAGATAACTGATTATTGCCAATGAGCGAGCAGTCATCCATTTTATAGTAATTTCATTGTTTGTTAGCTTGCAGGCAAAGTCATTGCTGAAAATCATGTAATTCTTCCTGAAATGTACTGATACCTCATGTGCAAAGTACCAACAGCAATATGTTTTTATAATGTAATAAAATATATGTAGCATTTAATGTAATATTCAATTATACTGTAGTGGGAGCCATGTTTTGTTTCTACTCATGTAATGTGGTAAAGCTTATTGTCAATGATTTTAATAGTATCAATGGGCATATCATTATTTTACATGGCTGTTGAGAACCCAGTTAAAACAAACCATGAATCCGTACGAGGCATTTCAGGGCATGATCAATTAAGCAAGTCCGTAAGTTACGATTTAGAAACAGCCAATAGTAAATGAGACATCATGACATCCGTAAAACATGGCGTTTAAAAGTTAATCAATAAGGCCCATATTCAATTGCGATTGTGCTAATTCAATAGGGATCAAAATAATCACATAACATATATTTTTGAAAGAAGTTTTTCGTTAGTGAAAACCGTGCTTTTGAATAGATGCTTAATAACTAAAAACTTCTTTAAAAAATATATGTGATGTGCTTATTTAGACTTCTATTCAATTGTCAAAATTGCTATTGAATGAGGGCCTAAGTGTTTAGGTGTCTGATATTTTGATCAGACTCGCAAACCAGCAATCAATAAAAATGAATGAAGAAACTGTTAACGTTATGTGGGTGGCCTGACATGGATAAAACACGGAAATTAAATGTAAAAAAAAAAAATTATTTGATGGCAGATTTGCAAGCTTGAGATTGTTGTGCAATGAATTATAATGTCTGAAGGAAGGGAGAGGTTACAAATCACTCAGGGTCAGAGTCCCTAATTACATGTATATAACCCCATGATGGAGGTGTTAAAGCTTCCAATACAATCACCAATTGGACTCTAAAGAATGAGCAGTGTTTAAAATAAATATAATTTATGGGAGAGACAGAAAAAGAAACACTTGTAAGCTCACTCATAACTCCAACATTTGGCAACAAGTATGTAAAGCTATTTGCAAAAGGAAATTTCAATTGCACAGGTTCGTTAATATAAAATGCTAGCAAACTGCCCGTCAAAAAATGACGGCAATAAAATTGTAAGGCAGGTAATGCTGTTTGGTGGAGACCCTCAGTGAATGAGTGTTGTGTTTATTGTTTTTTTTATTTTTGTTTGTTTGCTTTTGTGTCTATTTGTTTGTGTATGGTAGGGAAATAATTAATACATGAATAAATGAATATACTTTACCTATTTGGAAGTAATATATGCATGAAGCATTGTGCTGAAGAGCTGACAATCTGTTTTGCTGTTCCTGCAGCATATAATGTAGGTTTGCACTGTTGTGGAGCTGAGGTGTAAGTGTCAGCAATGTGTGCAGTGTGTAGTGTAAATAGGCTGCGTGCGCGAGGGGAAGCTGTGTACTTCCGCATTGTGTAAGTTAGTGTTGTAAAATGGCGGCTAATGTGTATGTGCTAGGCGGCTGTGTATGATGTAGCGTCCTTGCTATCTTTTATCTCGTACAGCTTTTTGGGACATGTTCACCCCTTAACCCTTCTGCTTTCTAGTACAGGGGATCTCCTGGATGGTCTGGGTTCTTATGGTCTCAGCATTTCTGACTTGTTCAGGCCAGGACATCAGTTCAGGACCACAGGAGGCAGAAATCCGTCTTGGCATAATAATAAATGCTTTTATCACTATCTTTCTCTAAAATGACAGATATACCTTTTTTTATGTATCAACCATCAGAGCAAACTTTAATAACGGACTCACAGCATGACAGTTAAAGATGACAGCAGGACATTCCAAATGCAGTTAACTCCTTATGAACTGGCTACAACTAAAATGTAATATAGAGTTTAAATACATAACATCACACATTGTCTTTGTAATAAAACTAGGTGGCTGTTTTTTGCCACAAATGGTAATGGGAATTTACTTACATTAAACTAAGGCCCTAGTTTGTCTTGTTTGTAGCGGAGGTTTGAGGACCCACTACTTACCCTTGGGGAGAAATGACCTCCAAAAAGTGAAAAAAATCTATACTGTCAAACAAAAAAGATTAATTCCCCATTAGTTGATTAGATAGCGTTAATACATAATATAACAGGTAAAGGCATAGGGCCTCATTCTATTATCGGCCGCAGCCGTTGCGGGGCCGCAAGGACCGGCCGCAAGCTATTCGGCTATTCTATTCCCTTACGGCCGGGGATTCCGGCAGGCTTGCGGCCGGTGCCTTGCTATCTCTTGCGGCCGATCGCGCCGGAGGAAAGCCTTTGATCTAAAACGGCCGCAAGAGATTTGCAATTCAATTGCTCCGGGAAACCTCTCTGCAAGGCTAAAAACGAGCCGCAGTTACTTGCAGGAAAAAGGTCTCGCTAGCACCAATTAAGCACATAAAATAGCTCAAATAAAGCCATCCTGCACTTTGAGAAGACTATAAAGGGATTTTAGGTGTTAGAAAAAATAGCACATAATTATCCTGTACTCAAATCCGTAAAATATTTAATTTTTAATATCCGTAAAATATACATGTAAAAAGTCCAGAGTGCTTGGAGCACCTCAGACACACCCCCGCCGCAGCCGGAAAATAAACAGTTAATTTGAACTCGGGTTTGGGCAGATGTGCAAGCTTGAGAGTGGGTTACTTTTAATCCTCATGTCCCCCCAATATGATCCCTAGCATTTACAGAGCTGTACAGTGCAGGCTTGAATTTATTTTTCAGTTTTTATATTTCACAGATTACGGCCGGTTCCAAGATATGCGGCCGGCCGTAAGATGAGATCCTTGCGGGGCCGTATAATAGAATCGCGAGTTAACTGAACCCTCGCAAGGAATCGCAGCCTTACGGCCGATTTACGGCCGATAATAGAATGAGGCCCATAGTCCTTAAAGTATTTGTAGCAAAATATAACAACATTAATACTATATTAGCATTATAACTGCAAAGTGTTAAATAGTATGTACAGCCCAAGTAATGTATAGTACATAGGAGATACCCATGTAATTTTCTGTGTCATGTTGGGAGTAGCAGCTCGCTAGTCTGTATCACCCTGACAGTTCAGCGTCTGACGTCATCAGCTGTGCATTCATACTATTTAATAATAATAATGTTATATTTTGATACATTTTGCCATTTATATATTTTTTGGCTATCAGTCTCACCCCATTTTTTCTGATATTATTCATTATAGCAACATTGTTGAGTTTATGGACTCTAAAGCATTATTTACGCTGTCTAAACTTCGATACTAAACCCATTATTTTTTTTGCTTAGAGTTATATAGTCACACTGTGATTCTTAGTGCTAAGTACGAGTTTAAATGCACCTTTGATTAGGAGGTACTTCACTGCTGTGGACGCTGCTTATTTTGTATATTATATTTTGAATCGCCATATATTAATTAAGTGTATACAAAGTTGTGTGTATACCTTTTTTTTAAAAAGCTACACAATAAAAGTTATGTTTTATATTAACCAACCTGTGCAATTGAAATTTCCTTTCGCAAATAGCTTTACATACTTGTTGCCAAATGTTGGGGAATTATAAGTGAGCTTACAAGTGTTTCTTTTTCTGTCTCTCCCATCAATTGAATTATAATGTCTGTCATCACTTTCCCCGTATTTTAAAGTCCAGTATTGTGTTTTTATTTGCTTTTGTAGTGTTACGAATATATTTTTTATCCCCTTGTGAGTTCTCTCTAGTACTCGTAGGATACATTTGCCATTTACGGATTTGAAAGGCAATTGCGGGCTTGGGGAATTGTTGCAATTAAATCTTGATTCACGATTTTAGCGATTGTAACAATTGCGGGCTTGAAAGATCAAAGGCTTAGATGGGTCAGAGAGCTGTTTTTTACAATCCGCAGGACTTTCCGGCCTTAGCTCTCAAAAAAAATGCGGGTAGCTGGAGAAGACCAATTAAATATCAGTAACTACTCGCTGCAATCCCGCAGCCAACCGACAGATGTCCCTGCCGTTTTTCATATAAGGTTGACAGAAAAGGCCTTAAGCAATGAGAGGCGCGCCCAAGGCCCTGGGGGGCCGACTGCCCGCGTCTAACATATTGATGGCCTCGCTGTTGACTCAGTGCCATTGAGTTGCGCCACATCGGAGTGGAGAATAGTTCTTTGCCTTACATCAAACATGACAAATTGACAGCGCCCACTGCCGGATGGCTCCAGTAACTGCAGCTGTCAGTGCTGCTGAAGAAATGCGAAGGTAAGGAGGGATAGATCCAGAAAACTATTTCACTATTTATTATTTTGTAATTGTGCTGTACACCCAGTACACCAGCCAGCTGGATCAGTCTCATTAGAAACTAAAGAAAGATACAGATGAAGAGCACAATGTCCCAGAATATTGTAACTAACTCTTCAAAAGCCTTATTGGATCATGGTTGGCAGTGTGTACCTTTAAAAGGAATGTATATAAAAATGATCTGTAGTATACATCTGCTCTCATACAGCAGACTATACACTTTCTAGAAGCTTTTCTTTGTTAATCTTTGCAGCACTTACTTTTATGCAGAGTTTACTTTGAAATAACTGAAAATGCAATTTTGAAACTAGGTCAGGGTATCCTGCTGACTAACTCATAGTATGGTGTCATGGCACTGTGCCTGTTGAGTTATCGAGCTCCAGAAAGAATTGACTTTCTGTATCTGTTACAGCCCCCCAAAAATCAGGTCCTGACAGTACAGGGGTTGTTACAGACTGGTAAACATAGTGGCAGAGCTAGTGAATGGAGGTCTTCGGTGCATAATAATTTGGCCCCCCTTTGCAACTTCTCTTTCCATCCCTTGAGGTCAATAATAATGCCAAAAATATATGTAGATAACAAGATCACCCATATGGTGATCAAACCATCTATCTATAAAGTAATTATATGCTATCTCCATCTAATAAATTACGATTCCTCATTTACTACCAGTAGCAGAGGGTCTCTAACCAGTTGTGGGCCCCATTGCAGCTCCCTCAGATGACCCAGCACATCCTTTGAAATCATCTCAGTTCTGAACACACTTTGGGTAAGACATTTCCACTATTTCCATTATTGCTTTGTTCTTTCAACACAACGTACATTGCACATCAACATCTTAACACTAGTATGCTGCTTTTGAGCCAATTTAGTGTTTGTTAAAGTGATTCAAGAAAAACATTACAATGAAAAGATAAAACGCAGTTTAATTAATTAAGCAATTGTGCAGTATAGCAAGCTCAATACTAATCTTACTTTTATACTGCTTAGAGATCATTCTCAGAAAAAAAAAACCACAGGTATTATTCAGAAGTGTTGTAAGAATATGTATGCACGGCAAGCTCAGCTAACACATGCAGTGGTTTTCCATTTATAATTTAGTGTCCAGGCAGTATTATTACATATAAAACACAACAGATATCTATCAAAGCCCAATCACTTACTAATATTTCTAAGTGATATCACATAACTTTTTTAAGCTTAACTTTAAAAATAATTGACCAGATAAAAGTGTGTCAGATGTAAGTCTGCAACAGGATTAAAATGTTTATTCTTTATCTTTGCAGGGATTGTTTTCATGCATTTTCAGTCAATTAAAAAAGATCTTGAAGCCTACTTGGAAATTAAACTGTGAGATAATATGATAATTCAACATTTTTGTTCAAATTTCGAATTTAAATTTTTAGCAAGTTCAATAGGCTTTGTCTATAATTATCTCACCTAATACAGAATCCTTCCTTAAAGTAAACTGGCATTCAGTGTTTACAGAGTAAATAGAAAAGAAATCCTCTGGCAGAGCATACCAAAACACTATCTACAAATAAATACAGCATTACTTAGCTACTAAGAGCCTCATTCAATTGAGGCTTTGGGAGATCCCGGCTTGGAAATGGAGCTCGTAACTTAATTTTGCTATTCAATTGTCTTCCGTTTGTGGGCTCCGATTGAGTTACAGGCACCAAGCTGCAATTCATAGCAATTTGTAAAATTGCAAGTTAATGCCCTCCAAGCCATTGCTCTTTCACAAGGCTAAAATCGCAAATCGCTATTGAATTACTCCGATTCCCCCTCGCTAACCACTCCCTCAAGCCCGCAAATGGCAACAGTCGAACCACATGTTAATGGTACCAAGGTAGTCTCGCAAAGGGCTTAATGACATGTACAGAACACTGTAAATGCACATATACACACACTACTGTACTTTTATTAAAAGGGAAAGTGATGTTAGGTCTTAGAATTAATAGCACAACATTCTCAAGCTTGCAAAAAGGCCCCTGAAAAAATACTTTATTTCATGTTAAATTTCTGTGTTATATTGATCCTGGCAATCAATGTGTTAATACATATAATGGAACTTGCATGGAATAGAATATCATATTTACGGCTTTATCAATATTGCAGTATATCTGGAATGTGGGTCCGATCGTTACTCAAAATTCAAGCCTGTATGACTTCAATGAAAAATGGAGGTTGGATTTTAAAGTCCTACAGGCTTGAACCACGAGTCACGATTGGACCTAATTTCCATTGGCCATTTGTAACCAGGAGTTATGGCCTGTTCAAGCCCGCAAATGCTACTTTCGTTAGCATGGGTTGAGACGTGCGCTATCGGGCATGGCAAATTGAATGACACCATAAGTTGCGGCCGCAGACATACGTCCTACTACGATCGAGTTCCGGCCTCCAAATTGAATGAGACTAAGTCTGGGTGGGTAATCCTTCTCTTCTTTAGTATGGATTCACAGCTTCCATTTGGGTCACTGTATGTATATGGGAATAATCATATATCAGTCAGTGACGGAAGGATTTACATATCTGGTGCTCTCTAGACATAATCTCCATGGGCGCCCCTGGGTGCATGAGCTCATGTGCATCTCTGACTCCTTACTACCTTGTTGCTCCTCTAGCAGCTGTAGGTGCTATTTATATTGTTGTTGTTCTTTAGTCTTTCAGTCGCGTTAGACTCTCTGTGACTCTATGGACCGCAGCACGTCAGGTACATCTCTCAGTCACTGACCCTCTGAGCTCCATCAAGTTCATGTTCATTGCATCAGTGACTTCATCTACCCATCTCCACCTCTGTTGTCCCCTTCCTCTTGTGCCCTCAATCTTCCCAGCATCAGTCTTTTCTAGGGAATCCTGCCATCTCATGATATAGCCGAAATATTTGAGCTTCAGCCTCATGATCATACCTTCTAGTGAAACAGTTCATCTTGATTTCTGACGTACTGTTTTATTGAATCTTCTTGCAGTCCAAGGGACTGTAAGATGTCTACTCCAACACCACAATTCAAAGGAGTCAATTCTACAGCCCTCAGACTTCTTTATGGTCCAGCTCTCTATATATCAAGATACTTTGAAATAGATCAGTTTGCTCATTAACATGAGACAGAAATAAACAAAGAAATTGTGAACCTCTCACTATTAAGACAGCTTTTATATTAGAATGAGCTAAACAATCAATTCAAGGCTTGATTGATAATAAAAATGTGATGCATCTTGAGGCAGCAGAGAGACTAAATGTAAGATGGGAAGATGGTCTCTTTTTATTCCCTGATTCAGTTTTGATATAAAGTACAGCCCTAGATCAAAAACCAAGAAGGCAGATGCCCTGTGTCGTATGATTGATGAGGAGTGTAGTCCTGAGTTTTCCCGAAAAACATATTTTCCCAATCATGTTTTGTACCTGTAGTGACAATACCACTACTACAGAGAATTGCAGAGGCCCAACATTAAGTAATAAAACAGCAAGAAACTGATATTTAGTAAATTTCTTCCTCTGTGTGTTGATAGATTAAACGTTTTCACAGAGTGAAAATAACATTTTGCTAATTATCAAATTTAGTTCTTCAAACCAACATATTGCAAATATCTAAAATCAGTGTTCCTTTAATGCTTTTATTCCAATCAGTCATTAAGGCAATTGGGAAACACGATATCGTTAATAAGGGAATACGTAGAGACAAGGGCAGGATCCATAAGGCTAATTTGCAGACTTCAAAGTAAATTTTAGCACACTAAATTGTTGTTTTTAATTATTATTATTCCTTTATTTGTAGCGCAACAACATTTTCTGAAGGGATATGCAGGGAAAGTTCAAGTCAAAAACAATATTAACACAGTGGAAAAGAATGATGGACCGTATCTTTGAGCTTAAAATCAAAACACACACAGTACTTTCCCTAAAGCACTTGATAAGATAGAAAAACTTTGTGTTTAATACCATTCAAGAACCAAATATTTTTAAGAAATAATTGTTCCGTGAATATATTATTATTTTTTCGGTAGTTGAGTGCCCTGTTCTCTTGTGAGCGTACAGTCTAGGAGGTACTAGGGCTGAAAGAGACATGAGTTAAGAGGCCTGCTTGGTGGGTAAGATGTTGGAGCTTGATTGAGGGAGAGAGATGGGAGATATCCAAAATAGTGAGCCATATTTTAAGTTCTAATTGGGTTAAATAAGGAGGATTGTGGTATGTTTCTCTGAACAGGTGTGGGCACGGGATTAGGTAATGTTAGAGAATGAGTGTATATCTTGAGGTAAGATTTGAGCTATATCGAGGAACTAGGAAGTTGAAGACTGTGTAGCACGTCTCAGAATAAATGTAGATAAAAAGTACTCATAAGTATAACATACAACTGCCTAACATCATGTGGTGAATATTGTACCCATTTGGAGTCACTGCAAAGTAGCCATATTACAACTCCACTCTGCATATATCAGTAACAAACACTACACTGCTTATACACAAAGGAATCAAACCCATATCCATATGAATTTTAAAAGTGGATGGAAGCTAAAAATGTAAAACACTGCAAGCCATGTGTACTTTAAGGTGAAATAACAGAGATTTTGGAGATGTCAACATAGGATAAAATAGGAACGGATAGATTCTTCAAAACCTCACCCATTAGCATTTATGGACCTGGTATAATCTTTTATACATATTTTCATAGTCTTAGGAAACACAGTATATTCTAAGTTCTTCTAGAAATGCCATGTACACATACAGGTAATTTACATGTGTGTTTTTTTTAAATTGTTTTTAGCAGAGACTACTTCTCCAACTCCAAAATTAATGATTAGTTAGTCCTCTGCACAATGATAAATGGAGGCTGGAAACTTCAATATTAATGACTGAATCTCAGTGTGAATCTCCAGCACTAAAAGTCAAGTTGGGAAACAAAGCACTTAGATTACATAAGAGGCTGATGTGTTACTGCCAGGTTATTTCGGAAGAGTGCAGCACATGCTGTTACTCCCTGGTGGAAATGTATTGTTATTCCAAGCTTTCACTGCTCTTGCTGATAAGTAAACAGAAATAAACACTGAAGATGAAGAAACTAAACGCGTAAAAGAAGTCGATGCAGCGCTGGAAATAGAAACTGTGAGGCCTGAGGACTCTTGGTTATTCATCATGTGCCTGCTAGGGTCTGTTACTATAAGGCCCTCTTATAGCACCACTACCTGTGTGGTGTGGTGGGGTGGGAGGGTCATATTTGTAGAAAAATGATGCTAGCAATTTATGGGTCTAATGTCATAGGGCCTCATTCTATTATCGGCCATAAATTGGCCGTAAGGCTGCAATTCCTTGCGGGGGTTCTGTTAACTCGCGATTCTATTATACGGCCCCGCAAGGATCTCCCCTTACGGCCGGCCGCATATCTTGAAACCGGCCGTAAGCTCTGAAATCTAAAAAGTCAAAAATAAATTCAAGCCTGCACTGTACAGCTCTGTAAATGCTAGGGATCATATTGGGGGACATGAGGATTAAAAGTAACCCACTCTCAAGCTTGCACATCAGCCCAAACCCGAGTTCAAATTAACTGTTTTTTTCCGGCTGCGGCGTGGGTGGGTCTGAGGTGCTCCAAGCCCTATGGACTTTTTACATGTATATTTTACGTATATTAAAAAAAAATTATTTTACGGATTTGAGTATAGGGTAATTATGTGCTATTTTTGCTAACACCAGGATGGCTTTATTTGAGCTATTTTATGTGCTTAATTGGTGCTAGCGGGATCTGTTTGCTGCAAGTAAGCTGCAGCTCGCTTTTAGCCTTGCAGAGAGGGTTCCCGGAGCAATAGAATAGCAACCAGGATTTTCTTGCGGCCGAAACTCTTGCGGACGTTTTAGATCAAAGGCTTTCCTCCGGCGCGAGCGGCCGCAAGAGATAGCAAGGCACCGGCCGCAAGCCTGCCGGAAGCCCCAGCCGGAGGGGAATAGAATAGCCGGAAAGCTTGCGGCCGGTCCTTGCGGCCCCGCAGCGGCTGTGGCCGATAATAGAATGAGGCCCATAGTGTGGTCAATACACACAAGTTTAGCAGAAATTTGGCATTGGCAGAGCATGTCAGTAAGTACCTATCATATCGGACCAGCAAAGGTTATGTAACAGATAGGCATAAACAAAATAAAGGCACAGCAAGGTGGCCCATGGGAATAGTGGCACAAGCATAAGGTACTCAAGCCCTCCAAGGCTCACTCAACTATACTGGTATAGGCAAATGATGCTTAGACACAATTTAGAGACAACTGAAGCATTTTTTCTTTTTGCATCTGAAAGAGGTTATTTGATAATGTACCATTGATTATGTGTCTTATTTTTGCAACTAAAGCTCTCAAAGCAGAACAAAACTGGATTAAATGTTTAACTGATCTTGGGGCTTGTCTTTGTCAGCCAGTGAGCAGTAATATATAGATGTATGACTCAAACCTGTCTGCCTTTCTACAGGCATACCTATGGTCTGTGCATTTCCTGTTAGTTTAAAAAAAGTTAAAACAGGCTTTCCTTAATTTAGCGTTTCATGTAAAACACAACTTTGGTCATGTTTAAAGCATGCTCTTTTAAAATCATAAAAAAAGAATTGTGCTCCATATCCCTTTAAGCACATTCAGGAGGCACTGGGCAATACTGTCCTGCACAAATGGTACATAGCCACAGTGGAGAGGCACTCTTGTTATACAAAGAAATAAGCAATTAATTTGTGTTTGCAAGCCACACATTGGTAATGATTTACTTTAACATATAATATATAGCTATTTTTGTCCTTAGGGTAACTTTATGCATAGAACATATATGTTTTAACCTGCTTGTTATATTTGATATACTTTACAACCAAAGGTAAATTTTGATGATAGTATCTCTTTCAGCTTAGAAGAAAGTTCAGAAGAAGTCAATATGGAGAGACACGTAAATGAGGACTATACCTTGCTATAAGTGATATAGCTACTGTGAGGCTCCACAGCATAGTGATAGGTTATGTAGGACCATCATGCATACCACACTTTAGAAATAAGAGGAACAGTAAGGAAACATAGAGAAGAGGGATCTTTCCTGTTATCAGCCCGCAAGCTGTGGCGAGGCGGTTGTTCGTCCCAGATTTTCTTCAGTTATGTTTAACCCTAACTCCTAACAGTAAACCTAAACCATAAACCTACCCCTGACACTATAAACAAATGAAAGAAAGTCTTGGCGAGCTGTAGCTGTCCTTGTGCCACCTAGATAACAGGAAAGGTCTGACAAGAGTATTCATTATTACAATGTTTCTTTAAATTATAACAACTGTAGCTAAACATTTTATTGGACACTAACCGTCACAAACATTTCTATCCAATAATTAAAAAAGCTAAATGTAATATTAAAATCAATTTCAAACCTCAGCTTCCAAAAGTTCAGCCCCTTATCTTCACCTTCACCATCGGATATATAGACACAAGTAATATCTGACCATCAGCACTGCCTCCCAGCCAGAGCCACTCTAGCTACCTTGATTATTTGGTGGAGATGCGCAGTTGAACCAGAAGATGGTACTTGAAAGTAAGTTTATATTGATTATGGCATTTTAATTAATTGATAGTAAATCATATTAATGATCGAAACCTAATTAAAACATCAGCTCCTTTTGTTAGGACAATACAGTGACTCAATATAGTGTAATCACCAATGAAATTACTATTTAAGTCAAGCAAGACTACAATATCAGCTGGGAAAGCCATGCAAATATGTTAAAACTATATGCTTGGTGATCCATATGTAATCTATAAAAAAGTATACATATGAAGAAAAAAAAACAATATTCATTGCATATTCAAGAGCAAGCTATTCTTACAGTGTTCATATTTAGAGTAACTTAACTATAGCTTTACCCAAGCAAAACTTATTGAATAGTGATTCCTAACACTAGGGGAATCCTTATGCTGTTATATTATAATTAAAATGTGGTAAGTGTGAGTATGTAAACATTAATTACCAAATAATAATGTCCTTTAGGATTTCTAATGGCATGTTTTTCGCTACATGAGCACTCCTTGAGGCAGGCAATGAATGGTTCATTGATTCTCTTTACTTCTGTTCACTGGTTTAAAATATTAGTAATGAGATCACACAGCTGAGGCCTATGAGAGTAACTTGGAGCTAACGGATACTCATATACATTACTACTATCCTGTATTTATACAGTTCCAATATTTTGCAAAGTGTGGTAGGGATACAGCAAATATAAAAGACATATATTTTACCACAAAATACAATTGTGATACCTTCTTTGTGAGAATTTACAATAAAGAGGGATTTATGATGAATGCCGTACAACATATAGGGATACTTAATAGGAAGTTACAAGTTTTATTCATATAATCTTAGACTAATCAACAGGGGGATCTTTTTGCCTAGGCCTTGACCTAAGGAAGTAATTTAAGCTGGTATATCATCAGACGCATGCACTTATTTCTGCCTAAGCCAAGCTTGGGCAGACTTCATATGTAAGATGTCAATGCAGAGCCACAAATATCTGCCACGATAGGCATACTTTCTTTTAAAGGCACACGTGTGCAGTTAGAGAGTAGGGCAAGCAACGCTTTCAAATACTCTAACTCTATTGAACCTATGGGAACGAAGGGCAAGGTGACCTGTGCTGAAATCTTATCAGAATTTACAATTAATCAACAAATCTCCCCCTCTGCCTCTCTCTCATCTCCCCCTCTGCCTCTGCCTCTCATCTCCCCCTCTGCCTCTGCCTCTCATCTCCCCCTCTGCCTCTGCCTCTCATCTCCCCCTCTGCCTCTGCCTCTCATCTCCCCCTCTGCCTCTCTCTCTCATCTCCCCCTCTGACTCTCTCTCTCATCTCCCCCTCTGCCTCTCTCTCATCTCCCCCTCTACCCTTCTCTCTCTCATCCCCCCTCTGCCCTTCTCTCTCTCATCTCCCCCTCTGCCCTTCTCTCTCTCATCTCCCCCTCTGCCCTACTCTCTCTCATCTCCGACTCTGCCTCTCTCTCATCTCCCCCTCTGCCTCTCTCTCTCTCTCATCTCCCCCTCTGCCTCTCTCTCTCTCATCTCCCCCTCTGCCTCTCTCTCTCATCTCCCCCTCTGCCTCTCTCTCTCATCTCCCCCTCTGCCTCCCACAACGCCCGGAACTTACCTCACATCATCCCCGCCGAGGCCTGTACCTGCTTACCTGGAAGCCTGCCAGTAGCTTGCGGCCCTTAACTGATTCCAAACCCTCCAGTAGCATGCGGCCCTTACCTGATTCCAAACCCTCCAGTAGCTTGCGGCCCTTACCCGATTCCAAACCCTCCAGTAGCTTGCGGCCCTTACCTGATTCCAAACCCTCCAGTAGCTTGCGGCCCTTACCTGATTCCAAACCCTCCAGTAGCTTGCGGCCCTTACCTGATTCCAAACCCTCCAGTAGCTTGCGGCCCATTCTCACGTCTTCTCATCTGAGGCTCCCGTCCTCCGGTCCGGAACTATTTTCTGGATCAAGCCATGCATCAAGCAGGCGGGATGCGCATGCACAATGCACGGATAGCTCCAGAAAGTAGTCCCAGCCGAAGGACGGGAGCCGCAGAGGAGGAGAAGACGTTGAGTGCAGCGCTGCTGGCAGGGTTGCATTGAGGTACAAGACACGGGAGGGAGAGGAGGTGGAACAGAGACCGAGGAGTGTGTATAGAGACACAAAGTAGGGAGAGGAGGGGGAATGGAGGCACAAGGGAGGGGGAATGGAGACACGAGGGAGAGGGGGGATGGAGACACGAGGGAGGGAGAGGAAGGAGACACAGGAGGGAGAGGGAGAAAGGAGACACAGGAGGGAGAGGGAGAAAGGAGACACAGGAGGGAGAGGGAGAAAGGAGACACAGGAGGGAGAGGGAGAAAGGAGACACAGGAGGGAGAGGGAGAAAGGAGACATGAGGGGCAGAAGGTAAAGGTGGAAAGGAGACACGGGGAAGGGAGACACAGGGGAGGCAAAGAGGGAAAGGGAGAGGGGCAAAGGAGGTACAGGAGAGGGAGAGGAGGGAAAGACACAAGGGAGGGAGAAGAGGGGGGGGAAATGAGACACAAGGGCGGGTGAGGAGGGGGGGAAATGAGACACAAGTGAGGGTGAGGAGGGGGGGAAATGAGACACAAGTGAGGGTGAGGAAGGAGGGAAATGAGACACAAGTGAGGGTGAGGAGGGGGGGAAATGAGACACAAGTGAGGGTGAGGAGGGGGGGAAATGAGACACAAGTGAGGGTGAGGAGGGGGGAAATGAGACACAAGTGAGGGTGAGGAGGGGGGCAATGAGACACAAGTGAGGGTGAGGAGGGGGGGCAATGAGACACAAGTGAGGGTGAGGAGGGGGGGCAATGAGACACAAGTGAGGGTGAGGAGGGGGGGCAATGAGACACAAGTGAGGGTGAGGAGGGGGGCAATGAGACACAAGTGAGGGTGAGGAGGGGGGCAATGAGACACAAGTGAGGGTGAGGAGGGGGGGCAATGAGACACAAGTGAGGGTGAGGAGGGGGGGCAATGAGACACAAGTGAGGGTGAGGAGGGGGGGCAATGAGACACAAGTGAGGGTGAGGAGGGGGGGCAATGAGACACAAGTGAGGGTGAGGAGGGGGGGCAATGAGACACAAGTGAGGGTGAGGAGGGGGGAAATGAGACACAAGTGAGGGTGAGGAGGGAGGGAAATGAGACACAAGTGAGGGTGAGGAGGGGGGAAATGAGACACAAGTGAGGGTGAGGAGGGGGGGAAATGAGACACAAGTGAGGGTGAGGAGGGGGGGAAATGAGACACAAGTGAGGGTGAGGAGGGGGGAAATGAGACACAAGTGAGGGTGAGGAGGGGGGGAAATGAGACACAAGTGAGGGTGAGGAGGGGGGGAAATGAGACACAAGTGAGGGTGAGGAGGGGGGGAAATGAGACACAAGTGAGGGTGAGGAGGGGGGGAAATGAGACACAAGTGAGGGTGAGGAGGGGGGGAAATGAGACACAAGTGAGGGTGAGGAGGGGGGGAAATGAGACACAAGTGAGGGTGAGGAGGGAGGGAAATGAGACACAAGTGAGGGTGAGGAGGGGGGGAAATGAGACACAAGTGAGGGTGAGGAGGGGGGGAAATGAGACACAAGTGAGGGTGAGGAGGGGGGGAAATGAGACACAAGTGAGGGTGAGGAGGGGGGGAAATGAGACACAAGTGAGGGTGAGGAGGGGGGGAAATGAGACACAAGTGAGGGTGAGGAGGGGGGGAAATGAGACACAAGTGAGGGTGAGGAGGGGGGGAAATGAGACACAAGTGAGGGTGAGGAGGGGGGGAAATGAGACACAAGTGAGGGTGAGGAGGGGGGGAAATGAGACACAAGTGAGGGTGAGGAGGGGGGGAAATGAGACACAAGTGAGGGTGAGGAGGGGGGGAAATGAGACACAAGTGAGGGTGAGGAGGGGGGGAAATGAGACACAAGTGAGGGTGAGGAGGGGGGGAAATGAGACACAAGTGAGGGTGAGGAGGGGGGGAAATGAGACACAAGTGAGGGTGAGGAGGGGGGGAAATGAGACACAAGTGAGGGTGAGGAGGGGGGGAAATGAGACACAAGTGAGGGTGAGGAGGGGGGGAAATGAGACACAAGTGAGGGTGAGGAGGGGGGGAAATGAGACACAAGTGAGGGTGAGGAGGGGGGGGAAATGAGACACAAGTGAGGGTGAGGAGGGGGGGGCAATGAGACACAAGTGAGGGTGAGGAGGGGGGGGAAATGAGACACAAGTGAGGGTGAGGAGGGGGGGGGAAATGAGACACAAGTGAGGGTGAGGAGGGGGGGGGAAATGAGACACAAGTGAGGGTGAGGAGGGGGGGGAAATGAGACACAAGTGAGGGTGAGGAGGGGGGGGGAAATGAGACACAAGTGAGGGTGAGGAGGGGGGGGAAATGAGACACAAGTGAGGGTGAGGAGGGGGGGGAAATGAGACACAAGTGAGGGTGAGGAGGGGGGGGAAATGAGACACAAGTGAGGGTGAGGAGGGGGGGGAAATGAGACACAAGTGAGGGTGAGGAGGGGGGGAAATGAGACACAAGTGAGGGTGAGGAGGGGGGGAAATGAGACACAAGTGAGGGTGAGGAGGGGGGGAAATGAGACACAAGTGAGGGTGAGGAGGGGGGGAAATGAGACACAAGTGAGGGTGAGGAGGGGGGGCAATGAGACACAAGTGAGGGTGAGGAGGGGGGGAAATGAGACACAAGTGAGGGTGAGGAGGGAGGGAAATGAGACACAAGTGAGGGTGAGGAGGGGGGAAATGAGACACAAGTGAGGGTGAGGAGGGGGGGAAATGAGACACAAGTGAGGGTGAGGAGGGGGGGAAATGAGACACAAGTGAGGGTGAGGAGGGGGGGGAAATGAGACACAAGTGAGGGTGAGGAGGGGGGGAAATGAGACACAAGTGAGGGTGAGGAGGGGGGGAAATGAGACACAAGGGAGGGTGAGGAGGGGGGGAAATGAGACACAAGTGAGGGTGAGGAGGGGGGGAAATGAGACACAAGTGAGGGTGAGGAGGGGGGGAAATGAGACACAAGTGAGGGTGAGGAGGGGGGGAAATGAGACACAAGTGAGGGTGAGGAGGGGGGGAAATGAGACACAAGTGAGGGTGAGGAGGGGGGGAAATGAGACACAAGTGAGGGTGAGGAGGGGGGGAAATGAGACACAAGTGAGGGTGAGGAGGGGGGGAAATGAGACACAAGTGAGGGTGAGGAGGGGGGGAAATGAGACACAAGTGAGGGTGAGGAGGGGGGGAAATGAGACACAAGTGAGGGTGAGGAGGGGGGGAAATGAGACACAAGTGAGGGTGAGGAGGGGGGGAAATGAGACACAAGTGAGGGTGAGGAGGGGGGGAAATGAGACACAAGTGAGGGTGAGGAGGGGGGGAAATGAGACACAAGTGAGGGTGAGGAGGGGGGGAAATGAGACACAAGTGAGGGTGAGGAGGGGGGGAAATGAGACACAAGTGAGGGTGAGGAGGGGGGGAAATGAGACACAAGTGAGGGTGAGGAGGGGGGGAAATGAGACACAAGTGAGGGTGAGGAGGGGGGGAAATGAGACACAAGTGAGGGTGAGGAGGGGGGGAAATGAGACACAAGTGAGGGTGAGGAGGGGGGGGAAATGAGACACAAGTGAGGGTGAGGAGGGGGGGAAATGAGACACAAGTGAGGGTGAGGAGGGGGGGGAAATGAGACACAAGTGAGGGTGAGGAGGGGGGGGAAATGAGACACAAGTGAGGGTGAGGAGGGGGGGAAATGAGACACAAGTGAGGGTGAGGAGGGGGGGAAATGAGACACAAGTGAGGGTGAGGAGGGGGGGGGAAATGAGACACAAGTGAGGGTGAGGAGGGGGGGGAAATGAGACACAAGTGAGGGTGAGGAGGGGGGGAAATGAGACACAAGTGAGGGTGAGGAGGGGGGGGAAATGAGACACAAGTGAGGGTGAGGAGGGGGGGGGGAAATGAGACACAAGTGAGGGTGAGGAGGGGGGGGGGGAATGAGACACAAGTGAGGGTGAGGAGGGGGGGGAAATGAGACACAAGTGAGGGTGAGGAGGGGGGGGAAATGAGACACAAGTGAGGGTGAGGAGGGGGGGGAAATGAGACACAAGTGAGGGTGAGGAGGGGGGGAAATGAGACACAAGTGAGGGTGAGGAGGGGGGGAAATGAGACACAAGTGAGGGTGAGGAGGGGGGGGGAAATGAGACACAAGTGAGGGTGAGGAGGGGGGGAAATGAGACACAAGTGAGGGTGAGGAGGGGGGGAAATGAGACACAAGTGAGGGTGAGGAGGGGGGGAAATGAGACACAAGTGAGGGTGAGGAGGAGGGGAAATGAGACACAAGTGAGGGTGAGGAGGGGGGGAAATGAGACACAAGTGAGGGTGAGGAGGGGGGGGGAAATGAGACACAAGTGAGGGTGAGGAGGGGGGGGAAATGAGACACAAGTGAGGGTGAGGAGGGGGGGGAAATGAGACACAAGTGAGGGTGAGGAGGGGGGGGGAAATGAGACACAAGTGAGGGTGAGGAGGGGGGGGAAATGAGACACAAGTGAGGGTGAGGAGGGGGGGGAAATGAGACACAAGTGAGGGTGAGGAGGGGGGGGGAAATGAGACACAAGTGAGGGTGAGGAGGGGGGGGAAATGAGACACAAGTGAGGGTGAGGAGGGGGGGGGAAATGAGACACAAGTGAGGGTGAGGAGGGGGGGGGAAATGAGACACAAGTGAGGGTGAGGAGGGGGGGGGAAATGAGACACAAGTGAGGGTGAGGAGGGGGGGGAAATGAGACACAAGTGAGGGTGAGGAGGGGGGAAATGAGACACGAGTGAGGGAGAGGAGAGGGGAAATGAGACACGAGTGAGGGAGAGGAGAGGGAAATGAGACACAAGTGAGGAAGTACACAGGGGGAGAGACTCCCAATGAGCACCAAAGGCGCTAATCGTGCCGAACGTGCTCAAATTGGGAGGCAAACAGCATTGCCAGGCTTAAGATTATATTCCCGTAATTTTTTTCATCAGTATGTTCGACGTGGGCACTCTGCCCTCAAGGGCCTCATAGCTCAAGGCCCCTTCTGTTGGCACGCCTTACATACATGTGAAGCACGGTTAGAAAATCGCAGCAACATCTAGCGGTTGGCAGCGGCACTGCAGCTGTCAATGTTTTACGATGTATTGCGTAAGGGAAGAGGGAAAGGACCAAACATTGCATCGTTCAGACGCAAGTAGTCCCTACTAAAATAGAGGTTTTTTATGCTCACGGCCTGAACAGCATATAAAGCTTTTCTTAATAAAAGTGGTTCTCTAAGTAGTAAAAAAATAAAAAAAAGTGGAAAACAAATACAATAAACAGCTCAAAGTATCTAAAAGTTGTTTGTTTGTTTTTTTAATTATTGTTTCTATGTCATAACATTTTTCAAACTTGTAAATTTAAACACACGTCATAAACTGCATTTAATAAAATCTGAAAGTCTTTGTATAAAAAATGCTGTTGTTGTAGTTCTTTTGGGTAACTGTGACCTTCCTCCAGTTTTTCCATTTTTTCTTTTCTCAGTTTGACTGTAGCTGCAGATTCAGTAAAACGTATTAACTAAATGAACCTAAAACACAATGACTGAAACTGAAGTAACCCTAACATTCAGGTGAGGGGGATACACTTCAGTGAGTCATAGTTGATTTTGTTTAATTCTTGTATCCCTAATGGGTTTAAACTCCAGATTGCAACTTTGTCAATAAAGTTGTTGTTGAATCCGTACCTGTTCAGCTTCGTTTTCCACTCTGAGAAGTTATCAATTCAGACAGTTTTAATGCAAGTTTTTTTTATAGCTGCAGATGCAAGTTTATAATCTTTAACCTACATTTAGTCACATATGGCTAGTAGTTTTCATTAATTGTGGACAAATAAAATCTGAAATGAGCACTACAGTGATGTTGTATCTTTGTCTTATACTGGTATGTAAATGGACAGTCCATACAAACAAACAGGTAAGTCAATCAAGAATATTATTCATACACTAGCGACTTGCCCGTGACGGCATAAAATGTTCAAGCCGTACAATGCGGTTTGGCGCACATTGCAAGCCTTGCCATGCGCAGCAAAGCCGTGCAATGCAAGCCTCGCTATGCACAGCTTTCCTCTCTCTCTCCTTCCTTTGTTCTGTGTCCTCTCCCTCTTCTCTCCCCTCTCTGCAAGCCTTGCAATGAGAGCCTTCAGCACCCATTGCAGGCCTCGTAATGAGAGCACTTGGGTCTATTACTGGCCTCCTGTCAGAAATTACAGGATAATATTTAATCACTCCCTCCCCCGTCGCGTGTCTCTTCCACCACTCCCTCCTTGTTGTCTCTCCCCCCTCCCTCCCCTGTGTCTCTTTCCCCCTAGCAAAATGAGCTTGCAACCTCACTTACGGGCTCCCTGCCTCTCCCCCTGCACCCATTGCAGCCCGCGCCTACCCACCCCTCTACCTTGTGGGCCTGCTAGGCCCGGAATAGACCCAGGGGGAGAGGCAGGGAGCCCTTAAGTGGATTTGCAAGCTAAATGTATCTGTTTCCCCCTCTCTTCCTCCCCTGTGTCTCTTTCCCCCTCTCTGAGTAGAGATTTGCCATTTTAGCTTGCTTGCAATCACACTTACGGGCTCCCTGCCTCTCCCCCTGTGTCATTGTAGCCCACGTCTGACCCCCCCCCCCCCCCGCTATCTTGTTGGCCCACGAGACCCGAAATTCGCCCAGGGGGACAGGCAGGGGCCGCAATGGTTGCAGGGGGAGAGGCAGGGAGCCCGTAAGTAAAGTTTCAAGCTAATTTGCTATTCAATTGGATTCTTTGGTGGCCTCCAAACATCTTCCGAGTTATGGGTTTAAAAAAAAATGGCGACGATTAAACCAATCGGGCCTCGCGGGTTTAACCTTCACCATTTTTTTTTCAAGCCCATAACTCGGAAGCCGTTTGGAGCCTCTACCTTGCGGGCCTCACGATGAGCGCCTTTGGCCCTCATTGCAAGCCTCTCCCCCCCTCTACTCTACGGGTCCCACAATTATTGGCTCATTGCAGGCTGCAGCATGCGCTCTGCGCATGGGCAAGCCCGTAACTTGGCAAGCTTTACAGAAAAACTTCCAATTATGACAACTATATATATGATTATAACTTCATGGTACATAACAGCAATTTTCAGAGGAGACCTGACTATTTATTACTTATTAACTGAACCCAGGGTTCCCTGGTGGTCCAATGGTTAGGATTCGGTGCTTTCACCACTGCAACCTAGATACGATTTCAGTTAGGAAGCCAAGAGGTCACACCACCCTGAAACCAAGCAGGGTTGGGGCTGGTCAGTACTTGGATGGGAGACCACCTAGGAATACCAGGAGCTGTATGCTGTGGTCAACTGGAGAAGGAACTGGCAACCCACTCCAGTATCTCTGCCATGAGTACCTAATGGATCAGCATGACCATGGACATAAAGATGTCCTGGTGTGTTACGGTCCATGAGGTCACGGAGAGTCGGAAACGACTGAACGACGCAAACAAAACTGAACCCACTGCTCAATGCAATGAAAACTAAAAAAATTGAATAGTTTACTTATTATAATAAGTTAACAATGCCTTATTATTTATTATTTTTTTACTTAAGTGTGCTCTTTAGAGATTTTGTTTGAACATTTATAATTCTGTTTCTGTAGCGGAGAAAACATATACAGAATTAGTTGCAAGCTCCCATTTGTGCACAGATTAGAGATAATTACATTATGTTACTTCATGTTGAAAGTTAATATATAAATTGATATAGATTAATAGGGAAACTTGAAACAGTTTGCCTTGTGCAACATGTGCAATCCTCTTCTGCTATAGTCTGTGTTATGTTAACTCCATCTGCCAATATGAAAGCAGCTTGAGCTGATATGACACACGGCTAACCATGTAAAGAGCAGTGGAACAAATAACGTATCTCTCTCCTAGCTCCCAGCCCTCCATTTTGTATTATACCAATTCACGTTGGAGAAGAGTCGCCCGTTTTAAGACAAATTTCTCAATGCTATGCAGCTTTATATTGATAAGTATTTAAAATTATTAAATGATCATGTTTTTATAAAAAATTTAGTAAAGTCCACATTAAGTTCTATTAGTCTTCGATCATAATTAGTTGCTTGAGATTAGTGATTTTAGTGAGGCAGCTTTCATTTGGCGCACATATATAAGAAGACAGCTGGTAGGAAAAAGTGAAGATACAATGCCAACAACAATATCTTCAGTTTAATTGCTTTCGGTTAATTAAATTGCTTTGGATTACTTTACAGATTCAAATGAGGATCCTAACATGTTGGCATAACTTTGGAACAGTACACATTTTCTTTACTAACTTCAAGGGAACAAACAGTGCATTCAAAACCAGAATATAAACATCAAATTAAAAAAAAACTTGAAGAATTGTTACATATAAACAAGCTAATGAAGGCAGATTGCATGGGTAACTTTTAAACTCAAAGGAAACTAAACACCTATTTTAACTCTACAGTATTATCTCTTCTTTTTTTCCCTATTACATTGAGGTCAGAGCTGCTTTCACTCCGATTTAGAGCACTTATCTTGAAAAGATATCTATCTGGGTTTTGAAAGCACAGTACTATATTTATTAAAGGGCCATTTACCTCACTGTGAAGGCTCTTCATGGTGTGAAACAGCACAAGATTGTATGTTAAACTGATCTATACTAAGAACAGCTAAGAAATCTAAAGTTTTAAAACGGTTTACATACAAAGTGTGGCCTGCCTTCTGACTGTTGCATGAGTAATAACAAATTGTTAAGGGTAGTGTGTGAGTCTGTGTGAAGTTATGATTGATAACACGGCATACCCTGGACTGCGTTTTCATAGCTGACTTGTTTTAGGTGAGTCCAGCATTCCATGCCTGCACAGATTTGTTAAGGGTTGTTTTCTTTTTCCTTTGATCCAGAGCAGCAGAGCACTGATCTGAAAAGCTCAAATTCCAGAGAGACAAGAGAGAAGAGACGTGAATTTTCTGCTGTAAGAAATTACAAAAATTACAAAGTCTGTTCCCTTCACACTGTAAATGTTAGCAGTTTTACCATTGACTTGAAGAGGACGCACATTCCTGCAACCTGATTTGTGTGGTAATACTGCAACATGTGGGCAGTATATTCCACATGTAAACACAGATTTTATTTGATTTGATTTCTCATTGAAAAATGTACGTACATTTGAAATAGTATTTCAACCTGATTTTAGGAAATATTTACTATTTTGTGGCCCACATTGTGCTGAATTAAGTAGCCCTTAAACTTTCACTTTTGATAATATTTCTGCACTCGTACCCCAAAGCGAACCAAATGAATGTAGCATAAAAATCAAAATCAAAACAAAACATTGTGATTTAGAGAAGTATCATAGCATTGTCACAATAAGAGTGTAACTCTAAATACTGCGGTGATTGTCACAACTAAAGGCTGAGAAATGAGCAGTCCCTTAAGCATGGGCTCTAATGGGTGACTGCATTGCTGAATTAATTACACAGCAAAAACCCTAGCAGTTGCACACTCATTTGAAAAATAGAAGTATTCCATTTGACATATCATCCGCACACAAAGGGGCACATAACAGAACGGTGAAAATGAAAATCAAAATGGAATATCATTTAGAACAAGGTATCATTTTTTTTTCCCAACAGCTCCAGGGGAGGACATTAAATGATTTCAAATAAGAGTATGGATAGATGAGCGTGTTCTTCATGCAGTGCGGCAAATTGAACTTTAAAGGTTCACTGTACAGTGACCAAATTATATAGGTTTGATATTTTTGAGTAAGCCTAACAGCATAAGTAAGCGGGCATAATTCATACAGCTACTGTAAAAGGCTGCAATAAGTGGGAAGGATTGCGAACGTTAGAGGGGTATTGATATTTCTGCAGGATTTGCTTATTGTTCGTGCTGTAAGCTGCCTGCTTATGAGAACATGTGGGGGAAGTGGTAGGTGACAAACTCGATAAGATCTAATTCTAAATCAAATTCCCTCCACCTCCTCCTACACCCTTGCCTCCACTAATAAATAAAATTAAAAAACTTCTCAGGCTTCAGATGTCAGGAAGCGATGGAAGCAGACAAGATGGAATCTTCTATACACAAGGAGAATATTAAAAAACATTCTCTTAGAATATGCTCATTGCTTACAGTCATGCTAATGTTGTTAATGTTGGTAACTTGTTAAATACAGGAGGTTCCAGACTACAGAAGACACGACTTACATACGACATGTACTCCCAAGGCTTTTTGTATAAGTTTGTTTTTATGTTCTGTTTGTTTAAATTAAAAGGAAGGGCACAACAGTTTCTGTAACGTATTATTACAGTACAAGGGTATTATTATCTTTACAGTATTACACTGTGTTATTATTACCATATATGAGCCATTATAGTATTGTTATTATTATTATTCCTCAGGGATCCGAGTTACACACCAATCCGACCTAAAGACGTTGTCAGGAACGTATCACATAAGCCGGGGACCACCTGTATAACAAAAATGTGCAGTTTTTCCTGACCTAGTCCTTTAAAACTGTGCACACAAATAGTACTAATTTACATGTTTTTGCAATATTTCGTACACCTCCCTCACGACTAGGCACGGCAGGGTTAAACAAAGTGATTAAACACATTTTCTCAGGTATTCCTGTCTTCCGATACGATAAATTGCTCAAACCTTGGCCCTTGACATAAAAATGCTGCTCATTTAATTGCATAACGGAGTCTCATATATTCATTAAACACTCAAGAGTTCAAAGGGCCCATTAGCTATTCAAATTGCAACACTGTCCTCTAGAAAAACATTCAAGGACAAGTTCCATCAGGAAAATGGAGATTTAGCCATTTTCCAATCAGCACTCCAATTGTTTCTCAAACACAAATTGCTCTGATTTAACAATAAAATTAAATGTATCCTCTTAAGGCATCTTTTATATTGTTTTACTATAGCTTTATGGATACATGTATTGCGATATAAAGCAGAAGCAGGCATAGGAGCAACATTAAAAGGAACGCTGTATTTTAGGAAAAAAAACATGTTTGTCATGTAACAGACTAACAACATTAGCAGCTCTGTAAGCCATGTAACATCATTTCTATGGAAAAATCTTACTTTTTGCAGTAATATATATATATATATATATATATATATATATATATATATATATATATATATATATGAATAAATCAAATAGTGGTCCTTTAAAGTCCCAGACTGCAAAGACTTACATTTTCTATCATGCATTAAAAAGAGCACACGTCAAATAACATAAAAATATGACCTTTATGAATAATAAACAGGCAGAATCTGTCTGCATTCCGGGAAAGTGTCTGATATTTTTGCACTCTACCTTTAGACTTTCGGGAAGGACTTTATCAATCATGGATTTAGTACCAAAGTAATAGACACTCACATACTAAGAACCAACAACATTCATAGAGAAACTCCTTGCAACACCTTGAATACAAAAATATAACAGGGTACCACTGCTTGTTACTTCCAACTTGAAACACCGATGAAAGACTCAAAAATCATAATCCCACAATCTTCTCTGCTTTCTTATAAACAATCTCCCAATTTAAAACAGCTTATAAAGAGGTCCTCCCTTAACAGAACCAATGGGAATGGCATTGTACCTACCAGAAAAAAAGAAGTAAAACATGTACACATGCATCAAATGCCTTGACTCCTGACTGCATGTAGGGCCAACAGCACAATCATTAAGACAACATTAAGATGGAAAGATGTTGGAAGATTTGGGGTTATTAATTCATATAAAGAGTTAGCACGCTAAGACATGGCTTAATCCATGACAGGAAATTACTGTAACATTTTCCCACATCATTTTATTTTCTGACTCTGTGGAAACAAAGCTTTGACATCATTCACCAAAGGTAAATAATTAACTTATCACATAGGCCCTAGCCACTGTTAGTCAATTATGTGAAAGTGTTATTGTTATCGTATGTAAACTCTATCTAATGTTCTATTGAGCCTCTCCAGTTTATCTGTACTTTGTAATTTGTCCATTGCTAAATGTTTTCTCTTTTGCCATCCATGCCTAAAAACTGTTCATAAACATAGTTTCCAGCTTTATTTTAGCCCGACAAAGGAGCCGGTTTGTGATGTGACTCTAATCAATTAGCCAATAAAAGGTATTTACTACAGTAAAGAGTAAAAAAATTCTAGAGGGTTAAATTTACTGCAAATATATAAATTATTCCCTAACAACTACTCTAACGGTTTCTTGTTTTTTAAACAGCAACGGTCTCTATTCCACGTAACAGCGAGAAAAGACTCCCTAAATCCCGTGAGGGCTCTTTTTTCTCTAGCTGTGGAACTATTCTATGGCTTCTCTCAAAAAAACACCACAAAGGGTTTCTCATTCCTCTCTATCCCTAAAGTGTGTTCACAGCTTGCTTGTTGGAGACTCTGGGCCTCATTCAATTGCAATTTGGTCAATTGAATCGGGTTCTATATAAGCACACAGCATATTTCTTTAACAGAAGTTTTTAGTTCGTTAACTTCTATCCAAAAGCAAGGTCTTCACTAACTTAAAACTTCTGTAAAAATATACTGTGTGCTTATATAGAGCCCTATTCAATTGGCCAAAATGCAATTGAATAAAGCCCTCTGAGTCTAAATATTAACCCCATGCCACAGAGACCTTAACAGACCTATGTGGCAATGAAAATTACCCCTTAAGACCCCCCAGTGGCACCTATCTTTAATCTCATACCATGGGGTCTGCAAAAGACCCCCATGGATCCTAACACTAACCTCTGTGCCATGGGGGTCATCATGAACACCCATGGCACCCTTCCTACCATCACAGGAATCCATATTGGACCCCCATATAACCCAACCCCCTAATGGGAGTCCATCATTTTTGGGACACCATAGACCCTGTAACTAAACATTGCATAACAAAGCATTACTAAAAATAAAACAATTATAATTAAAAAAATAACTATAACTGCAGAGGGGATAAGTATATTTAGCTATTCTGTGACGCCCTCCAATGTCAATCAATCAGGGAATTCTGAATGGTTAGAAACTGAGCCATGGAAATGTTGAGAAGAGTGACACCAAATACTGGATTCTGATTGAAATATAATTAACATTTTTTTTTATTTATTTTTTTAGAGTGGTGGATTTTATTACTGGAGGCCCATTTCAAAGGGACAGTCTGGTTCCCCAGAGCAGAAAATTGAGGAACAGGGTATCTTTATCATAGTTGGAGGGCCCCTCACCGGATAGATAAGTAAACTTGGATGTTCAATATGGACACCTGTGGTGGTAGGAAGGGTGCCATGGTTAATGTTTGGGCCATGAGGACCCCCATGGAGTAGGTGTTAATGTTATGTGTTATGGGAGTCCATGAGGACGTTCCGTTAAGGACCTCCGTGGCAGAGGTATAACATTTGGTTAATTTTAAATTGCCACGGGGGTCCGATGACAACACCTGTAGGGGTTAATGCTAGGTGCCATTTACAAGGACACACTATCCTGTGAAACTAGAGAGCAGAATCCATAAAGAAGTGAAAATGTATGCCCACAGTAAAGAATAATTGCACATAAAAATTTAAAATGTAAAGGTGGCATGTTATGTCTGGTTTGTACAAATGTTGCCCATTATCAAGTTTAGCTATTCAAAAGACATAAGGAAAAAATTACCACAGTGGCACTTTAATTTACATTTGTTTAGTAAGTCTATTAGCCATCTTTTGTACGCTGTATAGTACACCTTTTATATGACATTACTGATTGTGAAAAAAACATGTTTTTTGTTTTTTTTTATTGTTTTTTGTTTCAGGGGAAAAAATGAAGAATGCTAGACATGGGTGTATGAACTGGGGGGTAAGGGGTGAGGGGGACAAACCCCCCCCCCCCAGATTAAACGAATAGGGGACACACAAAAAAGCAAAATTTAATTTAATAATGCATTACCAGATTTGGTGCAGTATGTCTTTCCCATGAAAGCTTTGAACCATAATTTATGTTATATATATATATATATATATATATATATATATATATATATATATATATATATATATATATATATATTTTTTTTTTTTTATTAAGGGCCAGGGGCATTAAGAATTTAAACAAAAAAATACTGCAGCAAAGGGGTCCCCCAGAGCAGGACCCAGTGCATTTTCCGGGTGCATAGGCGGTAGATTTCCCGTTGATTTCTGTCCTGGGAGTAGAGTTTAAATCCCCCCCCCCTAGATTTTTGGGGGCTCATACACCCATGCCATTGGAGTTCATATTGGAAAGGTTTCATAAAAGAAAAAAAAATCCTAATATTTGAAATGCATGACGTTGGCTGAACAGTTCCTAGTTCTAATTATTCATTTTAATGTAATCTGTTGAATTTTATTTTTAAGCACTTAGTACTTTGCTTATGTGCAAACTCACCATTTCTCAGTAAAACATTTGCAACACTCTAGCGGTTTTTACCATGTCCTTATGAGATGATTTCATGGAGACTTATGTTGATGTTCTGCCATTTTGAGACAACCTTTGGAAATCCAATACCTGTTTGCCAAATATGAATCACTGTGCCTCTTACAGTTGGAGAAAAAAAATCTTTCTATAAATCTTTATATAACTCTGCTTTTTCTGGCAATGAAAAACACAACATCAGTTTGTGCTTTTTATGGAAATCCAATAAAAGAGGAGTCTCATAACTTTGTTAGGTTTCGCTCCCAGTTCTTGTCCACCTCGACTGCAACAGAACACGTTTTAAAGCTCAGACCACAAAGGAAAGATTCATTTGTCATATCAATAAGTGTACACTTTCATTTTGTTTTCTTTCATCTGAAAGAGAAGAGTTTTCCCATCTCATGAGATCTGGATTATAGTTACCAGGTTGCTGCAATGAAAAATTGAGGCAGTGCTACTACTAACAAGGACCTGCTAGATGCATTTTGCACTGGGGTCTGAGAGTACCTGAATGCCCATGAAGTCTTTTATCATTTCAGTCTTCAGTATGAATGGATAAACATTGTGGCTACCACAGTTATGGAAAGTCTTTTCTCATGGCACACATTGTTTCAGACATGACATACAAAACCAAGGCACTGCTGCGAAAAATCTAGCCAAATATAGGACAATTAATATGATTGCCTATTCATACACACAATCTGAGGATCACACAAGGCCAGAGCCAGCAGTGTTAAAATAGCCTTTCAATTTTTAGACAAAGAATAAGAGCTTGATAAATATAGTGTGATTCAGAAATATCAGTTTTGCAATGAAATGCACTTACTGAAGCTGAATGAATACGTTTTCTTTGTAATACACATAGCTATAAATCACTATAGCATTGATTACAGATTTAGTCAATGAATAGCTTTGATTCACCAACAGAATGGCGTTAGAATAGCAGTGCAATGGCTGAACATACGTATATTATGCTATTTTGAGCCTAAGAGTTCCTTCAAAAACATTTTGTGATATTATATTTTTTTTAGTAGAAAAAACATCAGCTAACTATACAAGAACTTTATATTGTATGTGAATTTTAGAGGAGAGGGAGAGGAGAGGGACAGGATGAGGGGAGGGAGAGGGACAGGATGTGGGGAGGAAGAGGGGAGGGAGAGGATGAGGGGAGGGGCAGAAGAGGGAGAGGAGAGGATGAGGGGAGGGAGAAGATGAGTGGAAGTCGTCACCCAGTATATGCTAATGACGTGACGTCACATGCGCGCCACGTCATTAGTATTGGCCGGGTCAAGATGCCGGAAGGAGCAGAGGCCGGAGCAGAAGCTGCACATGGAGGTAAGTGGAGGGGAAAGGGAGAGGGGGAGGTATTTAGAGGGGTAAAGTAAGAAAGTGGGTTTAGAATGAGGAGGGGGATTGAGGATGAGGAGCGGGTGGAGGATGAGGAGGGAGGTTGAGGAGGGGGGTTGAGGAGGGAGGTTGAGGAGGAGGTTGAGGAGGAGGTTGAGGAGGAGGTTGAGGAGGGGTGGTTGAGGAGGGGTGGTTGAGGATGAGGAAGGGGGGGTTGAGGTTCAGGAGGGAGGTTGAGGAGGGGGTTGAGGATGGGGGGGTTGAGGATGAGGATGGGGGTTGAGGTTGAGGAGGGGGGTTGAGGTTGAGGAGGGGGGTTGAGGATGAGGAGGGGGGTTGAGGATGAGGAGGGGGGTTGAGGATGAGGAGGGGGGTTGAGGATGAGGAGGGGGGTTGAGGAGGGAGGTTGAGGTTGAGGATGAGGAGGGAGGATGAGGAGGGGGGTTGAAGAGGGGGGTTGAAGAGGGGGGTTGAGGAGGGAGGATGAGGAGGGGGTTGAGGAAGAGGAGATGGTTGAGGAGGAGGAGGGGGGTTGAGGATGAGGAGGGGGTTGAGGAGGGAGATTGAGGTTGAGGTTGAGTATGAGGAGCAAGGTTGAGGATGAGGAGGGGGGTTGAGAAGGGAGGTTGAGGAGGGGATTGAGGATGAAGAGGGGGTTGAGGATGAGGAGGGGGTTAAGGAGGGAGGCTGAGGAGGGGGTTGAGGGGGGAGGTTGAGAATGAGGAGGGGGTTGAGGAGGGTGATAAGGGAGGGGGGAAGAGACACAGGGAAGGGAGAGGGGGGAAGAGACACAGGGAAGAGAGAGGGGAGAAGAGACACAGGGGAGAGAGAGGAAGGACACAAGAAAAGGGCACACAAGAGGGGGACACAGAGGGACACAAGGGGCAGCACATTTCCCACCCTCGGCTTATATTCGAGTCACTCATTTTTCCCAGTATTTTGTGGTAAAATAGGTGCTTCGGCTTATACTTGGGTCGGCTTATACTCGAGTATATACGTTAATTGCTTGCACCAGAGCTTTTTATGGGCTTTATAACAAAGGGGGTGAATACATACACACATCCCAATTTTCTGTTTTCTATTTCTAAAAAATAGTTTTATGTATATATTTTTCTCATTAGACTATTGTGCTCTGATCCATCACATAAAATTCAGATAAACAAAACATTGAACTTAAGGCTGTAATGTAACAAAATAGCTAAAAAGTCAAGGGGGTGAATACTTTTGCAAGGCACTATAGGTGGCTGACGGGGATTGCAGATTTACTGGTCTCCAGTAAATGTTTATCCCCAGAAATGTCCTTAGAAGCTAAATGTAATAATTTAATCTTGAATCCACACATTTTCCACATTCCGTCCTCTCTGTCCTCCATCACATCATCATCTCTGTCTCAATCCTATAAGCCTACTCTCTTCCTCCATATTCATACTCTCTCTATCCTATCACCCTCTTTATATGTATCTCATACAATCTCCATGCTGTTTCTCCATTATCTGTTTTGCTACGTGCCATAAAATGTAAAATTCTGTATGAAATCCTATCTCCTTTTCTAACTAAATTTCTTTCTCTTTAGTTTCTCCTCTCTATTTTTGCCATATCTACCCTTTCATATGCTACATCTTTTCTCTTCCACTTGTCTTGCGTCACAACCTTTCTTCTATTTCCAATTGCCTCCTAAACACCACCTTTTTCCACCCTCCTTTCTTTATCTTCTCAACCACCTTGTTCTCTAATGCTCTTTCCGTCTCCTCAGTGTCCTTAATTCCTATACCCCTCTTTTCCATTAATCTGTATTCCTCATCACCTTTCAAGTTTTTTCCTCCCTCACGGTTTCTTCTCCCCCTTTTTCCTCCCTTATATTGTTTCTATCTCTCCTTCGTCCCTCTCTTCCTCTTCTGTATATTTTTTTTTTCACCCGTCTGTCTCTTGACACTGTTTATCCCATAATCTATCATGCTTCTTTATCTTCTCTAACAAAATCCTCTACATGCTTTTATTCTAGTATAATCTCCATATCTCCAAAATACTTATCTATTTTGCTTTCCTCCTGCCTCGCAAGACAATGAAAAGTATTAGATCATTTATTGCTGACAGACTGAACTTTTAAAATCTTTAAATGTATTTGATCAATAACTAATATCAAAATGAACATTACAGCCCCTGCCCAGGTGGATGAAAAACTCTATCTTCAAGCTAGTTTTATACTGAAGGTCAACATAGAACACACTAAAAACAACTGTATTTAATATTGTTAACAAAATAAAACATAAAAGGAAATATTAGGGAGAGGGATAAGAAAATGGATATATGTCCCACTTGATACATTAAATAAGTTACTTTTTATAGCTTCTTTTTAATAAGATCTAATCACAACTTTGTAAATAAACTTGCTGCTACAAAATTATAGAGCCTCTGCTATTTTTTTGGTTGCTCAATACTTAATTCAGAAACATTTGGACCACATAACAGTAAAGGTCTCCTAAAAGTATGTTGACATACCGTTAGAATTTTTGAAATATGTGCTTTTTTCACTTTAGAAATTAGATAAAATAAATTCTATGTTTGCATGTCATGAGCAAACGAAGAATAAAAACAAATAACCCTGAACAAATCCATCTGTGCAGAGTATGGAGTGCTGGAATCATCTAAACACATCAGTTCCATACCATGTCCAGGGGGGGGAAATAATATCAATCACTGTCTTCACCGTGTGGCTCAACTTTCTGTTTTCCCTCATGATTTCACTCAGCCAGTAGGCAGGAAAAACTTTGTATGCAAACAGACTTTAGATTTTTAGCTGTAATTCGTGTAATTTAAAAAAATAATTGTTTTAACACACAATCTTGTGCTCTTTCACATCATGAAGAGCACTCACAGTGAGGTAAATGGCCCTTTAATGGTCTTGTCTAAGGTCAAAGTAAATCTCCTTAGCTATGTTAATCACCCATCCCGGAAACACTGTGAGAAATTATATTGCGATATTGTATTCGTATGTCTTTTTTATAATACACCATGAAGGGTAACATTCAAAGGGTTAATGCAGATCAGGAAAACCACGTTAACGAGGAACAAATGCTCTAAATGTATTGATGTATTGTCTATATATACTGTATATAATATATCAACACAAAATACACACATTTTTATATATTGACTAAAAATTAAATTGTCACATCTATAAAAAAATATATATATATATATATATATATATATATATATATATATAAAATTGTGTGTATAAATATAATGGTTCCACAGTTACGGCACTTGTTCTTACTCATTATAATAATCATGAAGTTCTCATTTTCTATTGGTTTCTAGAGCGGTTTGCATCCGTAAATCTTGGTTTGAGTACTCTTTACACTGAAATTTCTTGTGCATGAGGCAGGATTAACGGATGTTGACTGAGTGCTGTAATATTATGAGTGAAAAGATTAACATAACCATGTAACATAGGGAGAAAAAGCTCCCTGAGCCGACATACTGGTAATTTGTTATACTGTAAATTACACCGCTCGATTAGCACGGGGGCATAAGATTGCTGTCTGTCCTGATCTTTGTCTTTTTAACTTTGAGCAGCAGGCATGTTTTTGCACTCTCTTCTTTTACCCTTATCAATAGGCCCTTTAGTTCCCCACTTTCAGCTGTCAGAGTAGTATTAGCATATCTGAGGTTGTTAATATTTCTCCTAGCAATTTTA
This sequence comes from Discoglossus pictus, assembly GCA_027410445.1. NCBI lineage: Eukaryota > Metazoa > Chordata > Amphibia > Anura > Alytidae > Discoglossus > Discoglossus pictus. Next base: position 113,768,593 of record CM050164.1, read on the forward strand.
ATTCCAGCTTTGGATTCATCCATCCGAGCCTTACGCATGAGGTATTCCACATATAAATGTAATAAATATACAACCTTGTCCCATGTCTTTCCCGATCTTGAACCATTCTGTTGTTCCATGTTCAGTTCTGACCTTGGCTTCTTGGTCCACATACATATCATGTCATTCTCAGAAAGCGGATGAGGTGGTCTGGCACTCCCATTTTTTTAAGAATTTGCCACATGTTGTTGTGATCCACACAGTGAAAAACTAGAGATAATTACTGTTATTTGTTATCATTTTAACTAAGTGGGATACTGCTGCACAGAAAGGGAATAAACATTAACTTTTTTTCCTGCAGAGTATAGAAGGGAAATGGAGGGCACTTCATACAAAAGCAGGCTGCCCAATGGTTCTTTTAATGAGATGATTGACATACAGGACATGTCAGGAAGAACAGCCTCTATCCATAATGTCACAGGTCCCCTGTGCAGGCACTTACTGCCAGCCAAAAGACTTCTCATAGACTTGAATGGGGGAACACCCTGCAACCTGTTTGGTTGCAGTAATGAAGCAGGACTGAGTCCCTCTGTCTCTTACATGAAGCAGGCAGTGTATATATATATATATATATATATATATATATATATATATATATATATATATATATACACACACACACATATATATATATATATATATATATATATATACACACACACACACACATATATATATATATATATATATATATATATATATATATATATATCCAGATTTTATTGCATTTAATTCCTCAGTGAAAAGTGTGTGTATTTCAAAAATACAAAAGTATTCTTTTAGAAGATATTTAGCATGATGCGGTCCAAATTGTGCTGGCTTAACTTATATAAGTGAGGTTTATCCCACTTTACCTACTTTTTATTGTCTTTTATAAAACCTAATACATTTGAAGTGTTTCCACGGATTTGTATACCTAAAAATATAGACATTATTTTATCATACACTATATTGTAAATAATTCGGATGTTAATTTTATATTATCCTGCTTGAGTCACTCAACTCTGATACATTTTTTTCTCCTTTCACAGCATCTGCTATTTGCTGCTGCTGTGCCATAAATCCAATATTCTTATTTGATATTGTACAGAAGTGACCTTTTCTCTGCTGCCTGTGTTTCAAACATTAGTATGACTCTCTTTATTTTCTACTGTATATCTTATGCTTTTACAATTCACTTATTTAAGCCTGTTTTTAAGCTTCATTGTACTACTTGCTATGTATCCACAATGGGTAAGCTATATAGGTTGCCCCGCTACTTCAAATCATTTATTGAAGCTGGTTTGGGAATCTAATGGTTCCATTCACTGTCGATGTACAACAGGTAAGCTCAGTTTGAGCGTATAGGGAAGCCTACACTGGGTTGCTGGAAAGGGGGTTATAAGAAAGCATAAGAAGAAGGAACATTTCAGATGGGGCCAGTAAAGGTAAGGACCTCACGCAGGGCAAGTTTAGTTGTTAGCAATGCCTGTTGGATACAAACTCTCTCACCTGTCTTCACTCAGTGTTAAACTTAAATCATGACCTGTCTGGGTGTCCATGAGAAGAGGATGGGGATTTACTGCCCAAAAAGGCTGAACTAGGAAGACTTTGATGCAAAATAATATTAAGTACTTGCAACTTCTCCTTATATAGATACTAGCGAATTGCCCGTCAAAAAATGACGGCAATGAAATTGTAAGGTAGCTAATGCTGTTTGGTGTATAATAATGAAATACGTAATAAATTACTAAATGAATATACTGTACCTATTTTGAAGCATTGTGCTGAAGAGCTGGCAATCTGTGTTGATGTTGCTGCAGCATTAGTGGTGTGGAGCTGCTGTGTAAGCATGCTGAATGTGTGCACTGTGTGGTATGAATATCCGTAGGTCGTTTGTTGCGTTTTGCGAGTTTGTTGTGGTGTTTTGCGAGTTTGTTGTGGTGTTTTGCGAGTTTAGAGTGCTGTAGCCTCGTTTTCGTTTTGTTCGGCGGCCATTTTTTCTCTCGCTTAGATTTTTTTTTGTCTCTAAACTGTTTTATTTCGAGTAAAATCGAGGTGTAAGTTGTATTTTTGAGGTCCTGGGTGCTCCCTCTTGGTGTAGGTAAGGTTTTTATGTATGTGCTGTGTGTATGTATTGTGTTTTACATTTTGTAATGTTCGCGAGTTGCGTCCGAGTGTTGCGAGGCCGTAATGTGTGTGAACGTTTGTCGTATGTTGTTTGCGAGTGTCGTAATGTGTGTGTCGTGCTGTTTGGTTTGCGACGTGAAGTTTGCGAGGGTAGCAGTTGCTGGCATGGAGCCAATCATTTCCTGTCTGTCATTTCATATTTTAAAGAGTCTCAGGGCTACCACTGTTGGTTCTAAGACATATTATGTCATTTAAGAATGGTAATACAAGAGTGATATAAATAAATATGGAAACACTAATAAATAAATCATTTGTATCTAAGAAGTAACATCTTCCAGATTGCAATAGAAGTTTTGTTGGTCTGCTTTGGATCTAATTTTTGTATATATTAAAAAATCAGCCCAGCACTTATCTTATATAATATATATGTATTTTATTTTTTATTATTAAATTGTCAACATATTCCATAGAGCTATACAGGGGTTAAGTACAAGGCAAAAATAATTTTAAAGATTGCAAAAGAATGAACGACCCTGTCTTTGAGCTTAAAATCAAATATACAAGTTTCCCTGAACCACCTTACAAGATTGAAAACTCACAAACTTATTATCTAACGTTACATTATTATGTCTCTCAGTTTCATCAACCTACATAACAACTCCTTGTATTCATTTATTCTGTTATATTCTAAAAAGATTTGGTCCATTATTAATAATTCATAAGCATAGTTAATATGGGGCTTCAACCAACCAAGGTTGTACAGAAACACCTTTTATGCAGCCTTTATTTTAATTATTATTGCCACATACTCATTTTAAAAAATTCAATCTTTATTTGTACATTTAAAACGTTGTTAAAAATGCAACAATTAAAAAAATCATGTTAAACCCAAGGTGTTTAATCCTTTGGGATTTTTGACGTCCAGCAAATTATTAGAGGTTTATTTAAGTTTTATTTTTGTTGTTATTATATTCTTTGCTTTGATCACAGCTTTTTTATTTAATTACTTTATTATGCTCAAGTCAATAAAAGATTTGGTTTTTCAATTCAATTGTATTTGTGTATTTTTGGTTATGTTTCCTTAGTCAAATCCTTATCAGGTACCCTGGATTTTAATTTACATAAGATTATTTTTTTTACATAAGATTAAGATAAGGTTTTATAATTCTTTTGTCTGTTGTATAGTTTTGTTTATTCATACAGCACTTCACTGGAGTATATGTTTTAAGTGCCTTTGCATTTCTTTTGTGTAAAAAAAATAAATAAAAGCATAATTAAAGCAAAAAAACTGAAGAAAAAGGGGATCACAACCTCCTTCTGAAAAACAATATAGACAGAAGCATTTAGGAAATATATAGTTTAAGAAACAGCATAATCAGGAGTGTATACATTTTTTAAAAATAGCACAGTATTAGCACTATAAATGAATAAGGTAAAGTAGTGACTGTGACAGACTAACAGTCACGAGGTAAAGGGGTAATGTAAGAAGAAATAAGCACTAAGTCAAATAGCACAAGCACTTTAAGATAAGAATTTTTGAATAACACAACTTGAATTATAATGCACTTTAAGAAATAGAATTCCGAATTAACATAAATAAACAGGACAAAAGATTAACACAAAAGAAATGCAAAGGGACTTAAAACATATACTCCAGTGAAGTGCTGTATGAATAAACAAAACTATACAGCAGACAAAAGGATTATAAAACCTTATCTTAATCTTATGTAAAAAAAATAATCTTATGTAAATTAAAATCCAGGGTACCTGATAAGGATTTGACTAAGGAAACATAACCAAAAATACACAAATACAATTGAATTGAAAAACCAAATCTTTTATTGACTCGAGCATAATAAAGTAATTAAATAAAAAAGCTGTGATCAAAGCAAAGAATATAATAACAACAAAAATAAAACTTAAATAAACATCTAATAATTTGCTGGACGTCAAAAAACCCAAAGGATTAAACACCTAGGGCCTCATTCTATTATCGGCCGTAAATCGGCCGTAAGGCTGCGATTCCTTGCGGGGGTTCAGTTAACTCGCGATTCTATTATACGGCCCCGCAAGGATCTTATCTTACGGCCGGCCGCATATCTTGGAACCGGCCGTAAGCTGTGAAATATAAAAACTCAAAAATAAATTCAAGCCTGCACTGTACAGCTCTGTAAATGCTAGGGATCATATTGGGGGACATGAGGATTAAAAGAAACCCACTCTCAAGCTTGCACATCTGCCCAAACCCGAGTTCAAATTAACTGTTTATTTTCCGGCTGCGGCGTGGGTGTGTCTGAGGTGCTCCAAGCACTCTGGACTTTTTACATGGATATTTTACGGATATTAAAAATAAAATATTTTACGGATTTGAGTACAGGATAATTATGTGCTATTTTTTCTAACACCTAAAATCCCTTTATAGTCTTCTCAAAGTGCAGGATGGCTTTATTTGAGCTATTTTATGTGCTTAATTGGTGCTAGCGAGACCTCTTTCCTGCAAGTAAGCTGCCGCTCGCTTTTAGCCTTGCAGAGAGGTTTCCCGGAGCAATTGAATTGCAAATCTCTTGCGGCCGTTTTAGATCAAAGGCTTTCCTCCGGCGCGAGCGGCCGCAAGAGATAGCAAGGCACCGGCCGCAAGCCTGCCGGAATCCCCGGCCGTAAGGGAATAGAATAGTAGAATAGCTTGCGGCCGGTCCTTGCGGCCCCGCAACGGCTGCGGCCGCTAATAGAATGAGGCCCCTTGGGTTTAACATGATTTTTTTAATCGTTGCATTTTTAACAACATTTTAAATGTACAAATAAAGATTGAATTTTTTAAAATTAGTATGTGGCAATAATAATTAAAATAAAGGCTGCATAAAAGGTGTTTCTGTACAACCTTGGTTGGTTGTTCAAGGATTCCTAAATAGGATGCACAGGACAATATTTTGTTATGCAGTTAAGTAATAACACCTAGGCCTAAAAAATAAACTAAGATCATTTTTTTGAGTATTATAAATATGGGGCTTCAGACTTACACAGACATAATTCCTTTAGCAAACAGTATAAAATATCTACTGATGCATGTTAATAAGAAGTATTCATATGTGTTTTATTAAACAGAGGAAATTATATTCAAGTAGCGACTTGCCCGTCAAAAATGACGGGGCAATAAAATTGTAAGGCAGGTAATGCTGTTTGGGCCAGACATTATTTTTCTTGGTGGTCCGAGATCCTTTGGAGCTTATTGCGAGCCTCGCGCTGAGCGCTTTCGGTGCTCATTGCGAGGCTGTTGGTTGTTCTATTTTTTTTGTGATAGGCGCTTTTGCTGTTTGTTTGGTTGGCGGTGATCTGCTTTTTGTGCTGTGTATATGTATTTTTGTATGCTAATTAAATAATTAATAAATTAATAAATGAATATACTTTACCTATTTGTAAGTAATATATGGAGGAAGCATTGTGCTGAAGAGCTGGCAATCTGTTTTCATGTTCCTGCAGCATACAATGTAGGTTTGCACTGTTGTGGAGCAGAAGTGTAAGTGTCAACAATGTGTGCAGTGTGTAGTGTAATAGGCTGCGTGCGCGAGGGAAAGCCATTAGGGTAGCTGTGTACTTCCGCATTGTGTAAGTTAGTGTTGTAAAATGGCGGCGAATGTTTATGTGGTACGCGTCTGTGGATGATGTAGCGTCCTTGGTAAGAGTGTATCTTGTACCTCATACAGTTTTTATGAAAAGCCGTACGTGCTTGGTGGTGTTTTGCGTCTTTAATGTGCTGTAGCCTCGTTTTCGTTTTTTCCAGCCGCCATTTTTTCTCTCGCTTAGGTGTAACTTCACTTGCAGAGGTCCTGGGTGCCCTACTTGCTGTGGGTAAGCTTTTTATGTATTTTTTGTGTGTATTTATTGTGTTTTTAATGTTTTTTCAGATGCGCGTGGTTCGGCTGTTATGGTCGTATTTTTTTATGCTATATCCATAAATTTTCCGTTCTAAGTCCTGCAGTCCGTATATAGTGATTGTGTGTTAGATCTATTTTGGTAAAGTGACGCTTGTGTGGGTGTTTGTAACCGCGTATGAGGTGCCGTAGAGCCTCCACCTCCGTAAATGCGGCCCCTCGCATTTGCGGACCAAACTGCGCCCCTTGCTTCACGAGGGATGCAGTTCTTGCGAGCTCCCAAAGCGTGACGACGATTCGTAGTTTGACAACTATTATATGTGATTGCAAAACATTCTGCTTTGTGGTCATAATACATTAGAACAGCAGAGGGGGAATTCATTTACCAAATTACCTTCTATCTGTTTTCTCTTGTATTGTATTCTGTTCAAACAAATTGCAAAGTTCATTGATATTTGGCAAACTAATTTCCCTTTGTATGTAAAAAAATTAATTTGGTGCTTATAAAACAAATATACATAACGGAGAAAAGTATAGCCTAAATAATAATTATAATTGTATTATTATTATTATTATTACATTTCCCTTCATATATTACATTTTCCGTTTAGAGATGGACTGTACTGGACATTGATTATCTTTTTTCAATATACTGATGAGATGGTCTCAGATGTTACGATTTTAGTTTAATCTAGCAGCTAGAATTAAATGTATAATAAAAACAGCACCAGTATTTTTTCCAATGTAATCAGTTTTCCAATGTAATCAATGTTAACTTGGGATTGGGTTGTTTTTTAACACAGTAACTAAAGGGAACAATGAAGTACAGAGTGTGCTCCTCTCTAATGCTTTAAGAAGTGAAAATCATGGGCTTCATAGAAAAAGGACAGGTCAAAGAGTGCACATTATAAATAGTGTGGTAATAAAAGGGAATAAAAAATGTGGAATATGTGTAGTGAGGTTTCTGAAAAATAAGTACAATGACAAAGGGAGAATAAAATATCAAAATAAGCAGATGTATAGGAAAGGAAATATAATACAAATGTAATACTTGTAAATTATTCAGAAAAAACATAAAATGTGTGTTCTAGGATTTATGCCAATGATAAATCCTCATTCTCAACCCCCCTCCTCAACCTCAACCCCCATCCTCAACCCCCCTCCTCTACCTCAACCCCCATCTTCAACCCCCCTCCTCATCCTAAACCCCCTTCCTCAACCTCTCTCCTCAACCTCAACCCCCCTCCTCAACCTCAACCCCCCTCCTCAACCTCAACCCCCGCATCCTCAACCCCCGCATCCTCAACCCCCCATCCCAATCCTAAACCCCCCTCCTCAACCCCCCTCCTCAACCTCAACCCCCCATCCTCATCCTCAACCACCCATCCTCCACCTCCCCATCCTCAACCCCCACTACTCATCCTCAACACCCCCATCCTTCTCCTCAACCCCCATCCTCAACCACCCCTCCTCAGCCCCACTCCTCAACCCCACCCCCTAAACCTCAACCCCACCCCTCCATCATCCTCAACCCACCCTCCTCATCCTAAACCCACCCTCCTCATCCTAAACCCACCCTCCTCACTTTACCCCTCTAAATACCTCCCCCTTTCCTTTTCCCCTCACTTACCTAAATCTGCAGCTGCTCCTCCGCTCCTCCCGGCTCCGTCTTGACCCGGCCAATGCTAATGACGTGGCACGCATGTGACATCACGTCATTAGCATATGCCGGGTCCCGACGCAGATGGAAGGAGCGCGGAGGAGCAGCTGCAGATGGAGGTAAGTGAGGGGAAAGGGGAGGTATTTAGAGGGGTAAAGTGAGGAGGAGGGTTGAGGATGAGAAGGGGGGTTGAGGATGAGAAGGGGGGTTGAGGATGAGGATGGGGGGTTGAGGATGAGGATGGGGGGTTGATAATGATAAGGGAGAGGGAGGGAAAGAGCCATGGTGGGGAAAGAGACACGGTGGCTGTTAGAGAGACACGGGGGGAGGGGAAAGAGTGACTCTATTATAAGCTGAGGGGTCCCTTTTCAGCCTTAAAAAAAGGGCTGAAAACCTTGGCTTATACTCGAGTATATACGGTTATTAGATTGCTCTGCCCCATCCCCAGAGAAGGGCCCTGGTGCACTGCATGTATTAACACACAAGAAAGAAAAAAATCCATTACTGCTCTTGGATTTAGTCATCACAAGTAATATTGATATAATATCAAATGTAAAAATAGGGGAACCCTTGGGGAACAGTGATCACAACACAGTCTCATTTGAGATTGAATACAAAAAACAGAGTTGTAAGGGGCCAAAAAAAACTCTAAATTTTAAAAGGGCTAACTTTAATGGGCTACGGGCAGCAATACAACATATAGACTGGGACAAAGAACTTACAGGGAAAAATACTGAAAATAAATGGACAACATTCAAATCCTTACTAAGTAAACAAACATACTCATCAGCATGTACCATGTGGAAATAAAATGAATAGGAGTAAATCACATCCCATGTGGCTTAACAATGACTTAACAATGAGGAAAAAGAAATATGCATTTAAATTATACAAGAAGAAGGGAACAGAGGCAGCTTTATGTGACTATAAGGAAATCAACAAGGCTTGCAAAAGGGCTATTAGACTGGCTAAAATAGAAAATGAGAAGTCAGTTGCATATATATATATTTTTTAAATATATTAATGGGAAGAAGGCCAGGAAGGAATCGATAGGACCATTACAATGTGACACAGGCCATCTGATAATTAGTGACCAGGAAAAGGCAGATGAGCTAAATAGGTTCTTTTCGTCGGTTTACACAAGGGAGGTACCAGTGGTTGGGACACCGCAACATAATGGGGCTACACTACCTTTACTAAATAATTGGTTAACGCAGGAAGAAATACAAAAGAGGTTGGAGAAAATAAATGTTAATAAAGCCCCAGGTCCTGATGGAATACATCCAAGGGTACTGAGGGAGCTGGGTTCTGTAATAGCCAAACCATTATATATAATCTTTCAAGACTCACTCACTACAGGGTCTCTACCAGATGACTGGAGAAAAGCAGAGGTGATACCTATATTTAAGGAGGGATCTAGAGCAAATCCGGGGAATTATAGACCAGTGAGCCTCACTTCTGTAGTTGGGAAGCTTTTAGAAGGGTTAATAAGGGACAGAATACAAGAATATGTCTATTTGAACAGGATCATAGGTAGCAGTCAACATGGATTTATGAAGGAAAGGTCGTGTCAGACCAATCTAATTAGTTTTTATGAGGAGGTTAGTAGGAACTTGGATCAGGGCAACTCAGTGGATGTAGTCTTTTTAGATTTTTCAAAGGCATTTGATACAGTGCCACATGGAAGACTAGTGAGCAAACTAAGAAATACAGGAATTGCAGTAAATATCTGCTCATGGATCGAGAGCTGGCTAAAAGACAGGAAGCAAAGGGTTGTTGTAAATGGAACATACTCCGATTGGTCTAATGTGATAAGTGGGGTTCCTCAAGCTTCAGTATTAGGTCCTCTCCTTTTTAACATATTTATTAATGACATTGAAGTAGGACTCAAATGTAGTGTCTCCATTTTTGCTGATGACACTAAGTTGTGCAAGGTAATAATATCAGATAATGATGTACTTTCCCTACAAAAGGATTTGCATAAATTAGAGAAATGGGCGGCTAAATGGCAGATGAGATTTAATACAAATAAATGTAAGGTTATGCATTTGGGAAGGAACAATAGCCAAGCAATCTATAATCTTAATGGAGCAAATCTAGGGGTATCAGATATTGAAAGGGATTTGGGAGTACTAGTGGACAACCACCTAGGGAACAGCGCTCAAAGCCAAGCAGCGGCTGCAAAGGCAAATAAAATATTAGCATGTATTAGGAAGGGTATAGAAGCCAGGGAAGAAGATATAATTCTGCCACTATACAAATCTCTAGTACGCCCTCATTTGGAATATGGAGTACAATTTTGGGCACCACCTCATAAAAAAGACATTTTAGAGCTGGAAAAAGTACAGAGAAGGGCTACAAAACTAATAAGGGGAATGGAGGGGCTAAGTTATGAAGAAACACTAACAAAATTAAACTTATTTTCGCTAGAAAAAAGGCGTCCAAGAGGAGATATGATTACGTTATATAAATACATCCAGGGTCAATATAAGGCTTGTCAAGTGAACTTTTTGTAGCAAGAGATTTTCAACTGACAAGAGGACATCCTTTGAGGTTAGAGGAAAAAAGATTTCACCTTAAACAAAGAAAAGGGTTCTTCACAGTTAGGGTGGTTAAACTGTGGAATTCTCTACCAAAGGAGGTGGTGACAGCGAATTCGATAGACAACTTCAAAAAGTGGTTATATATATTTTTGATTAAAGAGGGCATTTAAGGCTATCCTAGATAACTAGCAAGGAATATTGATCCAGGGAGAAATTTGATCGCCAGTTTCTGGGGTCAGGAAGGAATTTTGCTTTTTTTTCCCCTTATGAGACAATTGGCAAAGTTTCAATGTTTTTTTTTTTTCTGTTTGCCTTCCTCTGGATCAATTAACAATTAACAATAATAATAAATAGTCCACATTAAAAAGATCAATAGAGATCTAAAAAGGTTGAACTTGATGGACTAACTCTTTATTCATCCTCCAATACTATACTATTAATAATTATTTAATTAATAATTTAATTAATAAGTAATCCGCATATTGCAGATCAGAGGAGATCTTAACAGGTTGAACTTGATGGACTGAAAGTATTTTTTCAACCTTAATTACTATGTAACTATGTAACTATGCTACTGAAAGGTCTGGTAGTTGTAGTTGCCTTATTCTTATCATGCAGATAAAAACATCCTGTACAATCAAAGCCATCTCTCCCCTCGGGAAGCTGATTAATAAAAACTAACATGGTCGATCCCACAGCAGCATACATGCATATAAAAGGCAAAATATCAATGGCTGTATCATTTTATTTGCATTTTGCATCTTTAAGTATAGTTCTTCAAAATGATATTTTAGATATATGACCAAAGTGATATTTTCAGTATAACAGTCAATGAGCAAGAACATTGCTATGCCCTGCGAATTTGTGATACTTGCAAAAAAAATGTAGATAAATGAATCATAAATAAAAAGGAGTGAAATAAAACCTCTCTCACTGAATATGGCCTCAGGCTGTGTAGAAACGGCTGTTGCACAGAGCCAGTTATGGATTTTTATATTTGAGAGATAAGGCTTATTTGTCAACTAGGTCAAAAGAAATGTTTGAAAGATGCTTTGATTTATTGTAAAACCTGAATGAGCATCACTTTAGGCGAGAGCTGTGTGAAATCAATAGTCATTTTGGTTAATAGTAAATAATTGACATAGACATTGATGGAAAATGTGGGCTATTTGGAGAAACTATAAAAAAACACATTAGGTTTAGATATGCAAACTCATGGACATTGTATTACTGCCTGCTTTACCACATACTAATCTTACTGATGACACATTTGAAATTGATATTTCAATAATGTCACTAAAAGAGATGTCATTACTCATATTTACGGTCATGAAAACTCCCAAAAGATTTTAGTTCAACAACGGCAAAAGGTATTGACAGATACACAGACTATAAACAAAAATGTGATAAGTCCCAGTAGGACAAAACAGTGCTGTCTGTAGGTAGGTTAGCTACATCATGCCCATCCATTTGATACTATGCCTAAAATATGTATTATAAAACGGCTGGTATATGATGTAATCATAGCCATGTAATTTTGGTGTACATAGAGGGGAGCCATTTGTGCCAAAGTGTAAAGTGTTGGAGATCTTAAATCTTTGTACATTTGACCCACAGGTTAATATTCTAGAAATAGAGACATTCTTCAAGAGTACTCCAAAATAACATAATTTATATTATTGTGTTGCAGCAAGCCTCAGACACTAACAGCCTTATTAAATTGCAATTTGGCCAATTGAATAGGGCTCTATATAAGCGCAGAGCATATTTTTTTACAGATGTTTTTACTTAGTGAACTTCTATCCAAAAGCAAGGTCTTCACGAACTAAAAACTTCTGTAAAAATGTTTGCTCTGTTCTTATATAGAGCCCTATTCAATTAGCCAAATTGCAATATAATAATGCTGAGAATTTCTACATGGTGCAGGGAGGTTGGCCACTGGAGAATAAATAGTCTATACATATTACCCAATTTACAGATGACCAGTAATTAAAGGCATATTTAAGTTTCCTGTATTATGAATGCATCTGATAGAGGAGAATCAGTAGTGTATGAAAAAAAAATATTTGCATGAAAAAATACCAAAATTAACATTATTACACTTACCATAAAGTTTGCTGAATCTCTTGAGTTTCCAAGGAGGTGATTTTGAGTTAACACTCCCAGAAATCCCTGCTAAAATTGGCATAACATTAATAATTAGTTTTGGCCAATCAAAGACTGCAAATACATTGTGTCAATCATGATGGCAGTTTGTGTAGCAAGGAATCATGGGATATTTAGTCCCCTGCACAAGGAAGCAAGGAGGAGTTCAGATATTGTTCTGTGGATCACTGCAATGTGCTGATGTTGGCTTGAAGGTTAGTAAAGGGTTAAAATTCCTACCCAAATGAATTGTTTATATTGGTAGGTATACTGCGCCTATGTAAGCAGCTCTGGAAATGTGGAAAACAATTTTCATTTTTAAATAAAATAAATCTGTATGTGTATAGAATGTCAGCATGTGTTAGATTAGAAAAAAATAAAAACAGGGAAACTTAGATATACCATTAGGAACAGGCTCCCAATGCTTTTTGTTTGAGTTTGGTGCTTCTTTGAATTAAAAGAAAGAGCAGAATAGTTTCTGTAACCTATTATTACGGTACAGGGGTATTATTATTATAATATTACACTATATTATCATTACGACATATGAGCTAATTTATTATTATTCATCAAGGATCTGAGTTACATACAAATCCAGTTTAAAGACGTTCTCAGGAACAGATCTTATCCTTAACCTTGCTGTATAAATGCTTGTAAAATAAAAAAAGTGAATTTGTGAGTGCTCTATTTGATCATTCAGATCAGCATTGATTCCACAAAAATTAAAGTATACTGTTTCCACACAACTGAATGAAGATTTTTAACAATTTGGGTAGAAATTCTGTATATAGCATTATAAAATAAGATAAATAAAAGTAAATTTTTATCTTTTTTTATTGTATACTTTCCCTGCCTTTGGAAGTGCTCAATTAAAATTTGGTCCTTTGCTCTTGTTTTGTTTGATAATTAGATCAGCACTGATAAATTCAATGGTAATTTCAGTACTTCATACCTATATAACCAATTAAGCCAGATTGCAGCTATGTTTATGTTATTCCTGGAATACTCCATTCAAATCAATATAGCGCCCATCTGGTTCCTTGGATTTCCTTCACAACTACTTTTTGTCTCCTTGATCCATCAAAACACTTTCTTATTACTTGGTAATGTATGGCTTGCTTAGTATGCTAACTACCTTATGACACCAAGTGATTTATTTTGCTTTCACAAGACAAAACAAGAGGAAAAATCAAACACAAAAAGTAGAACAGCTTTTAAGGTATGTCAAATCCATTAGCAATGATTGATTTTGTAAGGAGAAAAACAAATTAGCCTTTGTCACTCCAATATATTCTACATTTAGATTTCAGTCTTGGAAATAAATAAGTAAAACTGGCAAAGCGTTTTACTCGCTTTAATTGTTTTACCAGTTGGATTTCAAAGATGCTTAAGACAAATGTAAGTAGGAAGTTGAATGCTCTTTATAATATTTTGGTATGTGATTTATTTTTTGTATAGATGGACATTTGGAGGTAAACAAATATATAAATGAATGTCTGTGCTTATGTTTGATGCCTACCTTTCTTTCTCCCTCCCTGCCTGCCTCCTCTCTCTATTTCTCTGTCCCTCCATCTCTGTGCCACTCTGTCTCCCTCCCACTCTGCCTCCCTCCCACTCTGCCTCCCTCCCACTCTGCCTCCCTCCCACTCTGCCTCCCTCCCACTCTGCCTCCCTCCCACTCTGCCTCCCTCCCACTCTGCCTCCCTCCCACTCTGCCTCCCTCCCACTCTGCCTCCCTCTCTATCTTTCTCTCTCTCCCCCTCCCTCTCCCCTTTCCTATCTCTCTGCCTCCGCCCACCTACCTCCCTCCCCTTTTCTCTCCCCTTTTCTCTCTCCCTCGCCTTGTCTCATTGTCTTCTCTCCCTTTCTTTGTCTCCTCAGTAGAGTGGCAAACCTATGCACATATGGCACAAAAACCCAAATGTAGAGTATATATTTAATGGTATTTTTTGTCCACTATAGAAGAGGAATGGGAATTGGGAGTTATTATCCTCCATGATTTACAAACCGGCAGTAATCTCATGTACCCTCTGTAATGTAAGGTCTTTTTGAGCAACTCACTTACACTCACGACCTATTTACTTCCAACTCCCTCAATTTCATAGCTATCCCTTAAACTTAACTCGCCCCATCTGATACTGCCTCCCCTGCTGCGCTATCAGATGGTGGCCTTCACGTCAGTCACACTCCCAGAACCCGTGAATAAGGTGGAGGTGTAGGGGTGTTACTTTCTTCAAGCTGCACATTTAAATGCATTCCCCCAGTTCCCTCACTCCAATTTTCATCTTTTGAAGTTCACACTAGCTGCCAGTTTTCACCTATCTCTCTATTTGTTGCTGTTATCTGTCACCTTACCTGAACCACCCTCTCAGTTTCTCTATCATTTTGACACCTGCCTCCTTCATTTTCTCTCCTCCAACATTCGTTCACTTGCCCTTGACAATTGCAACATTGTCACTGACACTCCCACCTCCCCAGCAACTGCTAAAATTCTTTCAAGTACCTCTTCCCTCAGCCTCTCACAACAGACAAATTCCCACGTGATGGACACTATCTTGACTTTATTTTTACTAAAAGGTTTGAGAAGTTTTTGGGCTAGTGGATGCCAATTAGTAGCCTCCCACTTAGATTTACAGATACTTCCAATTTCTTAGTTCCGATGGACTACAATGGTCGTATATTATTCAGTGTATATTCTATATATATCTTGGGGCTGCTCTCCTTTATTTGATACTGTTCACAAACGTATCAAGTATGCTGATAAACGAAAAGAAAGGGGGGGGGGGGGGGTAGGAGAAAGCGCACCACTATCTAGCAGATTATTCAAAAGGTAAGCTATTGTGTACACAATATATGCAACTAGAATGATTGAACTCTCACCTTGAATACCCTAAAAAAATATGAGGTATATAAAAGCATTGGTGAGATTGTTCTTGACGATCTCTGGTGGTATGGTCATCCACTATTGTTTTTAGATGTGGACAAAAGTAATGAAGTAAATAATAATGGTGATTCGTGGAAATAGATCATACAAAGTCCAATAGATTTAAAGAAGGACTTTATTATACACAATACTATTCCACATAAACAATTTAAAAAAAAATTGAAATAAAAAATCACTATTACGAGTAATGATAAACTTGTGGCAGCAGTAGTACACACAAGCTAGTGTTGTTGCCTGGTGCAAAAATCCCAGTTTTATTGTAATGATAGGATAAACACGTTTCTTCGCTCTTAGCAGCTTCCTCAGTATCTCATCCCCTTACAGGTAGTAAAATTAGTGAGTCTTGTGTGTGTTCAAACAGTCATCACTTATTTTTACTAAACTATGTACAACCTCAAACCCTGTCATCTGCCCACTCCCTCTGTCTGACCACCACCTCCTAACCTGCAAACTCACTACACACTTCTCTCACTGCCTTTCTTTTACCCCGGCCGCCATAACCTTTCCACTGTACTACATCCCCTGCTTAGCCCTCTCACTGACCTCACCTGCTCTACCACTGCCTTCTCACAGTACAACTCAACTCTCACTTCCCCCCTTAACACTTCAGCAGACATTTTTCACACGTATATTTTAGCCTCATACTTCGCTACACTCAACCTTGCCAAACAATATTTCACATCACTAATGATATCTCTGTCCTCCAACCTCAATGTTTGTTCACCACATTCAACACTCTTCACTGCTCACCACCACCTCCCACCCCTTCATGTCTCACAGGTGAAGAGTTTGCCAGCCATTTTAAGCATAACATTGAAAACATTTGCAATTAATTCTCCACTCACCGTGACTCACACACTGCCTCCTCTCCACTAACTGACAACACCCAGCCTTCACCGTTCCCCAATCCAATAGTTACTATGCAGTCCTTTGACCCTGTTACAGAGGATGAAGTCTGCAGTCTACTTTCAACCTCTCACCTTACTACTTGTCCTTTGGATCCTATTCCAGCACAGCTTATCCACCCCCTCTGTACTATACTTATGCCAGCTCTCACACATCTATTAAACCTTTCCATAAACACTGGAAAGTTTCCAAACCCTTTAAAACCTGGCATAATTACACCCATTCTAGAAAAACCCTCATCTGATTCAGCTTCTGCTTCTTTCACCCTGTCTCTCTTCTTACCCTGGCGTTAAAACTGCTTGAGCGGCTCATCTACAATTGCCTTAATCAATTTATTTCCTCCAACCCCCTTCTAGACATCTTCCAATCCGGCTTCCAGCCCCAAAACTCCACAGAGACAGCTCTCACTAAAGACACCGCCAAGTCAAAAGGTCACTTCTCTATTCTAATTCTTCTGGATCTCTCTGCTGCCTTTGATACAGTTGACCACTTCCTACTAATTCACAGTCTCCACTCTCGTGCCATCTGTGACATTGCTGTCTCTTGGTTCACATCTTTCCTATAAGACCAAACATTTAGTGTCTTCTTCTCTGGCAACATTTCTTCTCCTCACCCTCTATCTGTTGGCATACCCCAAGGCTCAGTCCTTCTCCATCTATACATCCTTACATTATACCATAATAAAATCCTTTGGGTTTCAGAATCATCTCTATGCTGACATCACTCAAATCTTATTTAAGCTAATTTAAGCCCAGAAACAAGCCAACATTCTGGAACTGGGAAATCCGTCCAAAGGGAAACAAAGATATTGTACAACGAGAAGGTTTCAATCTAATCACACAGTCAGGCGAAAGTGGATGGTAGGAGCAGCTGGGGCCGTGGCATCAGGAACAGAAATTGAAGCACATGACACACTCAGCAAGAAGTGGAGCAAGTGCATACACACTGTCAGGCAGTAGAGGGTGGAAACAGGCGGACAACAAAAGCAGAGACCACAAGTGTTCTAAATTAGGGAGCTCTCTCTATTTAAATCTTGCTGAGGTGTGATTGAGCTAGAACCTGGGAGAGCTGCAGGAAGATACCAGCAGGATTTTGGGAAAGAGTAGGAAGGTAAATTTCAGCGGCAGCCTGGGTACCCTCACACTAATATGAAAAAAGCAAGGTGTGAATTTCTTGTAAAGGTGATAAAAAATAACAGTAGAATAAAACACACCAAGCAGAATATATATTGCCAGGAAATTGATTATAGCTAAGAATAAGTAGAGTTAGCTTGTGACTTTGGAATTCCCCCCAAAAAAAGGAGATACCCATCATACACTTTGTTTAACATCTTTTGATACTGGTACAGTTTAGATTTTTGTAATACAATACTGGGGAATTCAATCACATTAAACGTTATCATTTAAAGGGCATTTCTTGTAACTAGCAGTGAAAGCGTTAATATGGTAATTGGTCAGGCTGGTGGTCTCTAGGTATATTTCCCAGTTTGGTGAAATGTGATTACTTCAGTAAGTTTGTGTGCTTTCCCACCAGTGCTACAGATAGCAATTTAGATTCCAAATCGCTATTGATTTTCTGATCTTGAGATTGTGTGTCAGAGTAGAGAAGCTCAGAGAGAATGACCCGGCTCTTTGAAGTGGGCGACTCCTACTTGAATCCCACTGCTAGATCTCCTGGGTAAGTTACATTATCTACTTGTGTGATACCAGCAGCAACTCACTGTAATAGATTACAATATGAACCTTACAATATAAACAGATTGTATTCTTATAATAAAAGTTACAATGTTAACATATTATCTCTAATAAAACAACCACTCTAGCAGTGATATTAATGTTTAAGTTTGAATTATTTCAAACAATATAAGTTTAAAACATAAATTTAAAATGGTATTGCCAATTTTCAGCTAAGGTATTTACCCAGCTGGAAACTGGGGACATCTCGGGAGTCAGACAGCATTATTGGCAAACTGTAATTAAATCTTTCCCCCAAAAGAAACATGGAAAAGGTTGATTGACAGTTTGCCAATATGCTTGATCTTATTAGCTTCTAGGGTATGGTAGCAAGGGAAAACTCTCGCTAAAAAACCTTTTCCTAATAGAGCTTTATAATGCACTAGATTTTCTACATAATGTTAGATTCCTAAGTTACACATATCCATGCAACACCACCACATATGAAATAATTTAGCAAGGATGAGATTTACATAGCCCTCACTAATTTTTAATCACAAAAAAACTTAATATAACTCAAACACTCACAAACCACTAAAATGTAGTTTGCAAGTATTATTGAACCTTAGCTTCCTGGTACTCCAAATTGTAGTGGAGGATAATTTCAATCATTGCACCCTTCTCTGATTCACTGATTTCTGATTCCATACTCCAAACCTCTGACTGGCAGAAAAGTGATTGAAAGCACTTTTAAGTTAATTTGGGACCAAGCTTTCACCTACACACCCTGTGGTGACCTACTGCTTCTGTTGAGCTTGATAAGAACCTAGTACAAACCTACCCAGTAGGACCGTCCTGTTTTTTATATATCCCTGATAGCAGGAACAGAACCAACCCAGTTTACAGCCACAAAAGCACCCAAGAAACCACAGGAAACCCAGCAAATGTTACCAACTGTAATACAGTCCCATGCAGATTCAGCAGCAATAATCCAAGTAACAAGGATTATTAATCCCTCAGAATGCAACACACACATCAATTATGTAATTCAGACTGGCATATACATTATTGATGAACATAGCACATTTATAGGCACATTAGATTACATGACTGGGGATGAACACTTCATAACTATAGGGAGTGGTCAGCTCTAGGCTCATATCAGGAGTTTCCTTCCTGCTCTTTGTACTTGGTAGGGGGTATTGGCTAATAACCCCTGCAGAGACAAGTCTGGGGGGACAGATGTTCCTGTAGGCTGACGGCTAACTCCCAATCTTCATGCACCTCCTATTGGCCTCCTTAGCTAGCCGGGAGTCCCACACAATATATTGTATTAGAACCCCCTAGGGAAGTCCTGCATTTTAATCCTAAAAATGACCATATCTTGCCCTAGAGAAACACTGCTAAGCCATATGAACACATTAAACCAGATTTACTCCTGGGGGAACATTTCCTAGTAGATAATAGCATTGCATCCACACTTATCTTGTGGGTTATCCATTACACTACAACTCCAGTTTTTATTAAAATATGATTAATATTAGCACCTTCCCTCGTCACTTTTGTTACTGTGTCTAAATTGTTAGGTCTTTTGATCTATGTTTGCCTGGGAATTAATACACCAGTGTCATGCTAGCCTTTACTCTGGCATGGAGCCAAATGGTAGAAGGAGGTAATATTGTAAAACCCCTTCTGTAGACATAGTGTCAATGTAGCCCCATTTATGTACCGGGCTAGCCGCCCTCCCTTTATTCTGCTGGACTCTGTCTGTCCCCAAAAGCAGGTAACCCACATAACTGAAGCCCCTCCACCCCAGTGACCCTAGTAATACAGTAAGCCCCTTTTAGAAAAATGCAGCATGTTAATACCAAACATGCCTGGTTGCCACCCTTACATCAATAAATTCACACAACTATACAGTAATTACGATTACCCCCATATCGTGGTCTCCTCCAGGACTAACTTGGCTTACCCACAAAACTTGGCTAAAAATAATAATGTAGCTGTCAAAGTTCAAGTGTCCAGGTTGGGGGGCCAATGTCAGGGAGAGAATGAAGAAAGAATATCAATATTTCATGTTAATCCAGGGCCCCCAATAGTCCAACAGTCCATCAAAGTCTCCCCCCCCCCCCCCAGATGTCACACACCCACCTTACAAACTCGTAATAATGTCTACACAGTGGTGCCCATAGTTGTAACACAGAATTTAGTTTATCAGCACTCAACCTTGCATGTTTTACTACAACACCAGCATTTTCAATAACCCTTTAGAATCAAATATACAATCTCCCCCTCCTCTCTCATATCAAGTCAGAATGCTGTACAGTGAGATTAGTCTGATTATTGTTTGCAAGTCAAATCACCAATTAGATATCCACCAGTAGACAAAAATCTATCTGGTACCATTAATCAACACAGTCCCTCAAAACCATTGATATCTGCATGATATGTTATATGATGATAACATACTTTAAGTGATGCTATGCATATGACAGCTATCTCCACACCTATTTGTAGCGCTCTATACGTTTTTTTTTCCCCTCACCTCTAATAAATATTCATTCCACTCTGTGGTGCTCAGTTGTTACAAAAACCTTAGTGCTTAGGAAGGACTAAATCCATTAAAAAGAGTGACAAGAACAACTTGTTTGGCACAACAGTACTTAAAGGAGTGCTAAAATGTAATTGTAATTTATTCTGAAGTATATACA
The DNA here is from genome assembly GCA_027410445.1 of Discoglossus pictus. NCBI lineage: Eukaryota > Metazoa > Chordata > Amphibia > Anura > Alytidae > Discoglossus > Discoglossus pictus. The sequence continues at coordinate 113,789,192 of CM050164.1, forward strand.
GTATAATGCAATACAGATACAGTATATGCCTTAATTAAGTGTGACACCTCCTGTTGTGGACGTGGCATGTAGCATGGCCATGTATCAATGTATCACAAGTTCCCACAAATTTTGCATAGAGACCATACTTGTCATAGTAGTGCCCACAGTAATCTTATGTCATCAGAACCTATATCATTTCATTTGATGCTTTTTAGGCATTTTATAATTGCCTTTACATAAGTGTAAACCTTAATTGTTATCTATGGTTCAGTTGCATTGACTACAGTATTGAGAGTATGGCTTTTAATAGAAACATTGTTATTCAAGTTGATTATTTGTGAATCTGAGTTAAAACGGCTACTACTCAGACCAACTGATACATTAAAATGTGAAACTCGTACCAATTTATTGGTTGAGATTCAGTGAAGGGTTTGTTAAGTGTTAGAGTTCACCTATGTTCTATTGATAGGAAACATATTTATCTAAAAAAAACTTGTTTTAAGTGTAATTAACACTTTTTAATTCATATTTATTTAAATACAGAGTCGCCAAGATAAATATAAAAACTCCTATGTTGAGATGAGAGCTTTTTCATTCTCTAAGTTATAGAAGCAAGATAATATCCAATGAGAAGTGAGACAATGCTCCTATCTGACACATTGAATCTGTGATGATAAATGACGGATTAAGACTCTTTATAATCTTTGAAATTTACAATAGAAGTGGTGCTGGTATTCACATATACAATATATAAAGGTTTATTCTCTTTGTGAAGAAATACATAATTCCCTTATCTTAAACTAAAACCTACCTATTCATGACCTATTAGTAAACGATTTTTTCCACCAATCAAGTGCCAACTTACAGCCTTATTAAATTGGATTTCAGCAAATCTAAAGGGCTCTACATAAGCACACAGCATATTTTTTACAGAAGTTTTTAGTTTGTGAACTTCTACCCAAAAGCAAGATCTTCACTAACTAAAAAAATATGCTCTGTGATTATATAGAGCCCTATTCAATTGGCCGAATCGCAATTTAATAAGGCTGTGAGTGTCTGACACCGGTCTATGATTTTATTGTTTTCATACAGTTGTCTTCAATGTTTTATGATTTAATAAAAGTTTTGTTTTTAATCACTGGGTAATAGTTATTGGTTATCTTATTTGCATTTTGGATTAGAAAAACATCTTCTATGTGTTAGAGGACATATATAAACCCCAAAATGTTTTTTTTTTTTCTTTCAGTTAAGAGAATAATGTACATTTTCTAGATCTTATATAGAGATTGGACCTATCTAAGAGTTGTCCCTTCTTCTTTCTTTCATTATTTCAACACTTCTCAGTTTCTGAAAGGATTAATCCCCTTTAAATGTTGATATACTCTCTTTACTGCAATAATAATTGTATTTTAGAGCCCTATGTAAACCATGTGCTCTAAGTTAGGCCATAAATTGTCCGAGGGAGCTTTTCCCTCCTAACTTCCACACTAATGTAAATCTTGTACTCCCCCAGATTAGAGCACTCCGCTCACAGCCATAAATCCTGCCTTAGATGCAACATATTTCTGTGAAGGAAGAAGACAAGGTTCTAGGAGCCAAAAGAAAAAGTGAACGTCACAAATATAATAATGGGTGGGAAGTGCCGTAACTAGGCTGTGGCAAGGAAACATTATAGATATATATAAAGCAATTGTTTTTTATTTATTAATATATTTTATATAAAAATATCTGAGAATTGTATTTATTGCTTCAATAAATAAAGATGTGTTTATTTTAAAATATGATTTATTTATAGACAATGCATTAGCGTGTTTGTTCCTAGGCAACGTGGTTTGTGACATGTATTAAACATGTGAGTACTGGGTTGTGTGTTACCCTGGATTTTGTATAATAAAACTGGTTTAACACCAACATATATTTTTGTTGATATTGGATTGTTAAGTGTCAAATAATATTGAATTTTATAGTGCTTTTTGTGCAATACTGTCACTTTAAAAGCTACTGGGGGACTCAGCAAGTCTTTTGAAAACTACTTGCAAGTGGTCTCTGGTACTCGTAAATCTTTCTTCTGCTTTTTGCATATACGACAGTGCCCTGATTTGCGAGTGATCTGTAAAATCTTGTTAGCATAGGGTTTAGGTGTCAGAGTGTCAGGAAGTAACTTTTAATTTATTGTCAGTGCAAAAAACAATGGAGATTTATGTCTTGCTTTTTGGCTTTGTTGTGAAGTTCACTCGTAGCAGTGACCCGTAGGAGTTCTCTCGCAATGTTTTAGGGTTAGGTGAGTAAGATAGCTAGGTTTAATGTTTTGTGCCACTACAGCACTTGCTATTCTTTTTTTCAGGGATTAGGACCCTTAGTTATTATATTAGTATGTCTGGAGAAGCTAGTGCTCTCTGTTACAGCAAAGAGAGAGCACACGCAGTGTTCTGTATGACAATACAAAGAAGCATATATAGTACATACCCATTTAAAATGCAATTTCTTTATTTAAAAGTGTGAAACGAGAAGGCCAAATATTTTCTTTTATTAATTTGCAACATCCTGCATGGTATGCAAATATGAGCGTGCTGCAAACATTTATTTTTTACCCTTATTATGGTATCATACATCCATGAAATGTACAGAAAATGCAAATAATAGACCCTAACGGCTTCTGGAAAAGTGTCAGAACTCATATTCCTACGCAAAAAATATCAGAAACAAAAACTGAAAATAACAAAGTATAAAATATTTATATCAATAAGTTTATCAGATATGAGCAATGCTTCGATATGAGCACAATCCAGTTCTGCACCTTGGGGAAGCCTTAGATATTGAGCTCCTTATAACTTACAAGTACTGGAAAATTGTATTGTATCTGGCCCACTGTGCTTTATTATATGTTTTGTGTGTGTACACACAGCACAAATTCGACTGGTAGTACATATAATACCCATGCATAAATATTGTATATTATTGACAGTGGTTCGGGTGCATTTGTTCAAGGATTTACACATTTTCAAGACTTTTTAAGACATCGTTTTAATATATAAAAAATGTAGGACTTCTGCTGAGTTATTACAGCAAACGAATTGGTGGAAAATATGGATGTACAAAATCTCCCCTATTTCCATCTAATCTGTCAAATATATTCACAACTTCTAGATATACCATGCCATCTTTCTGAGAATTCAAGATTAGTTCAATATTTATGAAAATGATAATCCACATACAGTGATGCATTCCTCCTTATGTGTCATCTTAACTAAAACACTGACAAAGCTTACATTTATTCTATGTAGGGCAACAGGGATTATATTAGTCTATTAAAGTAGACACCAATTGTTGAAATTGATACCCTGTGAAATAAACACTGTAGCAATTCAAACAAATATAAATAAAGACCTTAAGGTCAGAGATTTGATAATTACCTTGTTAAGAGTTTATGCTTAAGGGATAGGATGACAATCACATTCCAATGAGCACATATATGTATTATTTGCTTTACATTGTTTAATAGACCGCTGTATGGTGACAAAAATAACATGAAACATGCCATAAAGCTGCATTGGGGTCCTACTGGACCCTTCCCTCTCTTTCATTCCCCACATCCAATCACTCACAAAATCTTGTCACTTTCACCTAAAAATCATATCCAAAATACGCCACTACCTCACACAAGACACAACTAAAATTCTTATTCACGCTCTCATCATATCTCGCCTCGATTACTGCAACACTCTTCTTGCTGGCCTTCCTATCAACCGTCTGTCTCCACTCTAATCCATTTTGAATGCATCCGCTAGACTCATCTACCATACTAAACGATCAGTGTCTGCAGCACCTCTCTGTCAGGCACTCCACTGGCTTCCCATAGCCTCTAGAATACAATTCAAAATCATGACCCTAACATATAAAGCCCTCCACAATAGTGCACCCTCCTACATCTCTGCTCTCATCCCAAAATACACTCCCACCCGCCCTCTTCGCTTTGCTAATGACCTTCTTCTCTTCTCCTCTCTCATCACCTCCTCTCATTCCCGGCTTCAAGACTTTTCACGTGCTGTCCCTATTCTTTGGAACTCTTTACCTCGCACCACCAGACTATCTTCCTGCCTCAGATCCTTCAAAATCTCTTTAAAAACACATCTATTCAAAAAAGCCTATCATCTTTAGCCTCTTCATTCACTATGCATCTCTCACTCTCCTGTACCTTACCCATACCCTTTAGAATGTAAGTTTGCGAGTTCTAATCTTGTGAGGTGCTTTAGGGAAAGCACAGTGTATATCAGATTGAAAGCTCAATAACAGGGTCTTCCATTATTTTCATTGTGGGGCATACTTGTACCTAACCCCTGTATTGCGCTGCGGAATATGTTGGCGCGTTATAAATAAAGGATAATAAATAATATAAAGCTAGTTTTTAATTAGAACAAATACATTTTGGTATCCCTACTGACTGAGTAGAAGGAGATACACAGCTTTGCTTGAGGAGAAAACAAACTGTTTACAAGTTAAGAAAAATTAACTTTTATTTATTTTAAACTATATACTGTTTTTAATAGCCAAAACATATGAGCTTTACTTGCATATGCACTATAGTGGTCCTTTAAGCACATGTGAATGGATATTAGTATTTAAAATACAAAAAGACTCACCTTCAAGGGACTTTTAGTAATCTATTATTGACATTTATTTCTTTATTAGTTGATGGCACTGAAAGTAACTTGCCATATAATTAGATACTTTCATAGTCATGACCTTTAAAATGGATGTGTTACCTACATTAAATGGAGGGAGGGGATATATAGCCATAAATACACATTGTATAATGTCACTGAGCACTAAATATATATATACTAAATATATATACTATATATAAACCCATTTTCAGATTGAGGTGAATAGTGTTATGAGTGGTATGAAAAGCCTCCAGTGACTCGACTGTTAATGAGTCACTAAGCAAAGTCAAGGCTAAAATATGCAGAACAGAAACTAATTAATAAAAATACAGACATTCTAAGACTGCATGTTTCTTAAAAAAAATATGCAATTGTGAACTTAATTTAATATGTTACAATGAAAAAAAAAAGGTCAGGCTAAAGTGTTTAACACCATCATCTACAGTTGTACAGAAGAAAATTTTCCTAGGACATTGCACACGTTACTAATTAGCTGAATAATCATATCTCTGTCTAACATTTTCATATTTAGCCTCATCTGGCAGTAAATGGATAACTAGTAATTTATTGAGTAATTATTATTTAAAAGATGCATTTCTTACAGTAAACTTTGCATTTTTAGCTGTCAATCAAGTCCCCAACCCACCTACTAAGGATAGGACAATATCTCTTTCTAACTAGCCAATAATTTCCAACTACTACCTGGGACTGAATGTTTTCTGTCAATCTAAAGTCACAGTGAAATGAAAAGACTGTGCATAACAGGACCCATTGAGTACCTAGTTGATAAGGCCATACAGTCATACTCAAACATATTGCACATAGTATGCATGGTACTCCCCATGCCTACAGTAACAGTGGAAATACTATCCCCTAGCATGGTAAGGTTCTACATAGTATGCAGTTCATGAGTGTATTTAGGCTTTTTGCTGCCCTAGGCCATTCACATTTGTACACCACACACACACACACTTGCAGCTCCTTCTTTCGATCATACGTTTACACTGTAATATATATATCCAAATATTGCAGTATATAGTGATACTTCTTTTTACTGGACAAACAGAGGGCTGCACCTCTCTTTATCACAGAGCAGTGGTCAGTGGGACGGAACAAAGAAAAAAAAGCTCATAAATTATGTCCTGATCTATACACAGGGTTTGATGTAAGAAAGAAGAGAAAAGACAGTGTTAGGGCTGTAAATATCTCCACATACTAGGGAGTTGAATAAGAATAACAAAAGATGATGAGATGGAATGTGGTAGGGTCGCAAGAATTTTGTATAATGTTTTAAAAATCCAAAGTCTATGTTCATTTCTGTATCTTTAGCGTTGAAGAATGTGATCATGTTTATTTCACTTGTTTTTCTCTCCTAGATGTTTTTGAAATTCACTCTGAGTATTTGGATTTTCAGATTTTGGATGGAGTCATCATTCTATGTAAAAAAGGTGTCCAACTAGGGTACAATACCTGCTTTCATTGTGTTTTTTGGTAGAATTACTGTGTAAATCCATCCTTTGAGATTCAACATCAATGGTGACAAGTAGTGTGTTAGTAGGAAGTTCTTTAATCTGAGTTTGTTGTGAAAGTCAGTGTTGTCTTCTTTATAGCTGCCTGCGTTTGTAACTAGGTCCAATAGAAGAGGTATCACTATGTACGGCAATAATCTGATTATTCATCTAGATTACTTGACAATCACGGCTACCTCACTCTTCATATATATAGAAAGGGTCAAGTCAAGTATACTTAGAAACTAAAATATCACTGCATATAGACATTTCTGTGCATATTCAAAATTATATCAATTTAATGACTGCATCTTGAAGCAGCCAGGAGCACACTTCTGATGCAGCCTCCAAGACCGACCTGTCACCATTTGGCCTTGTGAAAAAAAAAGATTCCTCAATTGTGCACTTTGTAGCAAAGTGATACATTATTGGATGATTAAAGATCATAAAATATGAACAAATATTACTTAGACCTATAGATAATCCAATATTACTTAGTCTGCTGAAAGAAATGGGTGTTGAAATCAGAATAAAAAAAACCTTTAATAAAAAATCAGCAAAATAATATAAAAGGTAAATTTTCATCATGAAATATCACATTGATGTTTGTACATCACTAAATAAAAAAATAACATTTAGATGAAAAAATGGCTCATAATTACCTTTCTGTAAAAGGCTAGTCTTTTTAGAAAGTCAAAATATATTTTTTACTGTACTGTGTTACCATGGTACCTGTCATTAATTGATTCCAGAAGGAACAATGAGTGGTGAAGACGATAAGTACCAAACGATAAGGAGTTCCCATAAGGAGTATTGTAAACTAACTTATACAGGTCTTAGCAAGCGTCAAGTGCTGAAACATTTTTTTCATCGAGCTACAGTGAATACTAAGTTCGACAAGTTATGAAGCCGACGAGTGCTGAGGTACCACTGTACATGCGAATTATGAGTCTGTATAATCTACCATTTCGGTTTCTATCTCCTCCTACAGAGACTTTGCCTTAATCCTAACAATGGCAAAGCTAAAACTGACAGTGCTTTCATTGGGTCTAATGGATATCACATTAGTTCAGAAGGACACACCCTCGAAAAGCTACTGCAATAAGCAGCTCAGAAAGGAAAACTGAACTGCACAGTGGAGAATAACTGCATGAATATTTAAAGTCTGTGTTGATTATTTTCTGCTTTCTAAAAATATCAACTTGTATCAGGATTAGTTAATCAAAAGATATAACATGTAAAATAAAATGTGTCTGCACTGGTCCTTTAAAGACACAATGTTTATAAGGATACAAATGTAAAATATATATATATATATATATATATATATATATATATATACACACATACACACACAGATACATATACAGTGCCTTGCAAAAGTATTCACCCCCCCCCTTGGCATTTTCTTGTTTTGTTGCCTCACAACCTGGAATTAACATGGATATTTTGAGGATTTGCTTCATTTAATTTACAGAACATTCCCACAACTTTGAAGATGTTTTGCTTTTATTGTGAAGCAAACAACAAATAGGACAAAATGACAGAAAAAGTCAATGTGCATAACTATTCACCCCCCTAAAGTCACTTTGGATAAGTCTCTATGAGCTTGCCACATCTCACCACTGGGATTTTTGCCAATTTCTCCTTGAAAAACTGCTCCAGCTCCTTCAAGTTGGATGGTTTGCAGCAATCTTCAAGTCTGACCACAGATTTTCTATTGAATTGAGGTTTTGGCTTTGTCTAGGCCATTCCAACACATTTACATGTTTTCCCTTAAACCACTCAAGTGTTGCTTTAGCAGTGTGTTTGGGGTCATTGTCCAGCTGGAAGGTGAACCTCTGTCCTAGTCTCAAATCACGCACAGAGTGGTACAGGTTTTGCCCAAGAATATCCCTGTATTTAGCCCCATCCATCTTTCCCTCAACTCTGACCAGTTTCCCAGTCCCAGCTGCTGAAAAACATCCCCACAGCATGATGCTGCCACCACCATGTTTCACTGTGGGGATGGTGTTCTTTGGGTGATGTGATGTGTTGGGTTTGCGCCAAACAGCGTTTTCTTTGATGGCCGAAAAGTAAAATTTTAGTCTCATCAGACCAGAGCACCTTCCTCCATATATTTTGGGAGTCTCCCACATGCCTTTCCACAAACTCAAAACGTGCCATTTTGTTTTTTTGCTGACAGTAATGGCTTTCTTCTGGCCACTCTGCCATAAAGCCCAACTCTATGGAGCGTACGGCTTATTGTCGTCCTTTGTACAGATACTCCAGTCTCTGCTGTGGAACTCTGCAGCTCCTCCAGGGTTACCTTAGGTCTCTGTGCTGCCTCTCTGATTAATGCCCTCCTTGCCCGGTCTGTGAGTTTTGGTGGGCGGCCGTCTCTTGGCAGGTTTACTGTTGTGCCATGTTCTTTCCATTTGTTTATGATAGATTTGATGGTGCTCCTGGGGATCATCAAAGATTTGGATTTGGATTTTTTTACTTTTACTTCTCAACAACATTGTCCCCTACTTATTTGGAGAGTTCCTTGGTCTTCATGGCAGTGTTTGGTTAGTGTTGCCTCTTGCTTAGGTGTTTCAGCCTCTGAGGCCTTTCAAAAAAGGTGTTTATATGTAATGACAGATCATGTGACACTTAGATTGCACACAGGTGGACATCATTTCACTAATTATGTGACTTCTGAAGGTAATTGGTTGCACCAGAGCTTTTTATGGGCTTCATAACAAAGGGGGTGAATATATACGCACATGCCAATTTTCTGTTTTCTATTTCTAAAAAATAGTTTTATGTATATATTTTTCTCATTTCACTTCACCAACTTAGACTATTGTGTTCTGATCCATCACATAAAATTCAGATTAACAAAACATTGAACTTAAGGCTGTAATGTAACAAAATAGGTAAAAAGTCAAGGGGGTGAATACTTTTGCAAGGCACTGTAGACACATATCATTAAGAATGTATAATACAAAAGCTTTCTCAGCCTGTTCTGTTAAAAAATACATATTGGTTCTGGAAAATATATATATTTCCTATTAGGTTTTAGTCTTCCAAGTCAAATAACACTGTGTAGTTTGGAGATGTAATCATTTTATTTATTTAGTAGCTGAGTAAACAAGTTTTCTAATACAAGACAGAATGTTCTGCTGAAGGTTGCTCTACATCTTATTCATTGTAGCTTAGAAACACGTGGTTCCACTTATTTAGGATTACCAGCTGAATCCAGGTCAGAAGTTATTGCAATATGTATTATATTCTGTTGTATAATTTCTGAAGTAGCATTGCATGTATTTTAATCATTCATATAAATAAGGCTGATAAAGTATTACTGATCTTTCAATAAAAAAAGAATACTGATTCTTATGCATAATTTACAGACTTTTTAAATGTGGGAAAGGTAAGGACATTTGCTGTGTGTCATTTTACTTTGATTAGTTAATCTAAATGTAGAGAGATGGGGTAGAATTTGGAAGGTTGTGAGTGTAGATCCCACAGGTTCTTTTGTAAAGTGGGAGATTCAGGTGTTTTGCTCTCAGCACAATACCTATGTTGAACAGATTTCAAGTCAACACGATAGGGGGTAAATACGGTAAAGGAATTAAAGCAACCCAGGGATAAACATAAGTCTGTCCAGAACATTAAATAAGCCAATGTTTTAGGTAGACAACATAGGCAGACAACATAGGCAGACTAGATGGGTATTTTGTTTTTAATAATGTTTTTAATATTAAGTACGTTTCTTTATTATTATGTGAATATTAAGACTGAAGATGATAAGCTTCTTTAAACAGATGTGTTTTTAGTGAGTTTCTGAAGGTTTGAGACAGGAGGATAGTCTAGTGGAGTGAGGCAAGGAGTTTCACAGAGTTGGGGCAGTATGAGAAAAGTCCTGAAAGCGGGAGAGAGAGGAGGAAAGAAGAAGGTCATTAGACCGTGAAGAGGGAGGTTAGGGGAATATATTGAGATGAGAGCAGAGACATAAAGGAGTGCACTGTTGTTGAGGGTTTTATATGTTAGGGTCATGATTATAAGCTAGTGGAGTGGCTGACAGAGGGTTGCTGCAGATACTGAGCATTGAGATTTGTAGATGAGTCTAGCTAGGGTGTTCATTACGGATTGGAGTTGAGACAGATAGGTCATAGGGATGCCAGCAAGAAACAAGTTACAGGAGACGAGATATGTTGAGACAATTAGATACCATTTTAGATTTGCCTTGAGTAAGATTGTAATGTATTTTATTGATGTTTTAGGTGAAAATGACAAGATTTTATTATTGATTGTATGTGAAGAATGAGAGGGTTGGGTCCAGTAGAACCCAATGAAAAACGTCATGGGAGGTGGGAGTAATGATTGCGTTGTCAACAGCGAGATATTTGAATAGTGGAAGCTGTAGTAGAGGGTGGGAAGATTAGGAACTTAGTATCTGATATGTTGAGTTTAAGTTAACTGGTGGACATCCAGAAGGATATGAATCAGTGGTGGTTGGCAACCCATGCTAGAATAAGGGGGTAGAGAGGTAGATTTGAGTGTCATCTGCACATAGATTATACGGAAATTCCAAAAAATGTATTAGGGTGCCAAGGCAGGATGCATAGATGAAGAAGAGGAAAGAGGTATATGACTAAACCTTGAGTATGCCAGTAGTCAGAGGGTAAGGTGAATAAGAGGTGCCACTGAGGGAGACACTAAATGTACAATCTTTCTAGGTAGGATGTGAACAATGAGAGAGCTGTGCCACGGATGCCAAGAGAGCGGAGAACTTGGATTAGAAGAGTGTGCTCAACTGTATCAAAAACAGCAGAGAGATGCAGGGGAATTAGTATAGTGAAGTGACCCTTTGACTTGGTGGTGAGCAAGTTATTAGTGACTTTAGTGAGAGCTGTTTCTGTGGATGTGTGGGCCAGAATGCAAATTCTAAGGGGTCAAGAAGGGAATTGGAGGAAATAAACTTAGTAAGGTGATTGTAGACCAGTCACTCAAGCAGTTTTGAAACCAGGAGAAGTAGAAAGATAGGACAATAGATGCGGAAACGGAGTCAGAAGTTTATTAAGAATGAGTATAAATGATTAAATGTTTTAAAGATAATGGAAACTTGTCAGTATTTAGGGAAATACTAGGGATAAACTGTGATGGAAAAGGATCATATGGACAAGTTGTAAGGAGAGAGGATGATAGTAGGAGACTTTATCCTCAAGTTTACAGGGTCAAAGGACTCCATAGTGGATGTGGGATTGGGGAAGGGTAAAGGCTTGACAATTATTTCCTAAAAATTATTGAATTTCCATTTTTTTCCATGTTATTTGATGCATCCAAGAACCAACCAATAATTTGGGTGGCAAAGTATCAGCAACATGCAGCTGAGACATGGTCACTGATGAGACACTGCACAGCCGGTACTACAGAGACTGTATCTTCATGAGCTGCAGAGGACGGGTCCATGCAGTTACTATTCGTATGGTTTTAGCCAGTTAAAAACATAGCTTCTAAACACTTTTTTAATAAAATAAAGTGCATAAAAGTAAATAGACATATATATACACATGTATAATATGCCTAGTAAAATTCTGAAACTCCCCATTTCCCTTTAATGGTTATTTATAATGATATTTACATCTTACCATTTCTTTAAATTAAAACCAGTGGTGGGCAACAGGCAGCTGGGTAGCTTCATGCGGCCTTCAGACACTCCCCATGCAGCCCGAGTCTATCCTCTAGAGTGAGAGAGCGTGTCCCTTTTTCAACAATTTAGACTATTTTATCTCTCCTCAACTAGCCAATCACTCTTTCTTGTACTTCAAAGCACCATTCCTCATTATCTATAAGTTAATCCACCTTTTACCTCTATCTCACAATTATTTTATCATGTTTGCTATGCATAAAAAATAAAAAAAGCTTAAAACCCATTGGGAAGGGCCATAACGTGATAATGGCAGGCAAAATAATGCTTTGTGCACATAAAGGATAATTATAAAACACATGTTGCATATGCATTTGCTCTTTTATATTCATGATAGAACATTAGGGAGTTCAAATAAAGACACATAACATAAGGAAATTAAAATAAAAAAAGAAAGCATACATATATTTTATTGCCAGCAGAATATATTGCTGCTATAATTGAAAGTAGAGCTTCAAAATGCGCTTTGCTACAAAGTTCAAGTTATGGTCTATTAAGGGGCATTTTTAACGTATGAATTGCGCCATTACAAAAATTCATAGACTATGAAACCCCTGCTCCAGATAACATGCCTACCTTTATCATTCAGGGTGTCTTGTCTTATCCGTCTCACTGCTTCTAAGCCTTCAGTTTCAGTGTTTCCAACTGTAATGGATCAAAGAAATGCTTACTTTCGAGTAAAAAAAAAAAGAAAAAGAAATGGTACATTATTCTGTCTTTGCCCTGTAAAATGGCAGGACCAGTGGAAAAGTATACCTGGGTACTGCAATGCCACTTTAATGCTTAATCAAATATATTATATACACCAATAGAAAGGAAAAATATTGAAGAAACAAACACACAAATAGGAGAACATCAAGGGATTCAAACAGACTAGTTGAGGAATTAAACATGACCACCTGCAGACGTGACAGAAGTGACCCTATAGTGATACATTGCCTGGCATGAATAGGTGTCAGAGCTCTTAATCAGAAATGGAAAAAATCCTTTTTCGTCCCCACCAGCAGTGCGTGAAGCAGCCACTAGGTGGCGCAATGGTGCAAACTGACACTTTGCTACATTTTTTAGGGTTTGGTTTAGACTTCGGGTTAAGGCTTAGGATTAGAGTTTATGGTTAGGGTAGTGGCAGATGATACATTTACATAGTAAAGTAGTGGCATGCTGTGCATGTCACTACTTTACTATGTAAAGGTTATAATATGCCACTACCCCAACACCTAACCCCTAAGTCTATCCATCACTCTAACATCAAATTGAAGAAAGTCTCTGCGCTGTGCCACCTAGTGACATCTGCATCCCACTGCTAGTGTGGGCGAAACAGGAACGTTCCCAGAAATGTATACATCAAGTGATATATTTATTAGTTGACCAACACATTTTCATTAATGTTATAGAGCAGTTATGGGCAACTGGGTCCTAAGAGGGCCACCAATAGTCCAGGATTTCATTCTTTCTCTGCCTGAGCCCAGATGGCTCAATCAAAATGAAACTCAGTAACTCAGGTGTGCTGAGGAAGAGTGAACCTTAATACAGAGGGATATTGAAATCCGGGACTATTGGCAGCTATTGTAGGACCGTGTTGTCCATTGCTGACAGAGACAGCCTCACTCAACACATTTTTATTTTAAATGATTATTCATAAAATACCTAATAAAAAAAGCCACTAAAGTCATTGAAACTGCTCTGCACCATCACGTACAGCTATCAAAATCAGGTGGAAAATGTGTAAAATAGTTTAATTTGAAGATATTTTGATTATTTTTAAATGCTGCAATGTTCGTTTTTGCAGCATTCAATCTGTTTATTTACTTTGAGTCCGCAGAAGAGGGGTGAACCTCAGTTTATTGAGTTTAATAGGACTGTAAGGACCATAAATTACAAGCTCCTCTCAGCAATAATGGATTTAAAATTTCCCCTTTAAGATTGGAAAGTCTAATGAAACAAAAAGGAATACAGTTGCATGTTTAATTGTAGCAGGGATAGTTTTTTGCCAGTTGCAGGGTACTTGTGACTTCTATTCCTTGCAAAACCTCTCAAGTGTAGGAAGCTCGACATAACTGTTAGCTAGAACAGTTTTAAAATTAACTGGGTGATATGAAAACTCTTATAAAACAGTCAAATATGCAACAATTGTAAAAACTAAAAATGTTTTCTCACTTGGTTTTCATTTCTCTGTTAGATTATATGGAGCAATATTGACGTATTCCAAGCCCCTTTAAAAGCATAATGGTTAAAATGTGATCAGAAAGCAAAATAAATTAATACAAATAAATTATTTAACATAGCCTTTAACTGTTTCAATGGCAACGGGGTGAGTAAAGCACGATTTTATTTTACTAATAATGTTTTCACTCTGCAGTTCACCTTCCTCTACAGCAACTGCCTTAGAAACAGGGTGCTCCATTTTTGGAAGGTTGTTAATGATGTATTTTTCCTTGTTTTTTTATCCCCTGTATTGCGCTACGGAATATGTTGGTGCGTTACAAATAAAAGTTAATAATAATAATAATTTAAAAATTCATGAGTCCTGTTCAAAGCATAAGCAGTTTTACTGAGAACACATCTAACTGTCCTCAGCTCACCAGTGATTAGCCAAATGACTGCGTAATTAGACAGAGTCCTGGCTAGGGAACAGACCGGCCCAAGTGATCTTCACAATGTGCAAAGAGAAGTAGGAGAGAACTGTGGATGTAATGTTAATATAGTGACAAAACAACAGCATTTTTAATCATAATAAATAAAAAAAAACTCTTAGTTCTCATCTTTACTAATTAAACATTAATGAAAGATGGACTATTACAGTGAACATTTAGTGGGAATTGAAGCCATAAGTATGCTACCATGCATTTAAAACAGCAGGATTTCAGCTCATTAATTAATTGCATTTCTAAATGCTCAAATTAAAATAACTTAGGCTGGCCTTTGGTCCATTTCCAGTCATTTTACCTCAGTAAATTTGTATTTCACAGCTTTGGCCACAATAATGCATGAAGATACAAACAAACAAACAAAAAAACCTTCATAAACATCCTACAAAACTGTGTTTGTATATAGTATTTGCCTAATTAACCTGTAATCCAGGAGTTTGCATATGCTACCATTAAAATTCAAGTTCGCAAACCCATAATAAATTATATACTGCAGACTAATTGCAGACTAGTGGCTATGATTAAACAAATATACATACAGTAATACCTATATGCACTTAATGTACAATAAAAAATATATATATAATGCTTTATTCAGCTCTCTTGAAAGAACTAAAGACACTCACCTATTATCACATGCATCCCAAGGCTTGCTAGATGTTTAGCAGTGTAGTATCCTATTCCTTTTGCACCTCCAGTCACTAAAGCAACTTTGCCATCTCGTCTAGGGAATTCTGCAATACAAAAATTTAAAAATAATTTAAATGTAAAATGAAAAAAACATTTTTAAATGTATGGGTCATGGGATACTAATCACATACATACAAGACAATTTCCAGTTCATTATATTGTTTCTTTACTTAAAATTGTTTAATTTAGGAGTGACAGGATTTCAAGTAGTTTACCTCTGTTTAGTACTACTACCAATATTACTTGTGACTTGATAATGAGTAATGCAGTTTATTATGATACCTTTTGTAATGGACAATCGCCTTATTTATAGTGGCAAGCTTTCTAGAGGTTTAACCTCTCTTTATCAAATCTCAAGCAATACTAACATGAGATGGAACCCTCAGTTTAAATATGCACATAGAGTGGAGACAGCATTTGACATCATTAGGTAAATACATATAGAGGGATTCAACACAACATAGTAAAGGAAACAAATATACACATACACATCAATATATACATGAAAGAGAAGAGCCCTGTAGCCCACAGTGATATATTTCCTGTTGGACAAACATCTCACGAAGAGTGCTAAGCCTGTTATAGTATAAGAAGAAAAATTCACATAAAATTCTGATAATGTGTTAGAAAACCCAAGTCCACATTAAGTCCTGTATTTTTAGTGTTGAAGAATGTGATCATCTTTATTTCAAATGCTTTCTTGGATGTTTTTAGATTTTTCACAGAGTGTTTTGATTTCTAGGTTTTGGGTGGAGTGATCATTCTGGCTAAAATGGCGTCCCACTGGTTTACAATAACTTCATTATTCCTTGTCTTCATTATGCTTTCTAATTGAATGTCTGTGTAAATTCATCCTTAAGTGCAATTTTTGGCTGGTTTCTCCAATTTAACAGCCTCCATCACATAAAGTACATTGCATTATATAAACCACATTGGAGGATGTGCATGTATTTGATCCTTTGATTTTATAAGTCTTGTTGTTATGTGTGGCCGTGTCATCATTACAAATATGTTACCATAATTTACAGGCACTTATGTTGCAAGGTTTAGTTCAATTTTTTTTATATTCAGTTGTTCATTAACCAATTTTCTGCTAAGTTTTTGTTTCAGGTTTGGTGGTTGTTAAAATGCAAAGATGGAAGGTTTGGGGAATATATCTTTTAAAGCCACATTAAATTTGAAGCCAGTAACTCCAACGTAAAACTTGCAACGGCTGCCGGCTTGGAATTTGGCTCAGTTACTGTGCTATTAAACTAGAACGGGCTGCAAGCTAGAGACGCAAACCCGTAAACCATTCATCGGCCATTGGATTTGCGGGCTTGAACATAATCAATTAGTCAAACCTATAGTTACGGGTTTAGACTGAGCCAATGGATAAAGAGATCACCATCATTACATCACTGAAAAAGGGGTGGTTGGATTTCAAAGTCTTACGGGTTCAATTAAGATTTCCGATTGGACCCACATTTTAGTTATAATGCAATATTAATAAAGCAAGTTACAGTATTAACACATTCCCGGGATCAATAGAACACAAATATTATACATGAAATAAAGTATTTTTCTGGGCCGATTTGAGGGTTTAAAAATGTTGTGCTATTAATTATAAGACCTAACATCACTTTCCCTTTAAATATTAGTACAGTAGTGTGTTTTTATTTGCATTTCAAGTGCTATGTATTGGACTTTACCCCCCTTGCAAGTCCTTTCCATCACTCGTTGGGCTCTGGGCTACATTTGCGTGCAATGGGCTTGCTAGCGAGGGACTTCATTGCAATTTAATAGCCAAATTAAAAATGTAGCGGTTACGAGCTTGACAGATCAAAGGATTTACGGCCGCGAAGGTCAACGTTGCTCAACCCATAGGCTTTATTTGCAGCAAACCTGAAGATCGGCAGCGGCCTGCTTTACGGCGCTAATTTAATAGCGGTAAGTCTTAATAGCAACCTTACAAGCTATAATTTAACCAGTAGCCTGAATGTAATGGGGCTGTTAATTGGTCATCTTCGGTTAGTAATGGTTGTAAATCTCTGAATATTTTCCATATTTTCTCTAACATTTTCCTCTGACTATTTAGATTTTTAGGTTGTTATATATATGTAAAAATCATTGTAGACAATCATTTACAATAAAAAAAAATAAAAATAAAAGCACCTGGGTTTTCAACCTGTCATAAAGATTAACATGTAAGTCTGAACAAGTGCAAACTTGTGTTCTTATGGCACAAATGCACTACATATTATTATTGTTATAACTAATTAATGTAATTAATTTTTGTAATACTTATTGCTATTTTAAGGACAAAAGAAGAGGTAGGGAAATTTGCAGCTATTAGAGTTAATTTTAAAGTAGGCAAACAATGCAACAAAGCTGCAGGAAAAGCAAGTTGGATGCTTTGATGTATTATAGCGGAAAAATAGAGGTGCTAATGTCACTCTATAGATCCCTCGTTAAACTTCATCTAGAATACTAACCTAGAATACTCCCTCCTTATTTTACACTTTCAATGTAACTTTTCAACTGGACATACCCCTCCCCACAAGCAGGCGGTGATGTGAGAAACTATGGATTGGCTCTATAAAAGCGCCAATCCATAGCAAGTTTGCAAGTTATCAAGATAAGGAATACTAATACTAATTATAAACAATTCAACAGAGTCACTACAATTGTGAGCAGAAAGGCAGGGGTGTTTGAGGACAGAAGAACAGGGGTGTTATGATTACAATCTTCAAATATATTAAAGGACTTAAAGGGATATGTAAATTAGATGGATTATGAGTGCATCTAAATTAGTAGTGTATCAAAACATTTTTTTATGAACAAAAAAACAAAATAAACATTCAAAGTTAGCAAAATAGATTTGAATTTCTGTCAGTTGAAACTTAGGGTTAACACCCTCCTACCCGGGCTAAACTGGCATACCATTTGAAAAATTATATTGGCCAATCAGGAGGAAGTAAAGACTAAAACATTTGTATCACAATCTGGCAGTTGCAGTCTGTTTTTTACTCTCTGCCTGGTTCCTTATGGGCAATTTAAGCTGTGACCCACCAACCATCATTTCCTTTAGAGGTCACACACTGTACCCTGCAGGGTACACTTTATGTAAGCTTCCTAGGGGTGTGCACATCCAGATATCAGATATCAAACACCTAAGTGTTTGTTTGCATATCTAAATATAACACAAATGTAGACACAGGGTCCCTATTATTGTGTACACCTATTAAATCTCTGAGATTAGATAATTAATAGGTGTGCACAATAATAAGGACCCTGTGTCTTAATTTGTGTTATAGTTTAGATCCCTAGTAGCACCCTATTATTTTTAATATTCTAGTGACTTGACCTTGAGCCAGCAATCTCTTCTCTCCAAATATTACATATCTAAATATACTTTTATTAAAAAGTGCTTAAAAGCTCTGTTTTTACTCACTGAATCCTTTACATAATCCCCACAAGGGTCTGTCCCCCACAGCTCATGCTGTACTATTGGTATTAGATGTCCTGGCCACTTATAGTCAGTTTCTCAACATAATTTTGATAAATGCTTCCAAGAGACAATCTGTTTTTGGTTAGTACATCTAGTAATACAGTGTCACTGGGGGCAGACCTTCGTTGGGACTATTTGGAAGGTGTCATTGAGTAAAAACAGAGCTTGTAAGCAATTGTTAATAAAATGATAGTTAGATATGCAAACAAACACTTAGGTAGTTTATTCTAATATTAAAAACATGCATCTATGCGTCTAGTGGCTTTGTATATTTCTAGATGTCTTTTCAAAAGCTTTGTGCAGAGCAAGACAGAGCACAATACATGGTGAAAGAGCTTTTAAAACTGATTGCTTATGTTATTTTCATAGCAAAGAACCACTTTAGAAAGAGTGTTGGGTGACCCATGGAAGAGATCCCGTATGGGATATGGATAAGGATACCCTGAATATACCATGACTTCATATAGAGAATATATAAATCTCCAGTCATTTAAAAGTAAAATTACTGAAATCTCCTTATATAACATAATATGTGATGAGACCCCAAAATAAAACTTGTTGCTTTTTGCTTCTGCCAGCTTTACTTGATAGTGGGAATTCTCTGTTGATTTTTCAGCCAGTAGCAGGGAAACATAGGGAGAAGACATCCCAGGATATGACATGTGATTGGCTGAGAGTAACACAGATTACATAATTGCTTCAACAAATCCAATGGATTTATTATGGTCTGCTGTATGTGTTTAGTGCTACCTTGTTTGATTTATAAGGTGTACAATACTGCTCGGAATTTCATCTCTCATAGTTTGTTAGGTCTAAAAAATATACTTTATGACTGTCATAAGAAAATTTCCATTTCTTGTGGCGTTACTCAGAACTGCGCTGAACGATACGGATCAACAAACATTGAAACGTACTTAATTTATTTATGACTTTTTATTTAAATAAAACCTTATTTTGTTGAAAATCATTGGCCATGTATGAATAAAGTTGCATCCAGAAATATTATAGTAAATGTACAATTTTGAGTTATAACACAATTAAAGTTTATAATATATAAAAAAATCAAGTACAGTCTTAATAAAATATATATGTAATTCGTTAAAGCTAATAATAATAATAACAAATAATATTTGGATGTTATTATAAAAGTACAGTCTTGGAGCTACTGAATCTGCTGGCTCTCTAAAAATAAAACATAATAATAATAATAAAATGTATAATGTTATAAATATCAGATTACTAATTTGATATAATAAATTCAATGAGCAAAAATATAAAAAAAAAATCCTGCATATTTAAAAAAAAACATTAAAGAAACATACATTAGAATGATTCACTCTAGACACATAAAGATGTATTTTTTTATTTGTTTCAACACCCCAGAGGTGTCTACATAGGCTCCACATACTAACCAATAGAAGAACTGCATTCAAGTATGTTTTTTTAAACAAATAATAACCTTCCAACCAGAAGCAGC
Source organism: Discoglossus pictus (assembly GCA_027410445.1). Classification (NCBI taxonomy): domain Eukaryota; kingdom Metazoa; phylum Chordata; class Amphibia; order Anura; family Alytidae; genus Discoglossus; species Discoglossus pictus. The sequence goes on from CM050164.1 coordinate 113,809,328, forward strand.
ATAGTGCAGAGATCAAGAGCAGCAGGGAGGAGAGTGGAGTTTGGTAGGAACCAAAGACTACAAATCCCATGATGCTTTGCTGCAGAGACTGAATCTCCATACTTTGCTACAATGTTATAGCTGTCTCTGATTGGCCACAATAAATTTTATGCTAATTTAGCTTGTATTTTTCTCAAAATCAGTTTCCAGAAAACCTTAGGGTACGTTTCTTGATGTTTATTTTGGGATTTTGTCTTTTCATGCACAAAAATGTTTGCATACACTACTGATTCTCCTCTATCAGATGCATTCATAATCCAGGAAACTTCTATATACCTTTAAACAGAATTAGATCTAAAAAGGTTGAATTTGATGGTCTAAAATACATTTTCAACCTTAATTACTATGGGCCTCATTCTATTACGGCCGCAGCCGATGCGGGGCCGTAAGGACCGGCCGCAAGCTTTACGGCTATTCTATTCCCCTCCGGCCGGGGACTCCGGCACCCTTTTGGCCGATCGCGCCGGAGGAAAGCCTTTGATCTAAAACGGCCGCAAGGAAATCGGCCGTAAGAAAAGCCTGGTTGCGATTCTATTGCTCCGGGAACCCTGTCTGCAAGGCTAAAAACCAGCCGCAGCTTACTTGCAGCAAACAGGTCCCGCTAGCACCAATTAAGCACATAAAATAGCTCAAATAAAGCCATCCTGCACTTTGAGAAGACTATAAAGTGATATTCGGTGTTAGAAAAAATAGCACATAATTATCCTATACTCAAATCCGTAAAATATTTTATTTTTAATATCCGTAAAATATCCATGTAAAAAGTCCAGAGTGCTTGGAGCACCTCAGACACGCCCACACCGCAGACGGAAAATAAACAGTTAATTTGAACTCGGGTTTGGGCAGATGTGCAAGCTTGAGAGTGGGTTCCTTTTAATCCTCATGTCCCCCAATATGATCCCTAGCATTTATAGAGCTGTACAGTGCAGGCTTGAATTTATTTTTGCGTTTAAAGATTTCTGAGCTTACGGCCGGTTTCAAGATATGCGGCCAGCCGTAAGAGGAGATCATTGCGGGGCCGTATAATAGAATCGCGAGCAAACAGAACCCCCGCAAGGAATCGCAGCCTTACGGCCGATTTACGGCCGATAATAGAATGAGGCCCTATGTAGCTATGTATGTAAAGGTTGTTTTTATTTCACTAATAATTTAGTTTCTTTGAGATCCGATAGACATCTATACATCTGACTTGTTCTTCTCAAATGCAAATAACAGTTTTTTTCTTTCTTAAAATGGAACAAGAAAGGTTACTCTATCAATGTCTCATGTATTAAACAGTGTGTAATCACATAAACGGTGTCAACTTTTCAAATACTGTAAGAAATCCTAGGAGTGAGAAAATACATTCTCAAAGTCTCTTCCATTGTTTTCTTATGGTAGAAATTGTGCAGAGAAATGTATTGAAGAACTGCCAAAAATAATATAATATCCTACCATGGCTGAACAAATCACATTTCCTAATATGAACAGCTAAAGAGACACATGGGAGAATCTAAATATGGTATAATTTAACATTACAGGCAATAGCAAGTACTTTATAATTTCAGTCTGAAAATATTGTATTTTCTTACATCAACTTTTACCTTCTGTGATGCTCACCAAACAAAGACTGAAGTCTGTTCCTAATTTGTAAGTATTGCTAATAACTGCAAATTGCCCATTGTGGCGGAAATAATTATTTTTTATGTGTAAAGCCATATATAATTGAAATTAAAAAAATATCTATTAGAAGGAAATTGAGAGGTAAAGATGAAAACTTAATGTACATTTTCTGTAAGAAAACTGCATAATGTTTACATTTTATTAAATTGAAAAAGTACTTATCTATAATTGTAAATCATACTGTATTTGGAACCCCTATTGTTACCCTTTAAGTCATATATTTTCTCATGCTTTCAAAGGGCCAGGTAAAACTGTAAAAGACAATCTTTGTTATACTGAAAAGATAAAAAGCAAGATTCTCTAAACACTTGTTGTTCATGCTATATTCAATGCATGACATAACATTTAGGTGTTACTGTCCTTATTCTCCAAGGGGATAAAAAGTTACCTTTATACTTCTTTTTTCAGTTGTGTTTTTTATTTGACTAAAGAAATACTCAACTATTTGCCAGTATGTTATTGCATTTAGTGTCTACATTTAAAGCTATTCTACAACTGAAAGAAGTTATAATTTACTGTGGATTTTCTACTCTAAATACAATATATTTAAACTCAATTATGTACCATGATCTCTGCAGATGGTGACAGTAGCCATGAAATTAAAAGACGTTTGCTTCTGGGGAGGAAAGCTATGGCAAGCTTAATAAAGATATTAAACTATCAACAAAGGTCCACGTAGTTAGAACTATGGTATTACAGTAGTAGCATACGGATGTGGGAGCTGGACCATAAAGAAGTTTGAGCGCCGTAGAAATTATGCCTTTGAATTGTGGTGTTGGAGAAATCTGCTTAGAGTCCCTTGGACTGCAAGAAGATCTAATCAACCAGGTAATCAAGACAAACTGTTCACTGGTAGGTATGATCATGAGGCTGAAGCTCAAATATTTTGGCCATATCATGAGACGGCAGGGTTCCCTAGAGAAGACTCTGATGCTGTAAAAGAGTACAAGAAGAAGGGACAACCGAGGCAGAGATGAATAGATGAGATCATTGAAATAATGAACATGAGCTTGATGGAGCTCAGAGGGGCAGTAGCTGACAGATGGTCCTGGCGTGCTGTAGTCCATATATAGTCATGGAGAGTCAGACAAAACAACAATGCACCATAAGCCAGAAAGGTAGTGTGGCAGAGCTAAAATAATCAGTCACTCTCCCGAGATTTTCTTCCCCTTGTACAATATTATTTTTCATATTTAGATATTTTTTCTTCTAGAATTCAAGCCTTGTGGATTTACTCTTTTCATTAAAATAAGTAATCTTGTCAATGTAATTTAAACAATTTAAACTATTTTTTTGACAGGTAAAATGGAGGGTTTAGAATTGTTAATGGTTAAAGAGAAATATGATGGTATTACAGAAACATATTGAGATGATGTCCATAACCGGGCAGTTAATTTGGAAGGTTATACCCTATTTAGGAAAAGTTGGGGCAATGGAAGAAGAGGAGGAGGATGGTTTCTATAAATTAAGTCTGATTTGCAGTAAGGGGAGATATTTATGATGGGACTTGTGATGATGTGGAAGCCTTGTGGGTTAAATTAAATAGTATCATATCAGAAAAGATGTGGCTTTAGAAAGAAGAAAGTCATTAGAAGAATGAAGAGGGCGGGTGGGGGAGTATTTGGAGATGAGAGCAGAGATATAAGGGGGTGCGCTATTGTTGAGGGCTTTGTAACTTAGGGTCATGATTTTAAATGTTATTCTTGAGGCTAAGGGAAGCCAGTGGAGTGATTGACAGAGAGGTGATGCCGACACTGAACGTTGTGTACGGAAGATGAGTCTAGCAGAGGCATTCATAATGGATTGAAGTGGGGAAAGGCGGGTGGTGGGCAGGCCAACAAGAAGCGAGTTGCAGTAGTTAAGACGAGAAAAGATGAGAAATAATGAGAGAGTGTATTAGGATTTTAGCTGTGTCCTGTGTAAGGTAATGACGTATTTTGGAAATGTTTTTTAGATGGAGAAGGCAAGATGGAGACGTCTTAGAAGAGAAGGGGGTAGATCTGGTGCTGAGAGGTAGATTTGAGTATCATCTGTATAGAGATGATACTGAAACCCAAAGGAGTTTATAAGAGTACCAAGTGAGGATGTATAGATGTAGAAGAGGAGGGGGCCTAGGACTGAAACTTGGGGTACACCAACTGACAGAGTGGGGGAGAAGAAGAGGCAGACCTAGTTCCACATACAGGAACATTTGGATTTATTGGGTTTACTATTTTCTGTCTAAAGGTAGGTAACTTTTGTCTTGTCATACTTTTGGTTAAAGAACAAAGTGACAAAGTCATTAACACATTGGCAAATCAATTTAAGATTGATGAAAGTTTAGCCATTAGTAATCAGATTTCTTCAGAGCGCTAATGTTTTGACCATGATGTTGCTAATAAGCTGGAGATAATGTTAGTGATCAGTCTGATTAACAAGGTGATTTTTTTTTAGAAAGTTTAAGAAATATCTACTGATTCAATTTTAAGTTAGGAGAAATTAAAAAACAAGTTTACACTTATATTGCATTGAGATAATGTGGTATAATTAACTATAATAGCTAAATAGTTAAACTTTCCAGCAACTTAGTGCCTTTCACTTAGTAGTAATTTAGCTTTAAAGTATACATTTTATAAAACAAATTTGACATGAAGGAAATATCAGTGTCCTATGAAGACATACAAGGCTTAACCACTAGAACATGGCATTGGAGCCTCACTTAAACTGTCCGTGTTTAATCATTACTAATCAACCAACAATAAAACTGGAATCTTTATTGACACTTCAGAAAAAGCAATGCCAAATTAAAACACATACAGGAGTTCAAAAGTACTTCTATCAATCATAGGCTGAATAGGGAACACAACAAAAAGCTACCACAATTATTTTCCTTCTAGCCATAAACATGGGGGAGTATCTCTATGCCTCCACTGCTACCACAATTGTTTCACTTCTAGCCATAGAAAATGGGGGGAGTATCTCTATTCCTCCACTACTACCACAGTCACTTCCCGTTTGGCCATAAATGAGGGAATTTTTCCATTTCTCCACCGCTGCCACAGTCACATCACTTCTAGCCATACACATAAGGGAGATCTTTCTATTCCTTCACTACTTTTACTTCAGACACTTTTGTTTGAAATAGGGTGGTAGCCTAATGTGGTGAAAGCTTGTAAATATGATTAAAATATAAGCATTGTGGTAATCACCATATAGCCTAAATAAGGTTGTACTCAGGATCCATGTTTAAAAAAAAAAAAAAGTAAAACCAAAATAGTGATCCCTGGGATAGAAGTAAATAATTGTCTTTGTGACCATACACGTTGTAACTGTCCTAGGTCATTACAGGCTGTAACATACCTCTCTAAGAAATACATTTCCCTGGGCTGCCCTAGCAGGAACCTCACAGCGCTAGGTCATACAAATAAGAAAGTTCTAAGTGTTACTAAATCCCTAGATCTCAATAAAGCTTTCTTCAGCTCCTTGTCTCTCATTGAAACCTTTAACTCAAAAAACTGCAGTTTCAGATCTGAAAGAGCTATGCTATGCTCTCTTCTAGGGCTTCTGTACATGGATATCCTCCATTCTTCCAATCTACGAGCTTGCTGTGTGGAAGGAGAATGGCCAACAACCATTGTTAGCTGCATATTATATTTTCATGCTGCTCATCTAGGGTCTCATTCAAATACAATTTGGCCAACTGAATAGGGCTCTATATAAGCACAGATTTTAGGTCTTCACTAACTAAAAACTTATGTAAAAAAATATGCTATGTGCTTATATAGAGCCCTATTCAATTGGCCAAATCACATTTGAATGAGGCCCCTAGTCAGGCGCTAGCACAGCCATATTCTTCCACTCTACAGTCACTATTCCACACACATAATCTTGCTTGTGAGGTCACTGGACATTGTACACCCAGGGCCTCCACTTTGCTGCGCTTATGCGGAATTAATAAATGTTGCAAAGGTATCACTCACATGAGGGCATTGGGTAATGCTGACCAAGCCTGTTCTTTAGGACTGAAGGCATGAGGAAAGGAGTTGAGGATATCAGTATAGTGAATCCCTAGAGAAAAGCATTTTATACATCAAAATATAATATGTATAAAGCTATGTATCTGCAATAGTATGGTAAAATGGTTTTATTGCGCTTGTGCCACTTTTCATCATTGCCACTGCCAGTTTTCTAAACAAACGCAATTATTTATATGTACAAGGTACATTAATTAGTGCTATATCTTGCTGTAATAGTTCTGATTAGATCCCAAGAAAGAGTGACAGATTTAAGAGGACTTAATAGAAGAAGAAGAATTTTTCTCTGTTCTATAAATTATTTTATTCCCCTAAAGATTATGTACAGGCGTTCCCTGGGTTACAGACAAGATACAATTATGTCTTCAGGTAAAATTGTGATGAGGATGATGATGATTATTATTACTACAATAATAGCTCATTTGTGGTAGTAATAATACAGTGTAAAACTAACAATAATAATATCCCTGTAATGTAATAAGTTACATAAACTATTGAGCTCTTTCTTTTAATTGAAACGAACAGAACATGAAAACAAACTCATAAAAAAAGTCTTGGGAGCCGTTCTCAAGTTTGAATTGTCTGTATGTCAAGGCGTCTGTAAACCAGGGACCTCCTGTATTAATACTCCTACTTCATACTCATCTGTCAAGTGAGAAAAAATTGTAACTTACTTTCATTAAAAAGAAAAACATAAATAACAAGCAAAAGAATGGTTTAAAGTAATCATGAAACCAATTATCTCCTTAAATGAGATGTTAAAATTCTAGGTAAGATAATAACTGCTAGAATGGCACAATTTCTCCCACTACGTACTCCTGTATATAGGCATAACACAAGGCAGGTTTTTAACATTACCCATCATATCTGTAGATTTAAGATACCAGCTTGTTTTCTGGCACTAGGTACTGAGAAAGCCTTGGACTCATGACCATATCTTTATGAAGTCCTTACTAAATTTGTTGTCACTGGTGAATTTATAAACTTGACTTGCACATATTCCCGAGTACCTTTTAGAAATAGCGAGACAGGGCTGTACTCCACAACGATTACTCATATTTTTCGAATTGTCCCAATTACAAGAGGAATATTGGGTGATCTATGTCATGTCCTCATGGACCGCAATGCACCATGCTGATCCACTTGCTATTCATGGCAGAGATACTGGAGTGGGTTGCCAGTTCCTTCTCCAGTGGGCCACAGCATACAGCTCCTGGTATTCCTAGGTGGTCTCCCATCTAAATACTGGCCAAGCCTAACCATGCATCGCTTCATGTGTTCAAGCCAGCACAGGAGATGCTAAATGTTTGCACTTCCGGTTAGTTTCAATGAAGCAAAAAAAACAGGTTTTACTTTTTTCATGTTAAATTTATATTTTTCAAACTTTAAAATTAGCTTTTTTAAAAGTTTAAAAAGCAGTTGTGTTTGATTGAAAGCCAGTAAAGGGGGTGACTGATCTTTCCCAGAGCTCCATAACTTGACTGGTGCACGTCAATGACATAATCAAATTAGACAATCAGAAGGAGGTCTTGATTTGGTTGCAAAAACATTATTCACATGGGAGGGACCTTGCATATATATAAAATTTTATCCAGTTCAGAAATTCAAAAGAGGGCAGAAAAAATAAATGTTAATAAAGCCCCAGGTCCTGGTGTAATACAGCCAAAGGTACTGAGGGAACTGAGTTCTGTAATACCCAAACCATTATATATATTTTTTCAATACTCACTCATCACAGGGTACTAGATGATTGGAGAAAAGCACATGTGATATTTATCTACATATTTAAGAAGAGAGCAAGAGCAAACCCAGGGACTTATAGCTTCACTTCTGTAGTGGGAAAACTTTTAGAGGGGTTAATAAGGGATAATATACAATAATATGTCTTTTGAACAGGATTATAAGTAGGAGTCAACTTGGATTCATGAGGGATAGGGCAGGTCAAACAAATCTAATTATTTTCTAGGAGGAGGTTAGTAGGAACTTGGATCAAGGCAACTTAGTGAATGTTATAAATATATGATTAATTAACCAATTTTGGAGCTGTAATGAAGAGGTTAATATGCTTCAATGCCTTGCTTGTGGATGTCCAGTTATCTGTGATGTTATCTGTCATAAGGAACAAAGAAAAGCTAACTTTCCCGAATGACACCCTGCAGGTGATCAAACAACAAATGGTCAGTACTAAAAGTCTCAGGGATGGATTTGCATCATGGACACAAAGCATGGGAATCAACTCAAACAAGAGGTCGAGCAAAGGTAAAATGAAGAATCACATCCAGGGGTCATTCACTGATGAAAGATTTGAATGGCTGGGACAATCCCAGGGTGTGGCTATGACGTGTATAACTTGGCCAAATGGACTTGCTGGGTTGTAGAATTATCTTAGGAAAGGAACAGAGGAATCAGGAGGAATACTCTACACTCTTGCATACACACATTAGGATTTACACACACTAGTATTATATAGGTAGAGCCTTGTATCTCAGATGCCAATCTCACCACTACTGTTGTATGTTAATAAATCCTTTAACTTATAAGGTTCTAATGTATTTGGAGTTCTTATAGCAGTCAGATGTAAGTTAACTGGTCAGGATATACGGTTAGTATTCCAGTATAAAAGGACCATATTTAACAAATGTAGTCTTTTTCAATTCTGCAAAAGGCTTTTGATACAGTGCCACGTGGAAGACTATTGTGCAAACTAAGGGTTCTTCACAGAAAGGATGGTTAAACTGCAGAATTCTCTACCAAAGGAGGTGGTGACACCGGATTCAATAGATTATATATATTTTTTAATAAAAAGGGCATTTAGGGTTATACTGGATAAAAAGATAAAGATAATTGACCAGGGAGGAATCTGATTGCCAGTATGTGGGGTCAGGAAGTCATTTTTATTTTTCTTCCCCTTGTGAGACAATTGGCAATGTTTCAATAGGGTTTTTGTCTGTTCGCCTTCCTCTGGATCAATTAACAATTAATAAGCAAATTACAAGAATCAAGGGAGATCTAAAAAGGTTAAACTTGATGGGCTAAAATTATTTATGTAATTATGTAACATCAAGAGGCTGTACTACAAAGGTTCAAAATGCAATCCCATATACACAAGCAGAGTTTGTTCCAAAATCAGTATGGATAGTCAAAATTTAAGTTTTTAAACTTATGGATTAAAAAGATGCTAATATTAATAGTTTGTTACATATTTTACAAAGATGTGAAGTTTTATTTTCCTAAACTAAATCTATACATGAAAAAGTATTTACGTCAAGGGTCATCAGTGGGTGAAGTTTTAAAGATATCTCTGAGGATCAAGTGGCTCAGTTAAAATCTGCGAGACTTGAGTGATTATCTCAGGCATGGATTTCTTTAAATCCTGGCCTTTTAGTGACCTTTGAGAAGTAAAGCCGAGAAAACCGATGCGAGTACAAGAAAAAAAATTACAACAATGTCACTGAAATGTATTTTACAGTAAAACATTGTTATAATTCAGTCTTCGTGTATCAGCAGCTTGGACTGATGCTCTCAGTTGATGTTGTTTTTATCTAGAACCGCTGTGGTGCATCATGGCAGTATCTTGAAGTGCCAGAACAAATTATGGTCTGTATCTCAGCAAGTTTTCTGGGAGAATTTCAGAAGTGACATAAAAAAGAATCATTATTTTAGCAGTGATGGGTGCAAACAGACAAGACTGGTAAAGAGTTAGTTGACTGAAACCTTGTAAGTGATCAAATAATCTGAATTATCATATTGCCAATCTGGGAGTCAATTTATTAAAGGCCACAGAGCTGTTGAGTCTTTAATAGTACACACCATAGTGTCACTTTACTATTAATGTTCCCTTGATAGTTACACAAAATACATTTTACAACCTAAATGTTAACACATCAAAGTAATTTAACATTAAAACAAAATATTTGTGTTGCATGCTTTATAAGATCAGGCTTTAAAGTGACATGGAGCAAAATGAAAAATATTTCTAAAAAATGAAAAAGTTTTTCTAAGTTTATCTGTTTTTGTCTTTTTCTAATCTAACAAATGCTCATGATCTATCCTGTTATAGTAACAGCAGCAATTGCAGCACGGAGCTGCTAGATAGCGCTGACGATATTTGAGAGAAGTTCTAACCTTAGAATGTTACCCCAACCCTAATCCTCATCCTAACCCTAACAGTTTACCTAAATCTAACTCTATGATATCGGAACTGTAAGATCGGCAGCGCCATATAGCGGTTGATCACAGCCACTGCTACTGGCGGACTGCTGCTGTAACTATAACAGGAAAGGACCCATGCTCAAATACCCTTTTTCGGATGCAACAAAGAAAATGTTTCCAAGTCCCTTTAAGCATTAGAAGTTGCTGTTTTGCAGTAAACCTTGTCATATTTGTGACGTAAATAAAAAAACAAAAACATTAGCAGCTCTATAAACCCTAGGCATAAAAACGGTTTTACAGAAAATATACAATTCGGAGAGCTTGTGTATATTGTGGATCTTGCACTTAGGTTTAGTGAAGCTTTAGAGAAGGATTATTCTACTGGGAGTTGCTCTGCTACTTTTATTCCTATTGCCAATTTCAAAGTGAGAGACTTTCAACAGTACTGAATAAAGATGTTATTTTGAACCAAGGTACGTCTCATGTGTCTAATTCGGTTAAGAACAGAGACACAATATGTGCTGCCATTAAACATTGTGTACAATAGTTAAAAATGAAAGGCACATTGTAAATATGAAACGTCAATGATCCTTTAAATACACTAGAGTATGGCAACATTGTTGCAAATGCAGTTTGCAGAGGAATTAAAAGTGAATGTGTACCCACTGTATGTGTTGCTTCTTATGTTAAAAAAGGAACTTGTATAATGTTTAAAGCTGCTCTTTTCAATGCATGATAGATAAATATGGAAGTCTTGGGTCTCTTTAGGATAATTATAATTGCTCAGAAGAAGTTTATAAAAAATACAGCATCAACGTCTTGTAAAAACTACATAAAAAACCTTATGGCATGAAATATCCTGCATCATTATATCCCTGCCAAGCTCCATTCAGATGTGAATATTGTATACAAGGCTTGTGTTCATGTTCCATGCTTGATCAAATCCCAACTCACTGTGTATCAAACAATTCAGTGAATAATTATAAGTACAAGGATTGCTTCAACAGTAATTGAAAATGAGAAAATATACACGGTGGTGTTAAATTTAATGAGTTTCTAAGAACTGGTTTTAATTACATATTAAGAATCATTCAAACTGCTTTTTGTTTTTAATGGGACACGCTTGAGAAGTGTGGTCACAGTTAAAGGGGTAGTTGGAAATAATAAGAGGACAAATCTCTGCATTACTAATGGTGAATTTCAAATTAAAAATACACTTTCATGAAAATGATGCTAATGCATAAAAATGGTATGATACAGCAAGAAAAAGACATGGCATAGTTATATTAGGTAATTAATAATACCAATGTATAATTATAAGAATAAAGGCAAAGAGGCATTGGGGAAGTACTACTAAGAATCACATTGGCTATGATGTGAGTTATGGAAGACTACAATGTCTATTTCCAATGAGGTAAATTGTCATTGCAGGGTATCACAACAGCTTAGTGTATCTGTTGTCCTGCAGTCATGTTCAACTCTCAGTGACCATATGGATTGCAGTACCCAGGCACATTTGTCTGTGTTTCTGGTTTTGCCAGCTCCTTCTCCAGTGGACGGCGATCTGCCTGACCTCTCTGCTATGACCTGCCCATCTTGGGTGACCCTACATGGATTAGCTCACAACTTCATTCAAGTACAAAAGCCCCTTCCACACAACAAGGTAGTGGTCAAAAAGAGGTTAGTGAATCTACCCCATTAAAAAAAAAAATGCAATCGAGAAAAGTGCAAGTCTTAATAAGCAGGTTTGTAATGTAATAATAAGAAAAATCATCAGATTAAGTGGGTATGAAATAAATAATATCCCCTGTGAATATGCAGTGGAGGTAAATAATAGAGTTAAGGGACTAGACATGGAAGATAAAATGTCTTAAGAACTTTGGACAGACTTTGTGACCATAAAACAGCAACAAAGAATATCCCCAAAAGAAAAAAAAACTGTCTGATGAGGCTTTGAAAGATGCACAGCAATGAAGGAAAGCAAAAAGGTAGTGGAGATGGGAAAAGATTTGTCCAATTGGATGCAGAATTCTAGAGGATAGCAAGAAGAGACAAGGAGACAGTCTACAATGAGCAGTGTAAAGAGATAAAAAGGTAAAAGAAAGATCAAGAGATCTCTTCAAGAAAATGTGGGATCTCAAAGGAACCTTTCATGCCAAAGTGATCATGATAAAAGGCAAAAACAATAATAACAAGGCTGAAGGGGTTGATGGAATCCAAATTGAACAAAATCCTTCAAGATGATGCTGAGAAAGTGTTACTTGCAATACACCAACGACTTTGGAATAATCAACTGTGGCCAGTGGACTAGAAAATGTAAATCCTAATCTCAAACAAGTGCAGTAGCAAAACGTGAAATAAGAAACTGCAAAAGCTGGCAGATCAATATTTAAAAGACGAAGATCATGGAACATCCCTGGCAAATAGATGGGGAAGAAGTGGAGGTGGTGATAGATTTTATACCCTTTCCTCAAAATATCTGCAGATGGTTACTGCAGCCATGAAATGAAAATATTTTTGCTTCTGGGGAGGAAAGCTATGGCAAGTCTGGATAAACTATTAAAAAAGTAATGGTATTACACTATCAACAAAGGTCTGAATAGTCAGAACTATGGTATCCCCAGTGGAAACATATGGATGTGATAGCTGGATCATAAAGAAGGCTGAGAGCTGTAGAAGTGATGCCTTTGTGTGATGCTGAAGTCCTTTGGACTGCAAGGAGATCCAATCAACCAATATTATAGGAAATCAAGACAAACTGTTCACTGAAAGGTTTGATTATGAGGCTGAAGCTCGAATATTTGGCCATATCATGAGAAGACAGGATTCCCTAGAGAAAACTCAGATCCCAGGAAACATTGAAGGCATGTGACGAAGGGAACAGAGAAGCATAGCTGTATAGATGAGGCCATTGAAGCAATGAACATGAGCTTGAGAAATGTTAGAGGGGCAGTGGCTGACAGATGTGTCTGGTATGCTGTGGGACATAGGGTCACGGAGAGTCTGACACAAGGGTATTACTGAATAATAACAAATAGGATGTAATAAGAGTACATGAAACAACACACAAATATTTTAGACTGACTGACTGTCAGTTTAAAAAGAGATATTGGCATATCTCGTACTGATATTCAGTAACCTACTTCTCAAGGGTATCAATACTAGCCAAGCATGTTCAAACTTGTCCGACTCTCCATGACCTCATGGACCTCAAAACACCATGCTAATCCACTTGGTATTCATGGCAGAGATGCTGGAGTGGGTTATCAGTTCCTTCGCCAATGGGAATATCAGGAGCTTTATGCTGTGGCCAAGGTGGTCTCCCAAGAATTGACCAGGCCCAATACTGCTTGGCTTCAGGGTGGTGTGACCTCTTGGTTCCTTGTCTGGAATCAAACCCAGGTCACAGAGCTGAAAGCCCCGAATCCTAACCACTTGTCCACCAGGGAGCCCTAATATATGTATGTGTGTGTGTGTGTGTGTGTGTTATATATATACAGTCAGGTCCATAAATATCGGGACATGGACACAATTCTAACCTTTTTGGCTCTATACACCACCACAATGGATTTGAAATGAAACGAACAAGATGTGCTTTAACTGCAGACTTTCAGCTTCAATTTGAGGGTATTTACATCCAAATCAGGTGAACGGTGTAGGAATTACAACAGTTTGTATATGTGCCTCCCACTTTTTAAGGGACCAAAAGTAATGGGACAATTGGCTACTCAGCTGTTCCATGGCCAGGTGTGTGTTATTCCCTCATTATCCCATTTACAAAGAGCAGATACAAGCTCCAGTGTTCATTTCAAGTGTGCTATTTGCATTTAGAATCTGTTGTTGTCAACCCTCAATATGAGATACAAAGAGCTGTCACTATCAGTGAAGCAAGCCATCATTAGGCTGAAAAAAACAAAACAAACCCATCAGAGAGATAGCAAAAACATTAGGTGTGACCAAATCAACTGTTTGGAACATCCTTAAAAAGAAAGAATGCACCAAGGAGCTCAGCAACACCAAAAGACCCGGAAGACCACGGAAAACAACTGTGGTCGATGACCGAATAATTCTTTCCCTGGTGAAGAAAACACCCTTCACAACAGTTGGCCAGATCAAGAACACTCTCCAGGAGGTAGGTGTATGTGTGTCGAAGTCAACAATCAAGAGAAGACTTCACCAGAGTGAATACAGAGAGTTCACCACAAGATGTAAACCATTGGTCAGCCTCAAAAACAGGAAGGCCAGATTAGAGTTTGCCAAACAACATCTAAAAAAGCCTTCACAGTTCTGGAACATCAGCCTGTGGACAGATGAGACCAAGATCAACTTATACCAGAGTGATGGGAAGAGAAGAGTATGAAGAAGGAAAGGAACTGCTCATGATCCAAAGCATACCACCTCATCAGTGAAGCATGGTGGTGGTAGTGTCATGGCGTGGGCATGTATGGCTGCCAATGGAACTGGTTCTCTTGTATTTATTGATGATGTGACTGCTGACAAAAGCAGCAGGATGAATTCTGAAGTGTTTCAGGCAATATTATCTGCTCATATTCAGCCAAATGCTTCAGAACTCACTGGACGGTGCTTCACAGTGCAGATGGACAATGATCCGAAGCTTACTGCAAAAGCAACCAAAGAGTGTTTTAAGGGAAAGAAGTGGAATGTTATGCAATGGCCAAGTCATTCACCTGATCTGAATCCGATTGAGCATGCATTTCACTTGCTGAAGACAAAACTGAAGGGAAAATGCACCAAGAACAAGCAGGAACTGAAGACAGTTGCAGTAGAGGCCTGGCAGAGCATCAGCAAGGATGAAACCCAGCGTCTGGTGATGTCTATGCGTTCCAGACTTCAGGCTGTAATTGACTGCAAAGGATTTGCAACCAAGTATTAAAAAGTGAAAGTTTGATTTATGACTGTTAATCTGTCCCATTACTTTTGGTCCCTTAAAAAGTGGGAGGCCCATATACAAACTGTTGTAATTCCTACACCGTTCACCTGATTTGGATGTAAATACCCTCAAATTAAATTAAAGCTGAAAGTCTGCAGTTAAAGCACATCTTGTTCGTTTCATTTCAAATCCATTGTGGTGGTGTATAGAGCCAAAAAGATTAAAATGATGTCGATGTCCCAATATTTATGGACCTGACTGTATGTATGTATATATATATATATATATATATATATATATATATATATATATATATATATATGTACACATATACATGCATACATACATACATACGTACATACAGGTATATTTACATATATGGCAAATATACATATGTAATTCTACATCCTGATTAAAGGTTGTAACAAACAATCATTCAATAAAATTACCAGGCAAAATGTAAATAATCAAAAAGTACAAGACAAATCCCACTTTAATACAACTTGTTAATAATGCAATGCCTCTCAGCTAATTAAGAGTAGCAAGGCCTAAGATATTTGTGACAGGTGCCTGTGACATTTCAATGATTCCAACTACAAAGTAGAAAGAAAAAAAAAACGGCTTTGTTCCAGTAGAGACAACTGAACAGATTGTTTTCTTAAAAGATTAATTGGTTATTAGGACTTTGTCTAACAAGATTATAATCCAAGGTCTTTAATCAGTAATTGTATTCTCTCACTTAGTATCAGACGTACACGTGTAGAATCATGATACCTGCGGTCTAAACACACAACTGTATTGGATTTTTCTCCTATTATTTAATACTGAACAGCTGACTTAAAAGGACACAGCAAATCTCCAAGGTATTTCAGAAATGAAAAATACACATATAGAATATAATTGTACTTGACGGTTATGTCAAGTTTTGAGTGGACATGTCAGATAACGGAGCTTGAAAATCAGGTATTTTAGGCTTAACATACCCGAAAAAATAGTTTTTCTCTGCTGTTAACGTTATTTGAGTAAATTCAATTAAATATCACTGTCATGGGGGATACGCAGGAAGAGCATACCCATTTGGTTAAACCAGTTGAATCACAGAGTCTTACACGTGTAAAACCTCTGTCATTATTCACTGTTATACCCACTGGACATGCTCTTCCGGACAAATAACCCCCAAACTGAGAGTTAACCTCCTTAGATAAAGTTCTTATCAGAGGGAAGTTGTGAGGTCTTCATAATCTGCAAAATAGACACTTCCATTTTAGGAACACCTCATCAATTAGAAATGTTATCAAAATGTTAAAGGAACTCTTTCAGCATTTTTTATATGAATCGTTTAACTAGATTAATTAATACATTTTATCCTCCTCCATGTAATTATACAATAAAAAGTACATTGTACTTACTTCTAAGTATACCAGAGAGTAACAGATTCTCACCTTCTGGAGCTTCCCCATTTCTTTCTGCTCTCTCTCATGCCAGCTGTGATCTTGCACAGCTGAGGCCATCCCTGCATGGGAGGGATTTCACATTCAGTGCATCAGAGCCCGTTTCATTTCCAATTCCAGTGCTATTCAATTGAACAAACCCGCAACTTATGGGCCGAACGCCAAAGCTGTAAACCATTGCGCTTGTGTGTAGCAGTTCATTGTGAGAACGTTATCAATTAAGCAAGACTGTAATCACCCATTTTGAAACAGCCAATAGAAAATGGGACCGCTATCATTATGGCAGTAAAACATGGAGGTTACATGCCAATCAATTAGTTTTGGGGGTCCGATATGCGATAGGACTCGCAAACCCTCAAAATACAAAATAAACAAAAAGGAATGCCAATACTGTTCTAGACCATATGGGTTGCCTGACATGTATTAACTCATTGATTCCCGAGATCGATATAAACCCAAAATGACACATAAAAAAATATGATTTTTTTATTGCCGATTTGCGAGCTTGAGACTGTTGTGCAATTGATTCTAATGCCTTTCAATCGCTTTTCACATCATTTACAGTGCAGTATTGATTTTTTATTTGCATTTACAGTGCTGCGGACAGGGGTTAAACCCCCTTGCAGGCCCTCTCTAGTAGGATTTTCTCCTACATTTGCAGTTTACGGGTGTGACAACATTTGCGAGCTTGGGGAAGTGTAGCAATTGAAAGGCGCTTTCTGATTGTAGCGATTGCAACTCTTGGTGACGGGAAAGATCAAAGGCTTCGGGAGGCTGTAAGTTCCGGGTTTAACCATTGCAAATTGTTCAGGCCTGTAACCAGTAAACCGTTTGGAGCAGGCAAAAAGACGCCAATTGAATAGCAAATGAAGTTACGGCCTCACTTACGGGCTCCAGTAACTTACGATTGCTCAATTGAATCAGGCTTAAATCTTGTCACGGTCTGCTTGTTAACAGCATAAGACACAGGTAGTGTGAAGCCTTTCCCCTGTAGTGCATCCTTAAGTCATAGCTGTGAAAGATGGAACCTCATAAGTGGAAGGACAGGAATAAAAGAGGAGGCTCCGGAATGTAAGAATCTAGGTGCATCTTCGATAAAAAAGTGAGGGGTAAATGTTATTTCATTAATTAACTGAGGAGGATACAATTAATTAATCTAGTTAAAGCATTTAAATAAACCAAATACAAAATTAGTATAGTGGGCTGCCATTGGTTCACTAAAGTGTCAGTTCCTTTCCTAGATATACTATAATTAGACTTCAATCAACAATGTTATCTTGCTATTAATTCAATATTTTATTTTTTTAAGTCTCAATTAAAGCAAAGCATCAGTAGCTAGGATCTATAGCGGTGTTCATAACCAGTGGTGTATTCAGGTGGTCCAGGATATAATTGGAAACAAAAAACAATGATGAAAAAAAAGGGGGAATTACTAAAAATGCATAAAAAAGTAGTCCAAAAGTTTCTACATGCAAAAGGTTACAGTGCCTTGCAAAAGTATTCACCCCCTTGACTTTTTACCTATTTTCTTACATTACAGCCTTAAGTTCAATGTTTTGTTAATCTGAATGTCATGTGATGGATCAGAGCACAATAGTTGGTGAAGTGAAATGAGAAAAATATATACATAAAACTATTTTTTAGAAATAGGAAACAGAAAATTGGCATGTGTGTATGTATTCACCGACTTTGTTATGAAGCCCATAAAAATCTCTGGTGCACCTGTGTGCAATCCAAGTGTCACATTATCTGTCATTACATATACACATCTTTTTTGAAAGGCCCCAGAGCAAGAGGCACCACTAAACAAAACACTGCCATGAAGACCAAGGAAATCTCCAAACAAGTAAGGGACAATGTTGTTGAGAAGTACAAGTCAGGGTTAGGTTATAAATAAATATCCAAATCTTTGATGATCCCCAGGAGCACCATCAAATCTATCATAACCAAATGGAAAGAACATGGTACAACAGCAAACCTGCCAAGTGACCGCCGCCCAACAAAACTCACGGACCGGGCAAGGAGGGCATTAATCACAGAGGCAGCACAGAGACCTAAGGTAACCCTGGAGGAGCTGCAGAGTTCCACAACAGAGACTGGAGTATCTGTACATAGGACGACAATAAGAAGTACGCTCCATAGAGTTGGGCTTTATGGCAGAGTGGCCAGAAGAAAGCCATTACTTTCAGCAAAAAACAAAATGGCACATTTTGAGCTTGCAAAAAGGCATGTGGGAGACTCCCAAAATGTATTGAGGAAGGTGCTCTGGTCTCATAAGACTAAAATTTAACTTTTCGGCCATCGAAGAAAACGCAATGTCTGGCGCAAACCCAACACATCCCATCACCCTAAGAACACCATCCCACAGTGAAACATGGTGGTGGCAGCATCATGCTGTGGGGATGTTTTTCAGCAGCCGGGACTGGGAAACTGGTCAGAGTTGAGGGAAAGATGGATGGTGCTAAATACCGGGATATTCTTAAGCAAAACTTGTACCACTCTGTGCGTGATTTGAGGCTAGGACGGAGGTTCACCTTCCAGCAGGACAATGAGCCCAAACACACTGCTAAAGCAACACTTGAGTGGTTTAAGGGGAAACATGTAAATGTGTTGGAATGGCCTAGTCAAGACCCAGACCTCAATCCAATAGAAAATCTGTGGTCAGACTTTAAAATTGTGGTTCACAAGCGCAAACCATCCAACTTGAAGGAACGGGAGCAGTTTTGCAAGGAGGAATGGGCAAAAATCTCAGTGGACTTATCCAAAACGACTTGGAGCTGTGATTTCTGCAAAAGGTGGCTCTACAGAAGTATTGACTTTAGGGGGGTGAATAGTTATGCACATTGACTTTTTCTGTTATTTTGTCCTAATCGTTGTTTGCTTCACAATAAAAAAAAAAAAAAAAACATCTTCAAAGTTGTGGGCATGTTCTGTAAATTGTACGATGAAAATCCTCAAACATCCATGTTAATTCCAGGCTGTGAGGCAACAAACCATGAAAAATGCCAAAGGGGTGAATACTTTTGCAAGGCACTGTATATTCAAACAAAGTACAATACATTATAATTGTAAATAAACAGGTTGAAAAAATAATAATTAGGTGGTCTGTGAAGATCTTTACAAGTATCCAAGTGGTCCACAAAAACCTGCCCAACTTTTAAATGATCTATCAGTCAAAATGTTTGGCAACTGCTGCTCTACAATTTTAATTGTATGTAGTACAATTTTAATTCTAAAATAATGTATACTGTATATTCACTATCCTTCCATTTTAAGTACAATATACTGACTCCTTGACAAGTAATGGTATTATTATTCTTTTTGTGCTGCACAGCTCTACTCACAAAACCCTTAGTCATTCTTTTGAGACTTAATGCCATTCTTGTTTTTCTTAAGAGTATCAGTTCAGCAGCTGCTCTCAAGTCTAGTAATCTTGTTTCTGAAAATCTCATTTGTGAGCCAACTCTGTCCAGCTAGACAATCCTCACAACAGCCTAATTTATCCAAAGCAGGAATTGGTCTGGATTTATTTAGCCATTGTGACGTAGCATTGCAATTCCACAGCTCATTCATGAACAATAATAGAGAATGATATAATTTAGTTAGAACAATGCCCCATTATCCATACAGGTTTAATGATCAAGAGTAGAATTTGGGTTGATCCGTAAATGTACCGTAAATATTACCAGTGGTTTCAGAGCACACAATTAGAACAATAGTGTATGTTTACTACTAAGCATAAAGTTATATTTTTTAAACTTAATTTAAAGACATATCTAAATTTCCTGGATTATGAGTGCATCCTGATAGAGGTGAATCAGTAGTGAATGAAAATATATTTTGCATGAAAAAAAAATCCAAAATAAAGATTACCAAACTAATTTTGCAAGCAGTTGCTTTTGTTAGTTAACACACCTGGATACCTCTGCTCAAATTAACATAAAATTCATAATTAATTTTGGCCAAGCACAGGCAGCTATATATTTTAATATAATGTAACAATTAGTGATGGCAGTTTGTGCAGGAAGGAATCATGGGATGTATAGTACCCCTTGCAGAAGGAAGGAGGACATTGATCTTTAGATCTCTCCATTGAGCTGCTGCTGGCTTGAAGGTTAGTAAAGGGTTAACATTCTGTACCCAAATGCAGTGTTTCTATTAGTAGATACCAGGTACCTATGTAAGAAGCTCTGGGTGTGTGGAAAACACGTTATTTTTTGTATTTTTTAAATGATAAATCTGTATGTGTATAGAATAAATCTATGTAATGTACGTTTCTGATAGAAGCAGCATGTGTTAGATTAGAAAAAAGGTAAGAACAGGGAAACTTAGATATACCTTTAAGCACTGACATACAGCAGGTAAACTGCACATATATTTGTTTAAAAAAGATTTTAAAAAAAAATGTGTACTAGTAGGAACTTTGTTAACCACTCATTGAGTTCAACAATAAAAAATATATATATTTCATATGAAGGGTATAAAACGGATGACCATTTATCAATCTGGAGAGACTTTTGACCTATTTGTATAAAGGATTGTTCACAGAAGCTTATGACGTCTCTGCATGAGATGATTGGTAACAGGGAAATATCACTTTAGGACAACTTTAGATTAGACAGTGACGAATGAAAAGTATTATATGCATCTGCGCAAGTCATCTTAACTGGTCCATTAAAGAGAAAGGTTATTAAGGTGCTTAAAAGTACAAATGCCAACATTGTTCTACAATAACAAAAAAGGCTTAGTACTAAATAGATAATAGAAAGTGTTAAGTAAATTAATTAAGTGCTAGCTCTTTATTATTGCTTGCCTGGCTGAGTAAAGACATTAGAATTAATGTACCTACTTACATCAAAGACCAGCTTTGGTTCTCAAGACACATTAACAGTCCAGACTTTGAGGATATCCATATGTGAGTAAAGTTTCTGTTTTTTTTCTGGGGTAGGCAAGGCCGATCTACAACAGGCCAAGATTTGGGGATTTACCTGCCGTGCACAGGTAAATTACTTGCCTGACGCCATGAATAAAAACATCTGATCCTGGTCTATGTATGGGTCTACAGGACCAACCATGCCTAACCCAGCGGACTGATACACCTTCCCCTTCAGAAATCCTGACTTGTTGTAGGAGTTGAGGAATATGCCTTAAAATCACATTCAAGGAGCACTTTAATATCATTACCAGTTCAGTTACCTTATGATGGCCTCCTTAATGTATGGATTGTCCTTGTTGTTTATGCACTGCCTTCCGAATAAATTCACATTATCATTTAAGTTGTTTTATTGCTACTGTGTCCTAAAGTAGTACATGTATATCATAACTAGAGGTCATTTACTTATGGCTCAAGGTTATTTTATGTGAACTCTAATTTTTTTAAAAATGTATATTATATTAAAGAGCAATCCTATGCTTTTCCATCTTTCGTACTTACGATTTGTTTACAAGGGGGATTGCTTTCATGTATAGATCCTCATTGGATGATAACAAGAAGGCGCCTGCTTAATAAAACATGACAAATAACTGATACATAATATGCTGTAAAACAGTGTTGCTCAATCTATTTCATTCATGGAACCCTAGTTGGGCTGCAAAAGTACTGATGGGACCCAAGGACTCTGATGGAACCAGTTTGATCCCTAATGGCTCCTCCATGTTTAAAAGCTCTCCAATGGTGCTAAAAGCAAACTCCAACCTCACAATATTTTTCAAGAACAAGTTCAAAATTACCAAAAATATTTTTCCAGAATGTAACTATTTTCTGTCTTTCAGGACCCCTGGTCATACCAAATGGAAATGCAGGTTTCGCGGCACACAGATTGGGAAATATTGCTGTAAAATAATTTTAAGTTTCTGGCACTTCTTTTGGATGCAAACTGTTTAAAGCGAAACCTTGCTTTTAATGTGCATGTGAGAAAACTGGGCTTGTAAAATTAATTTAAAAAAATACTTAAATTGGGTATTTAATCATGTGTGTGATCCACAAAATAACAAGACAGATAACATAGCAACTTTACAAAAACAACACGCAATAAAGTTTCCTTATCCAAATATCTTCTACCCTACTGACTTTATGTTTTCGTAATAATTTAAGATTTACTGGATGCATTTTGTAAAATAACATATGAAGCAATAGACGTGATATTGCTAATGATGCTTGCACTAAAGTGTCCCACAACTCATACTGTTCCTGTTTACAGAGACATTAGAGCACTGCAGGGATTCCACTAACAGAAATGTTGTGAGGCAGAAATTGAAAATATAATAATACATCTTTCATGAAACGAACTTCTCATAAAATGCTGTTGGAGAGGACTTCAAACTAAAATATAATCATCATAATAAATAGCTTTCATTATCTACTTCATTTGGCAAGTGGAGACAAAAGAGATATTATTTAAAATATTTTGGGCCGTATTTACTAAAGTGTTGGTGAACTCGTGGTGACATTCGATCATATGCTCTACAGCAGGCTTAGTCAGTAGGTGGACCACCATCAGGGATGTACATAGGAAACTAGTACGTAACCCCATAAAATTATGGCCATGAGGACTTCTTATTTGTTTTATGGATGCGTGACTAATCTCAATATGTTCATGTAACCCATCAAGTATCGATTATCAGCTTAAATTGACACCTCCCTCTTCCCTCATGAACTGGTTATGCAGTTTAGTTTGCAATTACTATTTATTTGTACCATATCATACATTGGCAACGGTTATGGTCCTCATTCTCTATCGATCTCTGAATTCTAAGGGACTCTAAGATAGCGAGCCATAGCTTATAAAGAATATCTGCCACAATATAATAGCAATAAATATTTTTTTGACAAAAAAGTAAAAGAATAGCAAGATGGAGAATATAAAAATCAAACTGTTCATATATTTGTGGCCTCATAGCAATAAAGGAGATTATAAATAAATGATTAAATAAGCACTGGCTCCCATAAAAAGCAGGCCATTTTATGGAATACAGATATTGGAGAATGGTATTGTTTTAAATTACAAGGCATACAATAAGAAAAAAAAATGCTAGAGCATGTTGCTGCAGGTAGACCATTACCAACTGAGTCCTGATCCTGTCACATAACATTTGCCCTCAGATCTCTGAGCAATTTTTGTGAAATGTTACATCTATATCAAGACTGAAGTATTCATTTTAAATATTTTCTAAGTCAGGGTCATATCCATCTGAGGTCTAAATCACATTGGTGACAAATAGTTTAACCACTACACCATCTACCTGCATGATAAAGGTGGTAGATAATATATAATTTAATAAAGTTAAAATATAATCAGTGTGAAAGTCTATGCGGTTTCTTGTGGGAGGCCATAAAAATTACAATATCATATTTCAACTCCTGATCAATTTAAAAAACAATTAAGCACATGATTTGTAGTCCTCTCTCTGATGGTACACACAGTTTTGATGGCGTCCATGTCCCTTTAAGATCTGTAGGTTGTGACATCAACCACATTTGGTAGCAATAATTCCAATTTATGGAAACAAAAAAGGTAAAAAATAACAATTACCATTTACAGCAACAGATATTTTCTGTTTCTATTTTACAGTCACTGTAAATAATTCCCTGACTACACAAACTGTTTGACTAAAATAGGATGTCAATTTAAATAGTGGCAATATTTATAGAGACTGTAAGTTTGTGAGTTTTCAGTCTTGCTAAGTGCTTTGTGGATAGCACTTTGTACATTGATTTTAAGCTCAATGACAGGGCCCTACATGTTGATATTGTTTTGATTTGAACTTACTCTTGTATAGAGCTGGGAATATGCTGGTGTGTTACAAATAAAGGAACTAAATAAATAAACAGAGATACCTGGAATATAATAGAAGACTAAGATGTCATCAACTCAACTTAACATGTTTCCCACCTCTAGTACAGCTTCCACTCCTGAAACATCTCTCACTGTTGACAATGCCATCACCGCCTTTAGGCCCGTTGTCTCAGGGCTCTTCTGGACTCTGCCCTCTTTTTTATTTCTTACATAGAATCAATAACCCAATCTTGTCATTTTCACTTACAAAACATGTAAAAAATATATCACAAAAATATTCTAATCCATTCTCTCATCATATCTCACCTAGACTACTGCAACTTGCTGGTATCTCCATCACTCACCTGTCTCCACTCCAATCTATAATGAATGCTTCTGCTAGACTAGACTAATCTATCATATCAAAAGCTCAGTAACAGCAGCAAAAAAATGTAACATGACCCCAACATATTAAGCCCTCAACAACAGTGCTCCCACTTATATCTCTACCCTCATATCATAATTTTACCATAACTGCCCTCTTCACTCTAATGACCTTCTTCTTTCCTCCTCTCGTCACCAGCTCTCACTCCTGCCTTTGGGACTTTTCTCGAGCTGCCCCATCTTTGTGAAACTCCTTGCCTCCCTCCACCAGACTATCTTCCGGTCTCAAAACCTTCTAAAATTCACTAAAAACACATCTGTTTGAAGAAGCTCTAACACCTCCAGCCTTAATATACACAGCTGCATACTCTACAGCATAACATTGCTCACACACACAATCTATGTAATCTACCACCACTTACCTAAGCCTACTGCCTTATTCACTGCCATTTTACATATTTTGCCCTCACATAGTACACCCCAACCATACCTTCTTGTAAGCGCTTTGGAGTAGGTCCTCAATCCTGTTGCACCAAGCTGTCTGCAGACCTATTCGTTTCATATTTGTATTGCACAGCACATGTATTTCTACTTACCTTAGAATTTGTATATACCTTTGCTTATTGAACCCACTCTACTCTATTCCTTGTAAGTAGCGCTATGGAAAATGTTGGTGCTAATACAAGCTGAAGTTCAGAAAGAGTTTTTGCAGCAAATTTTCCAAGAGGGGAACAAAATGTAAAAAAAAAAAAAAAAAAAAAGTTTATAAAATATACAAATTCTTGAGTTTTTTTTATGTTTTAACATTAATTAATGCTCACAGCAACTTAGAAACATCATATTTGCTGGAAGATCTTCTGAAGAGCTAGTGTAAAATGTGCAAAAAAAATTAAATAAAACTACCATAAATTATATTTAAATAGTTTTGTTCAATGAATGTACTCTTCTTTCCTAATCAAACAATTTGTTATTGCATCAGTTCATACTGCCGGACCTTCTTGATCATGAGGCTTGGCACAATAACTGCTCTGCACCATCTGCATTGAAAAGAATTTCAATTATGTTTCCTAATAATCTTCTATTTGTTTTTCTCTAGGGTTTTGTTCGTTGCAAAGTCCTGTTAAAGATGCCAGACAAGATTTATCTTGATTTTTAAATTTTCATCACAAAAAAACTGCAATTTCAAGAAGGCTTTGTAGACTTTTCATATCAACTATATTTAGGACCGAGATGTAGCATCTTCATGTTACTACAGAAGGTATGTCCGAGAGAGCTGCCCCATCATGTTGTAAAGTGGATAAGGTGTGAATTGTAATTTTTTTTCAAACGCTAGTCTTGAAGGGACCATAAATGATAAGTTCCCTCTAAAAGCTTCATCAGTGTAATAGTAAATTCTAACTTTTCCCCTTTTCATTAAGGTTTTAAATATAGAACCAGAAAACAAGAGGGGTGCATCATCATGCTACTACAGAAGATCATAGTATTACAAGGTGCACTTATCTACTACAAAAAGAAACAAGAAGGCCACAATCAGTCTGCCACTAAATAAGATGGATCAAGAGGGCAACACTTTCCATGCTGCTTCTACAGTATATAGGACTAGGAGGGCTGTCATTTTAATAAATAAATACATCTGAGCATGTGCAGAGAGCAATTAGCAATGATTAGACATAAGCAATGAATTGGTGGAGGTTCAGAAACACGTCAATGTATGTTTACAGGAAGAAAATGCAAAATGAAGCAATTAAAACATTAACGAGGTAGATACTGAAAAAAAGACCAGTATGGTGAGATGATTTATTAAGCTTAGTGATAGCCGATATTTAGTAACAGGAAGTCAGCTTTTGCTTTTTTATATTACTTTTTTAATAACTTGCAATTGTAAATATTCATAGTTTTAGGAGTACTTTTCTACCATATACAATTGGGAACTCTGCTGTGGCCCTTTAATTATAATCCAATTTTGCTTTTATTGGGAAGCAATTAGCTTTTTTTTCCAGGACTGACCACCTTGATGCAGATAACATCTATATTTACTTCTATTGAAGGACTGCACAGTGTAATGTAACGGGCCAACCATCAACTCTCTATATATGCAATATGGTAGCCTTATCTGCCGGCCAAAATCTACAATTAAGATTTTCTCTAAAACATGCTTCAAATGAGAAATGTTTCCCAAATTACATTGGTCCTTTTAGCTATAAATTGAAATTTTAAAAAATGCTATATTTCCTGATAATCATCTATTTCTTTTTTTTTTTTTTTTTTATTTGTTGCAAAGTCATATTAATGTAAAAATATCTGACATGATTTATCTTGATTTCTGGCTTTATAAAAAAAAAAAAAAAAACGTCCAATTTCAAAATGTATGTGTTGATTTTTTATATAAACTGTATTTAGGACCAAGAGGGCACATGTCATCATGCACGCGTCATCATGCTGCCACAGAAGGCATGCCACAGAGGGCTGCATCATATTGCTGCCACAGAAGGCATGCCCAAGAGGGCTGCGTCATTCTGCTGCCACAGAAGGCATGCCCAAATAGGGCTGCATCATCATGCTGCCACAGAAGGCATGCCTAATAGGGCTGCTTCATCATGCTGCCACAGAAGGCATGCCTAATAGGGCTGCTTCATCATGCTGCCACAGAAGGCATGCCCAATAGGGCTGCATCAGCATGCTGTCACAGAAGACACGCCAAAGAGGGCTGCATCATCATGCTGCCACAGAAGGCATGCCACAGAGGGCTGCCTCATCATGCTGCCACAGAAGGCATGCCCAAGAGGGCTGCCTCATCATGCTGCCACAGAAGGCATGCCCAAGAGGGCTGCGTCATTCTGCTGCCACAGAAGGCATGCCCAATAGGGCTGCTTCATCATGCTGCCACAGAAGGCATGCCTAATAGGGCTGCTTCATCATGCTGCCACAGAAGGCATGCCCAATAGGGCTGCATCAGCATGCTGTCACAGAAGACACGCCAAAGAGGGCTGCGTCATCATGCTGCCACAGAAGACACGCCAAAGAGGGCTGCGTCATCATGCTGCCACAGAAGACACGCCAAAGAGGGCTGCGTCATCATGCTGTCACAGAAGACACGCCAAAGAGGGCTGCGTCATCATGCTGCCACAGAAGGCATGACCAGAAGGGCTTGCATAATCATGCTGCCACAGAAGGCATGCCCATGTGGACTGCGTCATCATGCTGCCACAGAAGGCATGCCCAAGACCGCTGCATCATCATATTATCAAAGAAGACATGGCCAAGAGGGCTGCATGATCATGCCATTCCAGAATAAAGCACCAAGCACATTATACTACGGCTGGAGAAAGGATGACAAAGGCTGACTATGCATCAACAGACGACATAATCATGAGGGCCTCACTATAAAAAAAAGAAAGAAACAAGAAGGTCACACTAAGCATGCTACTAGAGAAGATAGGATCAAGAGGGCTTGCTGCTCCAACAGAAGATATGACAAAACATATATTACATTACATGCTACTTCTAGAGAACATAGGACCAGTGGCAGTTGCCTCGTCATGGTACTATAGAAGTCTGGACCACAAGGGTTGCATTCTACAGGCTACAGACAATTACAAACAAGGTCAATTGCCATTCAATTGCAATTTTATTATGCAAATTTGAGAACTCACAGGGGCAATTAGCAATGATTAATCATGAACCAAAAACACTGGCTTGGTGGAGGATAAAAAAAAGACTTTAGTGTAAGTTTGAAGTAAGAAGAAAAAAAAATACATTTTTAAATAAGAATTTCACAATTACTTGTTACTACCATGTCACATAAAAAAAAACACACACACACACACACATACACACACACACATACATACAGTGGATATAAAAAGTCTACATACCCCTGTTAAAATATCAGGTTTTTATGCTGTAAAAAAAAAAAAGAGACAAAGATAAATAATTTCAGAACTTTATTAATAAATAAAATAATATGGTTGCATAAGTCTGCACACCCTCTTATAACTGGGGATGTAGCTGTGTTCAGAATTAAGCAATCACATTCCAAATCGTGTTAAATAGTCAGTATACACCTGCCATCATTAAAAGTGCCTCTGATTAACCCCAAATAAAGTTCAGCTGCTCTAGTTGGTCTTTCCTGAAATTTTCTTAGTCGCATCCCACAGCAAAAGCCATGGTCCACAGAGAGCTTCCAAAGCATCAGAGGGATCTCATTGTTAAAAGGTATCAGTCAGGAGAAGGGTACAAAAGAATTTCCAAGGCATTAGATATACCATGGAACAGAGTGAAGACAGTCATCATCAAGTGGAGAAAATACAGTGACATTACCAAGAACTAGAGCTCCCTCCAAAATTGATGAAAAGACGAGAAGAGAGGCTACCAAGAGGCCTACAGCAACATTAAAGGAGCTGCAGGGATATCTGGCAAGTACTGGCTGTGTGGTACATGTGACAACAAACTCCCGTATTCTTCATATGTCTGGGCTATGGGGTAGAGTGGCAAGACGAAAGCCTTTTCTTACGAAGAAAAACATCTAAGCCAGGCTACATTTTGCAAAAACACATCTGAAGTCTCCCAAAAGCATGTGGGAAAATGTGTTATGGTCTGATGAAACCAAGGTTGAACTTTTTGGCCATAATTCCAAAATATATTTTTGGCGCAAAAACAACACTGCACATCACCAAAAGAACACCATACCCACAGCGAAGCATGGTGGTGGCAGCATCATGCTTTGGGGCTGTTTTTCTTCAGCTGGAACTGGGGCCTTAGTTAAGATAGAGGGAATTATGAACAGTTCCAAATACCAGTCAATATTGGCACAAAACCTTCAGGCTTCTGCTAGAAAGCTGAACATGAAGAGGAACTTCATCTTTTAGCATGACAACAACCCAAAGCATACATCCAAATCAACAAAGGAATGGCTTCACCAGAATATTAAAGTTTTGGAATGGCCCAGCCAGAGCCGAGACCTGAATCCGATTGAAAATCTGTGGGGTGATCTGAAGGAGATGCCCTCGCAATCCGACAGATTTGGAGTGTTTATGCAAAGAAGAGTCAAAGAGAAGTAAAAATGTGCCATGCTGATAGACTCATACCCAAAAAGACTGAGTGCTTTAATAAAATCAAACGGTGCTTCAACAAAGTATTAGTTTAAGGGTGTGCAACCATATTATTTTATTTTTACAATTTTTTCCCTTCTACCTAAAAGATTTCAGTTTGTTTTTCAATTGAGTTGTACAGTTTATAGGTCACATTAAAAGTGAAAAAAGTTCTGATATGATTTATCTTTGTCTAATTTTTTTCAGCACAGAAACATGACATTTTAACAGGGGTGTGTAGACTTTTTATATCCAATATATATATATATATATATATATATATATATATATATATATATATATATAATATATAATATATATAATTTTTACCGTTAATGTGTCTTTTTAAAAGACCACTGTGGTACAATGATTCTATATGATATTTTGAATAACAATAAATATAGCATTTACATTTTATTTTTTACAATTATCATCTACTGTAGGCTTTGTTTTTATGGAGCATGCTTCTTACAGCTCCAGTTTCATAAGGTTGTGTCCTTGTAAACTATTGAGCTTTGCGCTGTCAGGGCGTCAAGAACTGCACCCTGATGATGCTCTGCGCTGCAGCCTGCATCCCATCTGTTTAAGAGGACCTCATCTCATGTTTACTGGACCTGCTTGGCAAGGTAAGCGTCTGACAGTGTGCCATATGGGCCAGGCATTGTGTGCATGTATCAGTAGGAGCATGTTGCATTGCATGTTTTTCATGTATATAGTGATAAACATGCAATGCAACATGCTCCTTGTGACATTACATACAATATGCTCCTAGTGACACATGCTAGTCCCACATGGCACACGGTCAGCCCTTACCTTAGCCTTGGAAGCCTCCAGTATGCAGGTCCAGTAAATATGAGATGGGGCAGATTGGATGCAGGCTTGAGCGGAGAGCTTCATCAGAGCGCAGTTCTCGGTACCCTGATGACGGCGCTCTGGTCTACTGCGCACGAAAGACGTGCCACACATATAAATGCACTGGTAGTAGTGTATGTCAAAATCACATTGTCCAGATACAAACTTCCTGCATACTTAAAAAAAGTCTTCTCCCACCTCAGGTAGTAGATCACTGAAACTAAAAAAGGTATTTTCCACACCAACATAATTGCATAGAAAAGTAATACATTAACGGCTGTATTATTTTTTTACATAAAAAAAAAAAATAATAAATAAATAGATTGTCTATTTTAAAGTGTATTTCTTAAGAAAAAGTTTTCATTTTTTGACCTCAGTGGTCCCAGAAGCAAATTCCACCCACCTCCTGATTCATTATATCAATTGTTTAAGTCAAGGAAGAATACCGGGGAACTCTTTTAATAGGGGGAATGGAGTACAATTAGAGGGGTGTACAGAGTGGATAATTAAACAGGAAGGGAAATTGAATTTCCGTGGATTTAGATATTAAAAGGCAACATGAGGAACTGAAAGGACAGGTATACTCTAGGGAGGATAGAAATGAAGAGGTGGGTGACATGCGACAATTAAACAAGAGTTTGTGAACTTGTAGTTAGGGAAGCATAGTAAATTATCAGTAAACATAACTTAAACATTTAAAAAAATTAAATAAGAGAAAACCAGCTTTGAACTGACTAAAATATAACTGTTGCATTCTCCTATACCTAAATTGAACCACTGCAGTGGCCCTTTAAAAATCATATTCAATTTTGCAGGAACAAACTAGGAATTACCTTTTTTTGCCCAGCTGGATGCAAATAATATCTATGAAAAGGTTGCAAAAAGTTAATAGATCATAATATTTAAATCAAAGCGAATCACTCACCCACACAAAATGGGACAAAGCAGAATCTTCTGAAAGAGATTTTCTCTAAAACTTGCTTTTACACTCGACATAAAAAGCGATTATGTTGTAAGTTTCCGACATTCTTCACAAATGTGATTTTTTTTTCCCAAAGTTATAAAGTACTGCTCCATACTTACTTTTTTCAGTCTTTTCATCACAATAAAGAGTTTGAGATTAACGTGAAAGAATACAGGCAATTTACATATGTGAGCAAATGTGCAAAAAAAAGGAGTAGTTACAAAACTATTTAATTAACACTTCTTATGAAATAATCTTATTTCACAAAGAAACAAAATAAAATTAAAGTGCTCTCATGCAAGCTTCAGTCGCACCTTGTTTTATTAGGAAGTTTTGCTCGTGTATCACTAAATCTGCATAATAAATGGGATTGTATGTTATATAATTATGTAGATGATTAAGGGACTTATTTCTATATTCTCAAAGTAAAACTAGCACTGCTTGCACTTAGAAACTGCTAAATATATAAACCATTTCCATTTTTTTTAACCATAATCTATTTGAGGTTTTAAAGTTTATTTATTGAACATTTATTGCCGATAGTCAAGACTAAACATAACATATAAATTTCCCCTGTTCAATGTGACTTTTGCAACACTGTGGTATTGTAATTAATTTTAATACTAGTCATCCCTTATAATATAAACCTTAAAAATGAATAAATACTAGTAAACAAATTACTTTTTCCAGCTTCTATAGTCAGAAAAAACATCTTTCAAGCACTCATTTGTATGAGAAATTTAGTGAAGAAATATAATAAAACATCACTTTTATAACAGATAGTTTTCTTGCTAGTAAAGGCTGAAATTATGCAACAATTTTGCAAATTAAAAAACTTTTTTCCCCACTTACATTTGAAGTGATATGTTTGATATAGAACAGTATTGTTTGAAACTACAATTTGTTTCTAAATCCTACAAAATCTTTAAAATGTGTAACTTTTATATAATATTATTCTTTATGATGTGGTTCCATTTTCCTTTCCGATCTAATATTTTTGCTACATTCAGGATGGTGTGTCCTTATAAACAAGTGAGCTTTCCTTAGTAATGTCTGGCAGTTTTAGCTCCATTCCCATTGTGCAGATAGAAGTTTTCGCTACCGCTGGAAGCTGAACATCAGAAAGCAAAATGGTAGATTGCACTATAGCATTATTGCATATCTCCTTCTGGATCACTACTTTGTTGTGGTGAAGGGGCTTGTGTACCTCAATGAAGCTGTGAACTATACCATGTAGGGTGACCCAACATGGGCAGGACATAGCAGAGAGGTCAGACACATCATGGTCCACTGGAGAAAGAACTGGCACACTAGTCCAGTATATTTGCCATTAAAATCTGATGGATTAGCACAACCAGATGTGCCCGGTGTGCTGCGGTCCATACGGTCATGGAGAGTCGGACACAACATAACACAATTATTGTATATAAAACAGTAATAAATCAATGGCTGTATTATTTTTTTACATTTGTAAAATATATTACTTATTTTCAAGTGCAGGTCTTCAAAAGAGTATATTTTAAATGTATGCCTACAGTACACTTTAATAATTATTAACCCATTAAACAATTATACAGAATAAATCATAGAATCTTCTTTCTGGGATATTTATGTGAATTAAATATGGTGTAAATATATTTTTAAATCAATAATTCAGATTTATTGCTGAGAATAGTAAGAGTCCACCATGGGATCTATTTTTTGTTAGAAATCTCTAGGTAATGTGCATTATAAACATCAAAATAAGCTTCTTGTAAGCAAAAAATAATTGGCAATTGTGTGATAATCTTGATTTGTGTTCCCCATAAATTATGTTAATAGCGACTGTTTATTCAAAATAAATTTACATTGAGTTGTCTTTCTTATTCACCATTGTGCGCCGCCATGTTATTATTATCGTTTATTGGTAACCATGTTAAGAAGTCTTTGGTAGAGAAGCTGTTAGCACACATTGAAAATAAATTGTAAAGCTGAAATTATTCAAATGGTTTATTTTCATCCAATATCAGATGGGTTTCTAAACAACACATGTAAAGCCAGAGACAGCTGGAACAAGTTGATGCACAGTGAGGTTACGGCCTCTACAACATTAATAAAACAACATATAGTCAACTAATTCATATAACACTTTAGGCATATAACGATTAAAAAGCTAACTAAAATAATCAGACAAAAAACACTTGCTAAAAAGATGTATGGAGTGTAAGAAGTAGATTAGCTATATGAATTTTCCATTACTGCCAATTCTGACATTGGGACATCTTATGCTCACAATCAATGAAAATAATGGCCAAAACACAATTCCAATAACCATTACCTTGTGCTAAGCCAAGAAACATTTTTGGCCCCTAAAGGTCTACCAACACTTGGGCAGTCTGTGCCAAAAAACCCAAATCATTTAGTATATTGCTGGGTTTCTTTATGGATTAAAATGTTTAAAAGATCAAAACTAAAAACAAATACCTAAAATTAGTTTATTGCTGGATTTTAAACTTCAGAATTACAATACTATAGGTATATCGTAAAATTATCGTTGAACAATACATTTTTTAATGGCCACAATAAATTATATTTTGGTGAAGAACATTATATAGAATGAAGATTTTTTTTTACATGTACAGGCGCAGTGTTACTTATTATAGTGTTAAGATATCCAACAGATAAACTAACCTGCATGGAATTTTTGTTTAATTAATCAAAATATTTGTGGTAAATCCCCAGCAATTAGTAGCTCTAGGTCTGCACATTTGAATACAGTTGGCATCACATACACATATCCGGTGACATTTTTTATATTTACAATAAATAGAGCATCCAATTCAAGTTTTCTGGTAGCTGGTAAGACATTTATTTAAATACTACTAATCATTTACATAAATCCACTGTCTCTGATTGAAAAGAAACTGCTTCCGACATGACCTGTATCACTCAAATTAAAAAACTGTTCTTGCTGCAAGCCCCATTCTCCCTCTTCGTCATCTTCAGGCTCTGCTTCAGAGCAATTGCGCATATTCTCGTACAAAAATATCTGCTCGTCTACGTGAGCAGGTGCTAATCTGTTTCTTTTCGCATTTACAACATTTGCTGATGAACTAAAGAGGCGCTCTGGGAAGACTCTGGTGGCGGAGATGCACCAGTACTTTTGTAGGACCTTTGGTAAAAGGGGAAATAACGCCAAGCGATCTGACCACCACTTGAGTGGATCCTCATTTAAACCAAGAACTTTTTGCGATTTAAAGTTACTCAGTTCTTCCACAACCTGAGCATAACATTCCTCTTGGTCCTCAGGTGTGCCGGACTGACAGAAGATTTCCGCCAACATGTTGTTGATGCTACTAGTAGAAGCAGGTGGAGGGGTCGAAGAAATCATCATTTTTTTCATGGGTGGTTCATCTGATATTGCAAAAACTTTGTCATCAGTGCGAAAGTTCTCCTTCGCCCTGTCTAAAAGGCTTTTAGCCTCCTCGATCACCCTATTTTCAACTTGTGCGCGATCAAACGCTGACAAAAAAGGTAGTTTTTTGTACCTTGGATCTAAAAATGTTGCAACGTTCAGAAACATATCTATTTCTGGTGTCTGCTGGTAAGTGCTTGATAGAGCTTTCGCAATCACTTCTTTTGCCATGCTTATTTCTTTTAAGTCAGTTTCTTTTATATTCAATGACGTATTAAGCAGCATATGGAGAAGGGGTTTTACCATACTGATAGTGGGGTATTTTGATACAGACAACATTTCGGCTACTTGTTTAAATGGCTGTAGAAGATCCACCAGACCTTCAATGATATTCCACTCATGGGCTTCTAACATGAGGTGATGGTTATTACTATCTTCCACCAAGACACCTGCAATTGTGAATTGCTGTTCTTTAAGGTGCTGTAGCATTGCAAGGGTGCTACCCCACCAAGAAACCCGGTCACTTACTAGCATACAGGGCAAAAGGTTCTGCTGTTTTTGTTTTTCACATAGCATGTACATTGCCACAGAGGAGTGCTGAAAATATTCAACGAGTTTCCTACATCTCGAAAGAAGTCCACAAAGTTTCGGAAGTTGAAAAGCTTGTTGTATCCCGGTGTTAAATGTCTGCCCTAAGCAAGGCATAGTTATTGGAATATCTAGAAGGGAACATGCCTTAATAATGTCTTTACTGTAATTTGTAGTAGCACCAAACACTTTTGTACTGATACCCCATTCAATGAAGGCTTCATACAGGACTCGTGTAATGGCCTCGGCTTTGTTTTCCTCTGGCACTTCAAAGGTTTTTAAACACCGTGAGTTTACATACATGTAATTAGAAGGACCACTGCACAGGAAGTGGATGGAAAGGGTCACATATGACCTGTTCTGACTTTCACTTCTCCACATATCTGTGGATATTCCACACCACAAGATATCAACCAGTTCCTTCAAAATAATGTCTCGAATAGCATTGTACTTCTCAGGCAATACCTTACTGCATATATACTTCCTGCTGGGAAATTCATACCTAGGATCAGCCGTTTTTAAAAGTGACTTAAACGTAGGTTCGTCTAATATTGAAGCAGGAAACATGCCCTCACAGATCAGGCTGATAACGGCGGACGTCAGTTCTTGCTGTTTTTTGTTTTCAAAGCTATGGCTTGTTTTCATTATCAAGTTATCCTGAACTACATGTTGGGAAGATTCGGGCTTTAATTTG
Organism: Discoglossus pictus; assembly: GCA_027410445.1. NCBI lineage: Eukaryota > Metazoa > Chordata > Amphibia > Anura > Alytidae > Discoglossus > Discoglossus pictus. Next base: position 113,845,277 of record CM050164.1, read on the forward strand.
GAGAAAGCCGTTGCAAACGCTTCCCTCATTTGTTCAGTGTTGCTTTTGACAAATTCACAAAACTCTTCTGGGTGGTTCTTCTCAAGGTGGTAAGAAAGGTTGGAGGTATTCCCAGAATAGGCAATTTGGGCCATACAAATGCGACAGTAGATTTTCTTCCACTGTAATATACATCCTTCGGCGTTAGTGTCAAAACCAAAGTACTTCCATACTTTACTCTTTGCCCTGGGATGAGCAACTAGTTTAAGGTCGGCTTGTGAACCTGGTACTTGTAAACCTTGTAAGCTTTCAGCACTTTTACTCTCCATTGCTTCCCAGCTGCTCTCTTGTCTGTTAATTCTTCACTCATTAATGAGTACCTGCTAACGGCAGGAAAATAAAGATACAATGAGATAGTACAAGCTTGGAAACACAGAGTAAGTAAAAGCAGAGATGTACAAACTTTAAAACAGGGGCAGTCAGTTATATTTTACAAAATACTCCAAGGTCAAAATGTATTTGTGAAAATGAAGTTAATGCCCGAATTCCATATATTTTTTTATTACATAGTGAAGCGGGGCCAGGAATAAGATACTATGAAATATATATATATTTAATTAATATATATGTATATATATATATATATATATATATATATATATATATATATATATATATATATAAGTTTGGAGGTACTAGAACTGATCTAGCAAGGTACAGTGTAATGAAGGGGAGTCCCAGAGGAAGGTGGTTAAAGGTCCTGATCCATGCCAACTTCTCAACTTCTGCTTATTGACTACCGCTGCTTTAAAAATACATCTAAGAAGATTAACAGCAGAGCTAAGAATTACAATTACTGGCACACATTTAAAAGAGCATATTTTACATATTAAATAATCTCTGTAGACATGCTTGTATTTTTCTGCGTGCTACATATGGTAATGGGCAAAAAAAAAAAGAATATATATAATGGGTGAGAGAGAGAGAGAGAGAGAGATCGAGAGAGATGACAATATTAGTGACTAGTATATATATTTTTTCACTATTATATGCATTTATGTTGCAAAGGGGGCTACCATGTTTGTTTCTGAATACAGAGAAGTTTACAACGGATATAATGAAAGTGCTAGTGATTTCAATAGAAAGAATGGAAAACTACTTTTTAAAGACACATCATCTTGAGAAAGCAGCTCAAACAAGGAAATGACTAAGGGCATTAAAGAATATACACATAATATGTAACAAATTAAAACATTGTATTTTATTACTTTACTTTCTAAAGCAGATTATCCATTTTAAAGTTACAGAATACTGCAGATCTAGGTCTATAGTGGTCATTATTTTTTTTTATTTAAGTCTGCAAACTGAAATCTTGTAATCTTACTTGTTTACTACATGCCAATGTCAACACCCGAGGAGGACATTCTTCACAAATAAAATTTGAGTTTGACTTATTAGATTTGAGTGACTTCCAAATAGCGCTACTCTATAATTTTTTAGACGTTATTCAGGAATATTTCCATTGTGGTCTAAGGCACATGGTATTGGAACGTAGTTTAGAATAGCAGTTTTGAGCGCCATTGGCTTCCATTTTCTGGTCACCTATTTAGAGAACAACCTCGTTTAGCTCACTTGTGCCGTTCACAGGGAGAAATATCCTGTAGTATATCAGTCTGGTCTCACTCAAAAAAATGACCCAGCCCCGAAATACCAGGCAATTCTACCCTGCACAGGAGAAACAGCAAGCCAGAGACGCGTTTCGGACTCGTCAGTGAGGTGCAGCTTTACTCCCTAAGGCACAGTGAGCAAGGAGTCCACGACTGGTTCCCCCTATCACCCATAAGGTGAGGAAAATTTATGCAAATAGAGTAGAGGTGCTCATCTGAATGTTTAGTGGATTCCAGACGTGGACCCCTTGCCCACTGTGCCTTAGGGAGTTTAGCTGCACCTCACTGACGTGGCCCATAGAGGCCGAAACGCGTCTGGGGTTTGCGGTTTCTCCTGTTCAGGGTAGAATTGCCTGGTATTTCGGAGCTGGGTCACTCTAGTGAGTGGGACCAGACTGATATACTACAGGATATTTCTCCCTGTGAAGGACACAAGTGAGCTAAAAGAGGTTGCTCTCAGAGTGGCTTATTATGTCCATAGAACTAACCTATTGAGGTTAGTTTGTTCTCTGATGAGCACCTCTGACTTAGTTGTTCTGTTTACACTAATAACAGCAAAAAAAATCTTAAGTTTTAAGTCTCTGTTTACATACAAGTCTATCCTGCCCATTGGCTGTTGCATTAGTAAAAACAGATTGCAGAGTGCATGTGTTTGCAGTGCGAGTTTCGATGGGAGAAGCTACGATTGATACCACAGCTTTCCCCTGGACTCAGGTTACTCTACACTGATCAGTCAACCCATAGCTGTCCTGTTTTATGTGAGTCCAGAGTTCCATGCCTGCACAGATAGATAGATGTGTTAAGGGTTTGTTTTGTTTTTTGATCACCACACAGAGCACTGGTCTTCACTGCTCAAATTCCAGAGAGGCAAGAAAGCACAAACCTGAATTTTCTGCCGTAAGAAAAGAACAGAACCTAATTCCCTTCAAACTGGAAATGTAGGTAGTCTGACAAAAACCTTACCATTGACTTGAATGCGGGACACAACCCTGCAACCTGATTGGTTGAAGTAATGCAGCAGTCTGTGGGCAGTGTGTAGTACATGTATACAAATACTATTTTATGTGATTTATCAGTAAAAAAATGCACATATTCCAAACATTCAAAAAGTATCTCAACATTCCTTTAGGGGATTTTTACTGTAAAGTGGACCAAACTGTACTGAATTAAGTGACCCTTTAATGTTAAACTTTTATGTTTTTTTTGCTGTTTTTTTTTAAATCAGGGTAACTATCGCTTTATGCTTAAAGGAACATGGTGAACCAATGAACAGCATAATTATGTAGGAAACAATGGGAATGCCTCAGCTAGAGTATCATGGATACCTACAGAGACCAGCAAAGGATGAAAGTGTGGAAGGGAGTTTTTACATTTCTGCAGGATGGCTTGACATTAACAATGCAAATTTCCTGCTTCTCAGCATGAGTTGAGAAGGCAGGAAGGTGTAAAATACTTAAAGATCCAACTATAAAACAAATCCACCTCCCCTCTCCCTGACCCGTCCGCCACCGCTCATTTGATATTGGGATGTAGAGCAGGAGTTTTTATACACAAACCACCTGCACACAATCAGTTTTTTCTCTAAAAAATATTTTATGCTCATAGCTTAAACAACTGCTAATATTATTAGTTTGTTATATACATCATGAACATGTGGGGGTTTTCCTAAACTACAGTGGCCACTTATCTTACTCCCAACTATTGTTGATGAAAATCTTACCACAGGTTTTCTTAAAAAAAACAAAAAAAAGCGTATTTAGATTTTTGCAGAGAGCATGAATCCTGCTACTCGAAGGATTAAGAAAAAAAAACTGAAGCAAGATAAAAGCTCTGTTCAGATAATATTTTTTTGATAAATTAGTTGAGCATTTGCCTCAGTGTCAGCCTATACACCACACTCCATTTTTGAGAGCAGAAGCAGAATTGCTCATTGCATAAATGACCACTGTAATGCATATAAAATATCATAAGTTTTTAGTCCAGCTTCCAGGCAAAGCTGACCACACGCCCTAATAGGCGTGGAGATAAGCAGCTTTACTTGAAAGGAAAAGGACAGTCAAAAGTGAGAAAAATATAATCTCATTTTTGTTTTAAACTGTATACAATTTATAATAGTCTATGCCACACAAACCAACATATGAACGTGACTTGTAAATGCACTATAGTGATCCTTTCAAATGTATCATAACCCAGGACATTGTGTCATCATCAAACCCCATACTTGAGATTGTTTACAATGGAGTTTTACGTGTTAAAATAAAAAATGGGACTAGCCAAGACTTTAGTGGCCAAAAAATTTAATATATCTTAATTGTCTCCGTGTTAATTGATCTTGCCATAGACTCTTTGCTTTGCCATTTTAAAGGCTCTCCAGAATATAGGGATATAGGCAGTGAATTTGAAGAGATAAAACTATCATCATTTTTGGATCATATTATGCTTTATATTGGCAACCCAGAAGCCGAGCACTCACATATTTTAGAGATTATTCTGAAGTTTGATGGGGTATCCGACTTCAAAAACTTATCAAAATCTGAAGTGATGTTGCAATCCAATCAAGACCTGGGATATCGGAGTAATTCCCCCTTTCCAATATACACAGGGTCCACTCAAATATTAAGGCATCTGATTCAAAAGACATTGACAGCTTATACTAACACAACTATACAACATTCAAGTCATTATATGCAAAACGTGATAACTGGAAACATCTACCTCTGAACTAGATTGGCAGGATATACTTAATTATACAATCGCCCGCTTTGCTCAGCTCCTAAACAAAATTCAAATGTCCTCCCTTTTTAATCTCTTTTACACTTTTAAATTGAATGCTTCATAACCGTAATCCTGTGAGTCACTGAGGTTTCTTTTTTCACTATGATATGACTTCTCTTTATTTTATCAGTGTATGTAACCATATGTGTTTAGTAAACAACAATGGACACATACCATTATGGAATATGTGGTCTACACTGCAGTGTAGAAGAGCAAACAATCAATTTTAAAGATTGACGTTAACTCTGGTTAGGTTAGCTCAAAATAAAGGTATTTAATGAAACCAGATCAGTTATTAAAGTACAATTACATAAAATGAATGCAGAATAAATCCGCATAAATAAGGTAAGACATTTTTTTATGTAGTTTCTATTAAATACTTACAAAAAATCTTGTGTGCAAATAAAAAAGTCTATAAACAAACTACCCGTATATACTCGAGTATAAGCCGACCCGAGTATAAGCCGAGGCACATATTGTACCACAAAATACTGGGTAAAATGAGTGACTCGAGTATAAGCCGAGGGTGGGAAATGTGCTGCCCCCTGTGTCCCTCTTGTGCCCTCTGTGTCCCCCCTCTCTCTCCCGTGTCACTTCTCCCCCTCCCTTCCCTGTGTCACTTCTCCCCCTCCCTTCCCTGTGTCACTTCTCCCCCTCCCTTCCCTGTGTCACTTCTCCCCCTCCCTTCCCTGTGTCACTTCTCCCCCTCCCTTCCCTGTGTCACTTCTCCCCCTCCCTTCCCTGTGTCACTTCTCCCCCTCCCTTCCCTGTGTCACTTCTCCCCCTCCCTTCCCTGTGTCACTTCTCCCCCTCCCTTCCCTGTGTCACTTCTCCCCCTCCCTTCCCTGTGTCACTTCTCCCCCTCCCTTCCCTGTGTCACTTCTCCCCCTCCCTTCCCTGTGTCACTTCTCCCCCTCCCTTCCCTGTGTCACTTCTCCCCCTCCCTTCCCTGTGTCACTTCTCCCCCTCCCTTCCCTGTGTCACTTCTCCCCCTCTCTTCCCTGTGTCACTTCTCCCCCTCCCTTCCCTGTGTCACTTCTCCCCCTCCCTTCCCTGTGTCACTTCTCCCCCTCCCTTCCCTGTGTCACTTCTCCCCTCCGTCTCCCTTCCCTGTGTCACTTCTCCCCTCTCCCTTCCCTGTGTCACTTCTCCCCTCTCCCTTCCCTGTGTCACTTCCCCCCTTTCCTTATCACCCTCCTCATCATCCCTCCTCATCCTCAACCTCCCTCCTCAACCCCCCCATCCTCAACCTCCCTCCTCAACCCCCCCATCCTCAACCTCCCTCCTCAACCCCCCCATCCTCAACCTCCCTCCTCAACCCCCCCATCCTCAACCCCCCCATCCTCAACCTCCCTCCTCAACCCCCCCATCCTCAACCTCCCTCCTCAACCCCCCCATCCTCAACCCCAATCCTCAACCCCCCTCCTCAACCTCAACCCACCCCTCCTCAACTTCAACCCACCCCTCCTCAACTTCAACCCACCCTCCACAAACCCTCCTCCTCAACCCTCCTCCTCATCCTCAACCCCCCCTCATCCTCAACCCCCCTCCTCAACTTCAACCCACCCTCCACAAACCCTCCTCCTCAACCCTCCTCCTCATCCTCAACCCCCCCCCTCATCCTCAACCCCCCTCCTCATCCTCAACCCCCCTCCTCATCCTCAACCCCCCTCCTCATCCTCAACCCCCCTCCTCATCCTCAACCCCCCTCCTCATCCTCAACCCCCCTCCTCATCCTCAACCCCCCTCCTCATCCTCAACCCCCCTCCTCATCCTCAACCCCCCTCCTCATCCTCAACCCCCCTCCTCATCCTCAACCCCCCTCCTCATCCTCAACCCCCCTAAATACCTCCCCCTCACTTACCTGCTTCTGCTCCGGCCTCCGCTCCTTCTTGACCCGGCGCGCATGTGACGTCACATGCGCGCCACGTCATTAGCATATACCGGGTGCCGGCACCCGGTATATGCTAATGACGTGGCGCTCATGTGACATCACATGCGCGCCGGGTCAAGAAGGAGCGGAGGCCGGAGCAGTATAAGCCGAGGGGGCCCTTTTTAGCCTTAAAAAAGGGCTGAAGAACTCGGCTTATACTCGAGTATATACGGCATATGCAAGGTGATGAAAATAAAAACCTCACCAAAAGAATAATTAAATAGTTTATATGTTCTGTGCTTTACAATACATGTTATTAAAAGAAAAATATAAATTTAAGACTAAGTTACCAATAGGGTGGAGCTATCGCTTTCCTAAGAAAGTCATAAGGACAAATACAGGAAAGGAGTTCAATAATGTCTGCCATAAGGCCATCTTTGGATTTACTGAATGGACAGAGTAGACAAAATTATTGTTTTTTATCTGTTGCTAAGATCTATGTAAAAACCATTCATACTTTAGGAATAAACTAAATGTCAGGGTCATACACTAACTAAAGCACCTTGTGCTTCAGCAGCATGTCGTTTTTCACAACGCAGCATCGAGAAAGACTAGGATGATGATACAAGCTCATACAGGTTGTCCAACCTAAGGCCCCACAATGTGGCTCTCAAATGCATTTTATGTGGATCTCTACAATCAAAAACTGAAGACTGTATGGCTAGACCAGATACAAAAGCTGCAATGTTAGTATTAATGTATGAAGTCCCCAACCTCTCTTCCAAACCTGCCCCCTCCCTTCTCACTCTTGCTGAGCCAGTTTGTTTTTCATTAGTGCTTTCTCTGAACTTTGCTCACTGCATCTTCATTTGAGACAAAATGCCAGTGTGGTACCATATATGTAAAGTCTATGCAACCGCCATATTTTCATGCATTAGGTTGGCAACTGCTTACTCCACTGATTAAGCCAAGTGGCTAATGACTTATCTGTACATTGAGAACATTTGCGTTCAGATACAAAGGTCATCAGCCAAGAGTGAGCAACTGGTCCTAAGCGGAATGATACACATTTTGAAAACATATCACAGTATTAATAATATGTTGTTCCCCCCCCATTGCGCTTTTAATTATGTTTGTGGTTTTCTAGCAGTGTGTAAGCAAGGACCCTAACAGCCCTACAACCGCTGAATCATAAGGGTCATTTACCTATAAACACGGTTTAAACATGGACGATTAGTTATAAGTATAACTAAAAAGATCAAGATGGGAGAGAATGTGTTAAGCTGAAAGAATTTTTTGATATATTTTTTAAATTGTATAGAGGGTTATATAATCTGGAAGAAAATTCAACAGTTATTAAACCTACTAAGTTACAAATGAAACAAGTTTTGACTAAATTAAAACTCCCGAAAATTAAGGAAGAACAACGTGAAATATTAGAGAGAGAGATAACAAAAGAAATACAAGAAGCCATAACTAAACTTAAACTCAAGAAGTCCCCAGGACTGGATGGTTTTCCAAATCTATACTACAAATTGTTCTCTTCTGTTTTAAGTAATCATTTAAAAGATACATTTAAATAAATAAAATGTTCTGGCAAAGCGCCATTAGAAATGCTAGAATTTGCCATCATTACGATTCCAAAAATAGGTAAATACAAATTAAATTATAAGAACTACCGCCCAATTTAATTACTCAACACAGATAAAAAAGTTTATGCAAAAGTGCTGGCAGCAAGATTGAATCCTCTGTTAGAACTAATTGATGCGGACCAAACAGGTTTTTATTAAAACTAGGAAAGGCACAGATAATGTGAGGAAACTGCTTAACCTTTATAGCATACGCTAAAAATAAGAAAATCCCAATGCTTGCCATGTCTATGGATGCCAAAGAGGCATTCGACAGGGTAAACTGGGATTTCATTAATCTTGTGTTGAGTGAGTTTGGACTTGGGAATTTTGGTACGCAGGCAATTAAAGCCTTGTATACAAACACATCAGCTTATGTATTGGTATCTGATAAATAGCCAGAACCTTTTAGAATTAAAAATGGTACCAGACAGGGCTGCCCCCTCTCTTCTCTGGTTTTTGTGCTGGTCATAGAACCATTAGCAATATTGCTAAGAAATACTCAGCAAATTGAAGGTTTAGAGACCAGAAATACGATAATAAAATAACCATGTCTGCAGACGATGTTGTGGTGACCATTGCTAATCCACTTAAATCTCTGAAATACTTATTTGAATGTATAAATGAATACAGTAAAATGTCTTATTACAAATTAAACTCATTAAAAACAGAGGTATTATCAATTAATATAGAAACAAGATCTTGTCTCAGAGAGAATTATCCTTTTAATTGGAAACAAAACGGGGTTAACCACCTTGGTATAGAAATATCCTACAATTTTTAGCAATTAACTATGATAAAGTATACAAACAAATTGTGGATATACTGAAAGATTGGTCAAAATTAAATTTGTCATCGTCTGGTAGAATATCTGCGATAAAAATGTCAATACTTACCAAAATTACTGTACTTTTCCGTGTATAAGACGCCCCCCATTTTTGGAGCCCAAAATTCAGAAATAAATAAATATGCAAATGTGTATTTTCTACGTTTTTATTGTGGTACACATATATTTAAGGGCACTTTCTGTCATGATTTTCACAGACTTCCATTTCAGCTCAATATCCTTGTTATCACATCACTTATTATACAGTCGCGATGTGCAATTGCATTTTTTCTGGTTTACACAGGGATCACAAAGGAATTGAGCTGGAATGGAAATCAGTGAAAATCATGACAGAAAGTGCCCTTAAATATATGTGCAACACAATAAAAACATATAAAATACACATTTATATGCACACATATGCCACACACCAGCTGATCAGCTCATTCACGAGATGTCTTAAGGCAGGAGAAAAGACACAGAGAAGGAATGCTTGTTCCAATTAGAGTGCATTACACTGCTTGTGAGCTTAAAAATGTGTATTTTATTGTGTTACACATATATTTAAGGGCACTTTCTGTCATGATTTTCACTGATTTCCATTCCAGCTCAATATCTTTGTGATCCTGTGTTAAAACGGAAAAATGCAATTGCACATCGCGACAGTAATAACTGATGTGATCACAAGGATATTGAGCTGGAATGGAAATCAGTGAAAATCATGACAGAAAGTGCCCTTAAATATATGTGTAACATAATAGAAACTTATTGTGAGTGTAATGCACTCTAATTGGAACCAATGCATTTTTAAATGTGTGTCTTTTCTCCTGCCTTAAAACTAGTGGCCAGATGCAGCATTACAGTACCAGACCAGGGTATCTAATTGCAACATTACGTGTATAAGACGGTACCCCTATTTTAGACTTAAAAAAACATTGGTAAAAAATACTGTCTTATACACTGAAAAATATGATACCTACTTACTTAGAAGCATTCCTTAGTAAATCCCTCAAAAGATATTGTTAAAATTCCAAAACTCTAATAAATGATTTTATGAACAACAAAAAACAAAGGATCCAATTGGATATACTACAAAGAAACTTTAAGAAAGGTGGTTTCACAGTTCCAAATATTCTGGAATATGCTGAAGCTGTAAGACTGACTCAAATTTTATCTTGGTGTAATACTAAAAAGACATGATAAAACAGAACATAAAATTAAAAAAAAGATCTTACAAAATATCGAAAACTAGAATACATAATTTGAAGTAAAGATAAAAAGGGTGTAAAAACCTTCCCCAGTGATACATTTTCTGGTTAAAACTTGGTTCAAATATAATATAAATGGGGATTAGTAAGGTTTCCCTCTCCACAATCGCCCATAAAAAAACCCTAAACGAAGGACCTTTTAAATGTAGTAAAATTAACTGGCCGAGATGGAACCTTAAGAGGGTAGCAGACTTGTTCTCAAATGGGAAAATAAAAAACTCTGAAGTACTGAGGAAACAAAATGGTCTCCCAGGAGAAAAATGGCTGGAATATAATGCTTTATTTAAAGTTTTATCTAATAATGAGTATAAACAACAAAAACAAACATAAAAATGACTAAATGGGAAGAATTGGTAAAGCAATGGAGCCACACTTCATGGTATGAAGCTTTTGAGGTGACCCCCAATACTCTAAAATGTGTTAACTTAAAAGAAACTTATTTTAAAGTTATCCAAAGATTAGTACCAAGTCAAATCTCCAAATTTAGTAAAGGAAACAATATAGATCTTTGCTGGAGATGTGAATCTGAAACAGGTTCTTTTGAACACATATGGTGGAAATGTGAAATTGTGCATAGTTGTTGGTCATGTACAGTATAGATAATATGAAAATGATTGTAAAATGTGACATTGTTCAACATGTTTCCAGATGATATTGGTTGTAAAGTTAAATACATTTTATCAACCATTAAATGGCTGATCACTTTAAATTGGAAAAAAAACTCTCCCCACGTGGGGAGAAGTAAAAGATATAGGGCCTCATTCTATTAGCGGCCGTAAATCGGCCGTAAGGCTGCGATTCCTTGCGGGGGTTCAGTTAACTCGCGATTCTATTATACGGCCCCGCAAGGATCTCCTTTTACGGCCGGCCGCATATCTTGGAACCGGCCGTAATCTGTGAAATATAAAAACTCAAAAATAAATTCAAGCCTGCACTGTACAGCTCTGTAAATGCTAGGGATCATTTTGGGGGACATGAGGATTAAAAGGAACCCCCTCTCAAGCTTGCACATCAGCCCAAACCAGAGTTCAAATTAACTGTTTATTTTCCGGCTGCGGCGTGGGTGTGTCTGAGGTGCTCCAAGCACTCTGGACTTTTTACATGTATATTTTACGGATATTAAAAATTAAATATTTTACGGATTTGAGTACAGGATAATTATGTGCTATTTATTCTAACACCTAAAATCCCTTTATAGTCTTCTCAAAGTGCAGGATGGCTTTATTTGGGCTATTTTATGTGCTTAATTGGTGCTAGCGAGACCTCTTTCCTGCAAGTAAGCTGCGGCTCGCTTTTAGCCTTGCAGAGAGGTTTCCCGGAGCAATTGAATAGCAAAACTCTTGCGGCCGTTTTAGATCAAAGGCTTTCCTCTGGCGCGAGCGGCCGCAAGAGATAGCAAGGCACCGGCCGCAAGCCTGCCGGAGCCTCCGGCCGTAAGGGAATAGAATAGCCGAATAGCTTGCGGCCGGTCCTTGCGGCCCCGCAACGGCTGCGGCCGCTAATAGAATGAGGCCCATAGAGCCTAATTCAATTTGGGGCCGTAACTCCATTGCAGATATCGATTTTCTGCGACTGAGTTGCGGGTTCAAGTAGGTCTACTTTTACTCTACTATTCAATTGGCCGGGCCCGAAAGTTAGGCGCCAGTCGCGAGAATCAGAAACCATGCTCTTGGCAGTAGCATTTGCGGGCTTAAACATGATCGCGGACGCAAGCCCGTAAGATCAGAGCACTTTAGATGCAAATATAAATTCTATCAAGCACTGTAAATTATTCGGATACAATGGTTGACATTAGAATTAAAAGCACAATAACAAAAAAGTATACTTTATTCCATGTTAAATTTCCGTCCAGAGTCCTACGGGCTTGAATGACCTCCAAGCCCGTAACTCGTTATTCAAGCCTCTAGGACTCTGGGAAAAAAATGGTGGTTGGATTCCAAAGTCCTATGGGCTTGGAGGTTGAAGCCCGTAGGACTTTGGATGGAAAATAAAGTAATATAT